>CM052892.1:70148772-70210256 GCA_028534135.1 Potos flavus
AAAAAAAAAAAAAAATCAACACGTGGGACCAGAACAACTGAATATCACTAGGAAAAAAAATTAAACCAGGGTACACACTTCACAAATGACACCAGAAAAAAATTTTTAATAAACCAATAAGATCATAAAGGCATGCAAGGAAGCCATGAGACAACTATTTCATAATAAGAATATGGAAGGCCTTTCTAATTATGAAATAACATCTGGAAGTACGGAAAACTGAAAAATACAACAATAACAACATTAAAAACTCCTGCACGGCACAAACACAATAAGTAAAGTTAAAAAGCAAGTGACAGGTTGGGGAAAATACTTGTGATCCATACAGAGAAGGCTGAGGTCCTAATATGGAAAGACTCTGTGGGAAAAAATCTTATGGTCTGAAAGAAAAGGGATAATAGCTATGGATTAAAAAAAAAAAAAAAGAAATGTCAAAAGCTCTCAATCATGTGAAAAGATACTCAACCTCACCTATAATGAGAGGTTGAAAATTAAAAGCACCCTGAAATATCATTTTTATCAATCACATCAGCAAAGATCAAACACGTTTTTAGCCCACTTGTTGATGGGGATGGGGGTAACACGTGCTTCTATAGACTTATGAGTAGGCGTCTATAAACTGGTACAAGTCTGGGGAAAGCAATTTGACATCTCCCAGAATTACAAACGCGGGTATCTTTTAATTGGGCATTTCGTTTCAAGAACTTCATCCTACAGCTGCGTTGACCCAATGTGAAAGAAGGTTATTTATGGCAATAATTTTTGAAATTCCAAAAGATTCAAAGTAACCTAAATGCTGAGCAGCAGGGGACTTGTTAAATAAATTAAGGTATATTTATATCGGAATTTTTTTTTTTTTTTTTAAGATTTTATTTATTTGTCAGTGAGAGAGAGCGTGCGCGCACAAGCAGGGGGAGCTGCAGGCAGAGGGAGAAGCAGGCTCCTCAGCTGAATGAGGAGTTCATCTCAGGGCTCAATCCCCTGGGGTCATGACCATGACCTGAACCAAAGGCAGATGCTTAACCAGCTGAGCCACCCAGGCGTCCCTTATATTGGAATTCCATGGCAGCCCTTAAACATGAGGAAAGTATATATATTGATCTGTAATGATGTCAAGATACATATATATATTTTTTTATGATTTTATTTATTTATTTGACAGAGCAAGAGAGCTCAAGCAGGGGCAGCAGCAGAGGGAGAGGCAGAAGCAGGCTCCCCGCTGAGCAGGGAGCCCGATGCGGGAATCCATCCCAGGACCCAGGATTGTGACCTGAGCCAAAGGCAGACCCTTAACCATCTGAGCCACCCAGGCGCCCCCAAGATATATTATTATGTTAATAAAGTAAGGTACACGGGTGCCTGGCTGGCCCGGTCAGTTGAGCATCAGACTCAGGGTTTCTGCTCAGGTCCTGATCTCAGGGTCATGAGAGGACACCCCACCTTGGGCTCCGTGCTCAGTGCAGTCTGCTTGAGATTCTCTCTCTTTCTCCCTTTGTCCCTCCTGCTCGTGCTCGCTCTCTCTTTCTAAAATAAATAAATAAATCTATCTTTTAAAAAAAATAAAGCAAGCCACAGAGCACTGTTTTAATATTAGCCATTTGTGTTCGACGTGAGCAAGGTACATGTATTTGCTTGGATGGACATAAATGTCTAAGGAAGGATTTACCCCCCAAAAAGGGCGGGGTGGGTGCAGGACGGTAATATTTGTTTGCTTCTGAAAAAGGTAACGAGAAAAGGGACAGGGTTGGGAAAGAGATTTGTCATTATATAGCCTTTTATACTTTTTTAACTGAACCATGTGAATGTTTACTTATTCAAAGGATAAATTATCTTTTTAACTAATAAGGTGGAAGAAGGTAATGTAGGATATGGAAAACATTCACAGAAAATTGTTAGCCGAAAACGAGATTTTAAAAAGTACAGCCCGATCTCTACTTTATTTTTTGTAAATGTAGAGATGCAGGGCCCCTGGGGGGCTCAGTCGCTTAAGGGTCTGACTCTTGATTTCGGCTCAGGGCATGATCTCAGGGTCATGAGATCGAGACCCACAGTGGGCTCTGCAGTAAGTGTGGAGTCTGCTTAAGACTCTCTCTCTCCTCCTCCCCCCACACTTGTGCGCATAGACTCTCTCTCTCTCTCTCTCTCAAAAAAAAAAAAAAAAAATGTAGAGATGTTTGTAACTAGGTTCGCTTATGTTGTCTTATACATCCGTATGGGATCAACCTGAGATTTGGATAGATTTATTATGCCCAGAATTTGGAGCCTTTCCTCTCTAGCTCTTTTCTGGAATTTATTCCCTTACTTCCCAGCATTGTGGACACCCCAAAAGCTATCCTGTGGCTCTTCAAGCTAGTAAAGCTGTTAGCTTTCTATCAATATTTTAACCATTCCATTTTATTTTTAAAGATTTTATTTATTTATTTATTTATTTGAGAGAGAAAGAAAATGAGTGGGAGGGAGGGGCAGAGGGAGAGGGAGAAGCAGGCTCCCCACTGAGCAGGGAGTCCAAAGCAGGGCTCACTCGCAGCACCCCAGCAGATGCTGAGCAGATGCTCAACCAACTGAGCCACTCAGGCGCCTCTATTTTAACCATTTTAAGTGGTATAAATTAGGATCTACCCTCAATTCAAAAGCCACAATAAACAGGAAATCCTCTTCATGTCATTTCCATCTTCCATATGCCAACTCCTTTCCACTACCTGCCTGCATTTTTTCAATCTCCAGGGACCTCAGGTAATCGTTTTTACATTTTTGTCCAGAGTTTATCACTGTCATCTCTAAGAGGACTGGTCCAACAAAAGTGTTCTCATACTGGACATGGACCTAAGAAATATTTCTAGCTCTCGGCCTTCGGGGCACCTGGAAAGATTTTGCTTCCTGTTCCCCTTATGGCTGGGATGGTGACATAGGAGATGTAAGTAGAAATTATGACTTGGATGTTCCACATGGTGGCTGTTCCATCAACCTGGGTCTTAAATTAATAGAGACCCAGCCAATCCTTGTTTTAAATGTATTGTGTGCAAGAAACAAATCTATTGCACCATGCTGTCTCTATTGTACAAATCTGCCCAACATTTTCACAAGTAGCCAAAATACCCTGGGGCAAGCCAAGTACACGGCCATGTCCTTGCCCATCGCCCTCACCTTTCCTTCAGCCCGAGTCTGGCATAGGGGAAGGAACCCGCAGGACCCATCTTGCTGCCCCACACATGGTCAGGTAACCTCTGGAGGTGTCACAAGCCAATGTGTTTCCTATAGCTGGACAGCAGCCACAGCAGAAAGAACTCACTCTTGGCCTTACAGCTTGCTTATTTACAAGGGCACAATAATGGAGAGCTTAGGAACATGAGCTCTGAGCTCAAATCCTAGCTTGGCTACTGTGGGAGCTTGGCTTTGTCATGTGCCCTCTCTAAACTGTAATTTCTTCATCTATCATCCGGGAGTGCCAAGACCACACAGCACATGCCAGAGTGCCTGGCATAGAGCCAGCGTTCAAACAAAACCAAAACCGAAACAACAACAAAAAACTGTAGTTGTTGATCCCCTGTTCACTCAACACTCAGCAGATTTTACTGAAAGCCTATTATCTGCCAGGCAGTGTTCTAGGCACTAAGACTACATTGGCCAAAAGATAAAAAATAATAAAAGTTAAATACATGGGCCAACAAACCACTTTGTATTTAGCAGGAGACAGACAATAAATGACAAAGGTCATAAATAAGCAAACTGTGTAGCATGTCAGAACATAAGTGCCACAGGAAAAAAGAAAACGTAGGAACGAGCAATCACAGTTGTCTGTAGAACAGCAGGGTAGGTAGACCACTTCTAGAGGGGGATGGGAGCAGAGGCTTGAAGAAGGTGAGGGAATGAGCCATGCAGAACCCTCTCTCGTTTTTTATAGATTTTATTTATTTATCTGAGAGAGCAAGCACGGGGTGAAGGGGGGGCTGGGGTAGAGAGAGAGGGAGAAGCAGGCTCCCCGCTGAGCAGGGAGCCCAGGTGGGTGGAGCTCAGTCTCAGGACCCTGGGATCATGACCTGAGCCGAAGGCAGACACTCAAAACACCTGAGCCATCCCGGCACCCCATGCAGAACCCTCTTGGAGCGGAGGTTCCATGTAGAAGAAAGAGCCTGGATAAGGACTTGGACAGTCCCCTCCAAGTGAGATGGGGAGCACTGCGGAGCTCTGAGCAGAGGAGTGAGGTAGCTGGTACGGGTGTCAAGGAGAGCACTCTGGCAATTGTGGAGAGAAAAAAAGGAGCCAGGGCTCGGTGGGAACAAGGTAACTGCTAGTGCAGTTAGCAACCGGAGAGAGGAAGGTGGTCGTGAAATTGACAGGTGCCAGATTCCGGATATATTTGGAAAACACAGCTGATGGGATTCCTGAGGGCTCAGCTGTGGGGTATAGATTAAAGAGCAGAATGAAGGATAACTCCTCAGGTTGTGGCCTGAGCAACGAGAAGCATAGGAATGCCTTTTCCAAAGATGGGAGGGCTTTGTATGAAGCCATTGTAGGGAGAAATAACCAATAGTTCTATTTGAATATGTTAAGTTTGAGATGCCTGCTAGATAATCAAGTGGAAATGATGAATAGACAGATGGACAGTCAAGTGTGGAATTCAGGAGTGAGGTCTAGACTGAAGATAAAAATTTGAGAGTCAGGGGTGCCTGGGTGGTTCAGTCAGTTAAGCATCTGCCTTCGGCTCAGGTCATGATCCCAGGGTCCTGGGATCGAGTCCTGCATCGGGCTCCCTGCTCAACAGGGAGTTTGCTTCCCCCTCTGCCCCTTTCCCCAGCTCCTGTGCTCACACTCTCTCTCAAAATAAATAAAATCTTAAAAAAAATTTTTTTTTGAGAGTCATTGGCAGCTAGAAGGTAAGGATCACATCACCAAGAGAACAAGTGTAGGTGTAGAAAAGAGCCAAAGGACAGGGCACCACGAAGTTTAGAGAGCCCGGAGAAGAACTGAAACTGACAAAGGAGATAAAGAATTAGACTCTTTTCCCTGAAACACTGTCTTCCCTTTGCTTCTAAGATGCCATATTTTTTCTGTTTTCCTCTTACTTCACTGCCCACTCCTTAGTCTTCTCTGCTTTAAGTCGCATGAAGTGAAATGCCTGGCCAGTGGATTCGGTAGGCTGGAGCTCATTCGTGACCTTGACAAAAGCAGTTTTGGTGGCTCAAAGACGGTGGAGTCAGATGGGCATGAGATCAAGAGAGAATAGGAGGTGCAGACACGAAGGCAACTTTGAGATGTTTGCAGTCAAGAAAAAGTGGCAAAAAGAGTAGTAATGGAGGGGAATTGGGGGCTAAGGAGATACGTACAAATACATAGAAAGAAAGGAAAGGGGCGCCTGGGTGGCTCAGTCGGTTAAGCATTGGACTCTTGATTTCAGCTCAGGTCACCATCTCAGGGTCATGAGATTGAGCCCCACACTGGGTTCTGTGCTGAGTGGAGCCTGCTTCTCTCTCTGCCCGACCCCTGCTGCTTGCACACACATTTTCTCTCTTTCTCGATCTCTCTCTCTCTCTCTCTCTCAAAAAGAAAGGAAGGACTACACCATGTTTTTGTGTCCATGTGAATTATTTAAGAGAGGGGGACAACTGATGAGCAGGAGACGGGATAATTCCAGAAGCAGTCATTAAGTAGTTGAGACAGGGAGGGAACATGGTGCCAAGTGAAAAGGTCTGCTGTACATAAGGGCAAGGACGCTACCTCCGTGCGACAGGAGGGAAGGCCGAGTCAGGGCAGAGAGGCAGGTGGGACGGAAGCTATGGTACTGGGAAGATACGGCAGTTCTTGTGAAATTGCTTTTATTTTGTCAGATTAAGGAACAAGGTTTTCGGCTCAGACCGAGGAAGGGGAGAGGGGGTGCGAGACTTGAGGACAGAAGGTGCAGGGTCATTTCAGAGTGTGAGAGAGTAAACAGAGTAGGGAAAAGCAGAAGGGCGGTGTTGAGAGCCCACTCGAGATCTATGATCGCCAAGTTGGTGAGGACAGCACTGTTTTGTCCCGTGTGTGTGAAGCTGGACAGAATCAGGGTCTTGCCGGGTGGGAGGTCCCAGGAAGAAGACAGTGAGGGGTGTATGGATGATACATTGATAGAGACCACGAAATCGAAGCTGGATAGGAGGGATGTGAGACCGGAAGGGCGATGGTGAACAGTGAAAAAGTAGGTTGAAGGTCAAAATAAGGTCAAAGAACAGTTCAAGTGGGGTTATTAGAGTAAATAAGGTGGAAGGGAAAGACGGGTTGGTCAGGCACAGGATGGCTTGAGATGAAGAGAGCAGAGGGACGGGGTGCTGTTGTTTAGAAGTAAAAAAGGTCCTGGGTATCCAAGGACAAAGGTCCAATGTGGAGGGGGAAGGGTTGCTGTGTAGGGACTGGGGGTCCTGGTAGGTCATTATTCCTCAAGGCTGCTTAATTCCCTGGAAACGTTCACAGAGGTGGGGTGGGGGCGGAGGGCTGTGAGTCAGGTGCTAGAATCTCGGGGAAGGAGAGGGAGTCCACAGGAGATGCGGCACAAGGGGGTGGTGTAGTGTGCTGGGGGTACGGTTCCAGCAGCCGGGGGCTTAAGGCTGGGTGGAGAGGGCAGAAGAGTCTGACTTGGGTGAGATTCACCAGCGTGGGTGGACACGCTCGCTTCTGAACTCCGCTCTCTAGTTTCTCAATGGGCTCCTTTCCCTCCTCTGGCAGCCAAGGGGCCAATTAGGGGGAGGGATTGATTCAGGGTGAAGGGGTCACAAGGCAGCCTGGGAACCCGCTGCTACCCAAGTTCCAAGGCTGCATTTGGGATGTTCAAAAGGACATTTTCAATGCCCCTGTTCGTTGCCACCTCTGTGCATCGTTGGTGCTGCCCCAGGACAGGGAGCCCAGAGCTGCGGCGAAGAGGTGGCTTATAAATGGGGGGGAATTCAGGCGGGCAAACCCCAGAGCTCACCCTCACGGCCTCCTGGGGGCTCTTTGTTCATTCAGCTTACTTAGGAAGAGATGCTGAATTCTTCCCTGCCGGGAAGCAGGCTTTGCAAGGGAAGGTTTTGCCAGACTCCATAAGGAGAGGGAGCAGGTTTTGGGGGGCTCTGCCTGAAAAGCTCGGTCAGCAGGGAACTTCGGGCGCCCCGGCAGAACAGGACGGCCTGTGATGGCAAATAAGCCAGCCCCGCAGCATCCTGGATACCCAGCCCTTACACACTGTGGGTTCTCTCACTACCCCTCCCCGGACAGGTGGCCACTCATGGGGGTGGCCCAGAGCCCTGGCCAAAAAGGCAGCCAGGCAGGGCCCCCACAGGATGGTATCTGGTGCCAAGGGAGGGAGAGAGGATAAAGGAGTGAGGGGGGAGGCTGTCCCCTCTTCCCCGTTCCTGGATGGGGAGCCCCAAGAGCCTTTCCTTCCAGGACCCAGTGCCCCAAGTGGACACAGGGCAAGGCAGGGCAGGCGGGGCAAACCCAGGCCACAGCTCGCGTCCAGGGAAATCTCATGACTGCAGTGTTTTGCTGCAGGTTTCCCAGCTGCTCCGGGCGGGAGGCAGCGTGGGGTGGTGGGGGCGAGGCGGAGGGAGGAGGAAGAGGAGGAGGGAAGTAAACAGGAGACCACAGAGAGAGCCAGTTCCCAGCGTTCAGAGAACACCAGCCGCCTCCGGTCCCCGGTGGGTGGCTGTAAGTGTGCAAATGAAAGCGGGAGGGAAAGGGAGAGAGGGAAGGGTAAGCACGCACTTCTCGGCTGTTGTCCACCCACCTCGCTCTTCCCGCCCCTCCAGCCCACTCCCCTCTGGGGTGAGGGGGTGGGAAGGAGCCGTTCACGAAGCGCCCACCCCCAAGGACGCGTGGCGGGTTCAGCGGTCTGTGAATCAGACGCTGTCTCAGCAGCTCGTCACCTGCGCTCAGGAGGGGAACAGGGGGCGGCCTTGGGACTTGGGAGAGGGGAGGTTGGGTAAGTGGAGGACCCAGGACTGGCCAGTGCGCGGGGTGACGCCTGGGGCTGGGAAGAACGGGCGTCTACCTCCCAGTACCTACACGAATCCCAGCTCGGTCCCCAGGACAGCGGGCCGGAGGGGTGGGACGGCGGCTTGGGGGCACAACTCTCGGGGAAATTGGCACAGGGGTGGGGACAGGAGGGGGTGGGCGTGTACCGCCGCGGGAAGCGATGGGGTGCAGGGCTGGCGGGGGCCGCGGGGCAAGCTGCTGCCCGCCGCCTGCCCGCGCGGGGTTATGCGAGGTAACTGCGAGCGGGGAGGAGGAGGGAGGCGGCGGGGGCCGCGGGCCGGGGTGTCTGGCGCTCGTTGGACAAAGAGATGATGAAACGTGAGCGCTATATTTACCAAGGGGGTGGAGACCGGGCGAGGGGAGGGGGTGGTAAAAAGGACAAACTGTTCCACAACAACCACAGGAAACACAGCCCATCTGACTCACCGGGAGGGCCGCGCCGACCCCCTCGCGGGCTTGGCCCCCAGACAGGCGCGAGGCTGGAGGGCGTGGATGCCCCCGGGCGGACCCAAGCTGGGCGCTACGGCCGGGGGTTGAGTTGGTTTATATAAATAAAGACATCTTAGATCCGAGGGCTGCGTGCGTGCGCACGTGTGTCCGTGGCTTTTGTGGGGCAGGAGAGAGCGCGGAATGGAAGGAATGTTTCCTAACCCCGTGGCCCGACCATCGCGGGAGAGATTGCCTGCAAACTCTGGCGAGCAGGATTCCTGCAAAGTCATGTCCTCCCGCTGGCCGGCCGGCCCGCCCCGCCCGCGGACAGCAGCACCCGCCTCCCTGCGTTTCCCTCGCTCCCGCCCCAGCCCTGCTCGCTGCGCTCAGAGTTGGGGTGCGGTGCGGGCTATGTTTAGAAGCTGATGTCATCCCGACACCCTACTCCGCAGTGTTCCCAGGGGAGACCGCAGGGCAGGTTTTCCTCTTCTTCGCGGGTGTGGGGGATGGGGAAGGTGCCTCTTACCCGCCCCCCCAACCCCCGTCAACACACGCCCCACAACACCCCACCCCCCGCTATGCTACTCCGAGGAGTTAAAAAGAAAAAAATGCAACCAGAGTTATGAAACAGGGTGGGGGGCGTGGTACACGCCAGCGGAGGGCGCAAACCCAAGGGCTGGGGCCTTGATGGGCCAACAGCCGGCCCCCTTCCACTCTCGCCCCCGCCAGCCTGCCCCACCTCCTGCCGGGGTTGCGGGGGCTAATTTCAAGGTTAGCTCACGTGGGCGCGGGCGCCCGGAGCTCCTTGCACGAGTTTGGGGCGGGTTCCTCATCCCCCAATCTAGGGCAGTTTGTTCAACTGCAGTAAAGGGAGCTTGATGTTCCAGCAGGGAAGGGATTTCTGAGAACTGGGGCTGTCCTCAGATGAACTCGGCTCCTCAGGCTGCTGCTGCTGCGGCCGCCTGCGGAAGACTTTTTAAAAGGGCGATGCCAGGCCGGGGCGCGCAGCCCGCAAGTGGCTGCGCCGCCCGCCAGTCTGCTGCCGGAGCCGAGCGCCCGCCCCCGAGCGCGGGTGATGCACCGTGCGCGGCGCAGGGCCTCTCCGCGCGCGGGGGGCTGCTAGCTAAACTTATCCTCCTGCATATGCATGAACGTGTGGCCTTTCTACTCGGCAAAGGAGAGGCCTGGAGTTTTTGGGGAAGGCTGCTAAGTGGAGCGAGAGCAAAGTAGGGCGTTGTGCAAGTTTTCGCGCGGGCCGGAGCCCCCCTCCCTCCCCAGCCCCTGCGTGTTAACTGACGTTACGGCCACGGGCGTTTTGGCAGAGAGGTCTTTACCTGGTTGTATTTCAAATCCAGAACGCTGCCTGTGCTGGGAGCCCCGATCCCTTCGGCCCGCCTCCTCCTCCCCAAACTCAGCACGTTCCCCTAATTCCCCAGCTTTCACGAAATGAACGCTGCTTTGCCCCAGAGAGAGGCTGTGTGCCTAGGAGGAGGTGCTGAAGCCGAAGGGCCTGGGTCCCCGAAAGAAGTCTGGATCCAGCCCAGAGTGAGGTCCGACACGTGATCCCCTACCCCCAGCGGGCCATCTGTTCTGCTCCTTCCTTCCCGCCTGGAGGCTGGCAGCTCTGCCCGGCACCGTCCACGCCTCCCAGCAGGAAAGAGTGAGAAAAGCCAGAGTTGGCGGAACCCACTCCGTACAGAGTACTCTTCTAAGCTAAACCTCCCTGGGGCTTGGGCAAAGATGAGACTGGGCAGTATGTATTTTAGATTAAGCCCCAGGTGATACGCTCTACCAGAGAATTGGGGAAACTCTGCCCAGGGCTCAGTTTGGATTAAATCTCCAGGGAAGGGGACTGGGAATGGGCTGCATTCGTCCTGGAAATACCTCGGCTGGGACTAGGGTGGAAAATTTGCACAGGCTAGCTTGAAGCGAGAAAAAGCGAGGCCATGAAATTAAGGAAGAAAGGATTTAAGGGATTCCAGACAAGTTTGTATTGTGCCTGCTATCCCATTAAATATTGACTTAAGACATTCTGACCTCCATTGCCATAAAGACCTGTTTGTAGATGCACAGCAGATGAGATGGTGTTTAAAAAACCCAAGTCTTGTCCAGTTTTTTTTCCCTATGATTTTTTTTGGGGGGGGGGGCGTGGGGGAATCCCTAGAGTATTTGGAGTTTGTAAGAGATGATGGAGACGTATTCATCTAATACCGTTAATTCACAGATCAGGAAATAGCTCTAAGAGGTTGCCTAGGGTCATGCTGCTCATCTCAGGCCCAGGAGGCCCCTCCTCTACCCCAAGCTGGCCTAAACACGTGCTCAAAGAATCAGCTCAAGGTAGGCACTACCTCTTCTAGAGGTGATAACGATAATTATTTTAGGATGCACAGAAAATAAGACTTCTAGCTAGAGGCCCGTAAACGCTCATTCTTGAGAACCAGGAAAATAAAGCCAAGCCTTAGGCAGAATTTAGAGAGGAAAACACATACTTATAAACTAGAAGCACAGTTATAGTCTTTGAATTCCCATGCTCCTCCCAGTTGGTTTGTGTGGATTTGAAATGTGTATTTACAAAGACTAAATTGGGGGAAACCAGACCTCTCATATTTATGTGGCATAATATATACTTTACTGGTAAATTATTCATTGTAATTAGAAATGATTCATATTAATTTGGGATAATTTACTTCGCCAGAATTTAATTGGGACAACTACATGCTGACAAAACAGTGTAAGCTGATTTTAATCATGAAACTATTATAACACACATTCCAATAGAGCAAGGGGAGCTTGTTGCTAAATCACACTCACACACAATCCTGATGTAAGAATTATTACTTGTGATATATGTTATTTTCTGGTATATATAATTTGTTTTTAACATGTAAGTCTCATCGAGGATATCATTTCTGTGCTCTCCCATGCCTAGCTCCCTGACTGAAACTTAAGTATCTGGAGAAGGAATGAGTGGAAAAAGAGATAAAGGGGAAAGCGTTCTAGAAATTCTAGAATTTTTGGGTTTAAAAAGCTATTCTAAATCAAGTCAAGCAGCAGATATATTTATAAATATGTGAGAGAAACTCGTGTGCATGAAATCTCGGTTTTCTTTTATTACTTTCTTCTATAACTGTGAAATGAATGAGTTGGAAGAATTCAGGGTCTATGTCCAGTCCAAACGAAATTAAATTAAAGGTAATTAATAAAAGAGAAGAGGGCAAGAAGTAAGGGAGGGGAAAGTTTATATTTTTGCAAAAAACCTGTAATGATTGATTCATTCAAGTTCCTGGATTATAATGTCCAAGGAAAGATACAGACCCTCCTTCTGTATCCTTATTTTCTGGAATAACCCCAATGTTAATTAACTCTAGGGCAGTCTCGGAGTGCTCAGTGCAATGCCATTGCAATGCAAGTTCAAGAGACTGTGCAGGCCGCGATCATAGCGACCCTGGGGAGATCCCATTGGAATTTGTGCTGGGCTTTAAAGAAGCAAGCCAAGGTGCAATTTCTAAATGATCATGTATCCTTGGGGACAGAGTTTGTCCCAGAAAAGTTATGAAGTAGGCAAACTCCCCTGTGCTTCAGTGAATCCTTTTCTAAAATTAAGGGGATTGGAATACAAGAACTCTAAGATGGCTTCACTTTTACCAGATTTTTTTGTTTTTGTTTTTACCGCTTCTACCATCACTTACCATGAGGTACCTACTTTACCATGATAGTGACGGGGATGATAACACTCTCGGTTGACTGCCACCTCCTTTCCATACTTCACTTTTCCATATAATCAGTCTACTGCTATATCTCCTGTACCACTGCAAAAGCAAAGTCAAAATAAACTATACTAGCCTTCAGACTGGGAGGGTTCATTTGGAACTCTTCCTTTAGAGACCAGGAAAGTAGTAACTTTCCCAAACCTTAACCCAAGGCTAACAGCCAGTGGGGCCCATGGTTGGACCTCAGTGGATCTGCATCACTGAGAGGCAGGTACCTCTCACACCCAATTAGGAAAGTCAATGTATTTTTAAGCAATCGTGCCAACAATTTGCTTCCTGCAAGAGACATTAGCCCTAGATTCTTGTCTCAGCTGTCATGATGGAAAACAACTCATCGTTCATTCAGAGGGAGAGACAAACTGAGTTAATCAGACTCCAAGACCCATGCTAATCATTGATCAAGTAATGCCACAATATTCAATAGCTGAGAATGTCTGGCTTGTTCCAGTTCTTAAGAATCTGTTTAGCACAGTTAATATCTCACAAAATCGAAGAGCTCAGTTGTTGTAAAGCCCAAAGGGCTTGGAATCATTAGATTTATGGTTTCAATTGAGCTCTGTCACTATCTACCTGATAAGATAGACAAGTCACATCTCTGCTCTCAGTCTTCACATCTGTAAAATAAGGGAAGAGAAACAAGCCCTGAAATCCATCCAGGGGTGGATGGAAAGAAAATGGTGTCTTTTAAAAAGTCATACAAATTTTTTGCTCCATTTAATTGAAGGTAGGTTACAGTAGCTTCAGAGCAAAACTACAATAACTTGCCTAGAGTAAATTGCACTAGGGGAGGAGAGGAATGAAAAGGCATCACAGAAGCAAAGATGGGCTGTTTCCGTGTAGGAATAGTGAGCCAGTAAAAAAGACTTCGGTTTAAACGAAACTTTCGTCAGCTCTACATTTTTTAAGATGAATTAGTCATAGTCAATGCACTAGATAGAAGGATTATTAAAAATCTGCCCCAAAGAATCTGCATCCTGGAACTGAAAAAAATGAAATGATGCTTTCTCGTTTGTGATTATTCTTGGGCAATTTGGCCTGACATATTTAATTTAGTTTTTTTTTTTTTTTTTTTTTTTAAGTATTGACTCGGCATTGCATGTACTCATCACCCCTGCCCTCCCATACATATCTCACTTTTACTACTAGCCATCCAAAACACAAAGATGTGTCCAGTTTCACTAAAGCTCTTGGCGTTTACAAGTGTGGAGCGCTTGCTTTCGGAACGCCCTCCTGATTGGCTGGGCCCATGTCAGTGACATCAACCAACTTACTTTTGATTGGAAGGCTGGTTGCTGGGACTCTAGCGTTTGCAGGAAGTCACTTAACTGTTTGCAAGCTGGAAAAACCGAACCCGAAGTTTCCTTTTGTCACGGGAACGAGCGCAAGTGACTGGGGAAGGTGTGTCCCCCCCGCTCCGCAGGCGGGACCGCGGGCCGGGAGGCCCGGCGCGGCTCCCGGATCGAGAGGCGCTCCCGAGGACGAGCAGCTGCTCCCTTCCAGCCTCCCGGCTGTTACCCTTTTAAATGTCAGCGTTCGAGGCTGTAGGGGTAGCACGAGGCAGCGAAACGGAACAGTCGGATTGGCCGCACGCCTCAGTTCTAGACGCACCTCTCTACCGAAAGGCCGTTCTGACTGGCAGCGGGAGAAAGTAAACAGAGTTGAATCACCCTCCCCACTGGCCAATTGGAGGGGGTTTGGATTGTGACGTGATGGGATTCTGCGAAATTGTTACTGAGCAAGAGAATGCCGGAACGGTGCGGACCGGCCAAAGCAGGGGCTCAGAAGGCGTCCGTGGACTGAGGGAAAAGTGTCTCTTAGACCCGGCGCTCGGTCCGGCCCTCGCCACCCGCGTCGGGGTGGTGGGGTGAATGTCCTGGGGCTTTGGCTCGACGGAGAGGCGGCCGAGGGCGTGGACCTCTCTTGCAGTTTCCTCTCCCAGCGCCTCGGGGGCGTTTTCAAGCGAATAAACTTGCGGCCGCCACGTGTGGCATCTTTCCAAGGGAGCCGGCTCGGAGCGGCCGGCGCGCCCGTCGGGGGGATCGCGCCGGGCGCGGGGCGCGGGCGGCGGCGAGCGGAGGCAGCGCGGCGGAGCCCGGGGCCGTGGATGCTGCGTGCGGAGGCGCTGCCGGTTACGTAAAGATGAGGGGCTGAGGTCGCCTCGCGCTCCTGCGAGTCGGAAGCGCCCCGCGCCCCCGCCCCCTTGGCCGCCGCGCCGCGCCGCGCTCGTCGTCCGAGGCCAGGGCAGGGCTAGCCGAACCTCCGCAGCCACCGCCAAGTTCGGCCGCGCCGCCGGGGCTGCTGTCGCCCGCACCATGTCCGCGGCCGCCTACATGGACTTCGTGGCTGCCCAGTGTCTGGTTTCTATTTCGAACCGCGCTGCGGTGCCGGAGCATGGGGGCGCTCCGGACGCCGAGCGACTGCGACTACCTGAGCGCGAAGTGACCAAGGAGCACGGTGACCCGGGGGACACCTGGAAGGATTACTGCACGCTGGTCACCATCGCCAAGAGCTTGTTGGACCTGAACAAGTACCGACCCATCCAGACCCCCTCGGTGTGCAGCGACAGTCTGGAGAGTCCGGATGAGGATATGGGATCCGACAGCGACGTGACCACCGAATCTGGGTCGAGTCCTTCTCACAGCCCGGAGGAGAGACAGGATCCTGGCAGCGCGCCCAGCCCGCTCTCCCTCCTCCACCCTGGAGTGGCTGCGAAGGGGAAACACGCCTCCGAAAAGAGGCACAAGTGCCCCTACAGTGGCTGTGGGAAAGTCTATGGAAAATCCTCCCATCTCAAAGCCCATTACAGAGTGCATACAGGTTAGCGGCGTCTCCCTCTCCCACCGAGCTCTGGGGTTAGTTAACCTTTGGCCGGGCAGTCTTTCTGGGCGTTAAGGACACCACACTCGGCCTCTAGGGTGCCCACATTTTGGATTAGATGGTGTTTTAACTCTTTAGATGTTTGAGCCGCGTAGAGACGGAAAAGCTCCCTCTCTCCTTAATCGTCTCCAGTCTCTAGAAGCCATGGAGAGCATTGACCTGGCGGGCAGGGTGAGTGCGGAGTGCCGGCCTCTGTGCGAGGTGGCTTCGAGGGGAGGGGTGCCGCCCCTCCCCGGCCCGCCCCGCCCCCCAGGACTCCCACACCCCGCGACCGTGGGGCCACCCCACCTGGGCAGGCGCTGGCACTGGGGAGATCAAATGGCGTATCTCTTATTTGATTCTCTTGAGGGATTGCAGCGAAATGGCCAAAACCTGGGGAGAAGCGGCACACTTTACGTGGAACCTTTTAGGGATGACTAAGGACTCATTTAGCTGTATGCTCGCTACTTTTCAGGGCTCGCCGAGGTGGTTTTAAATTTGGCCAGGAGTCCCCGGGGAGGTTTAAAATAACACTGCTTCAGGCGGCACAGGAGTTTGATCAAGTGATGGCTGGTGGGTTAACTTCACGACTAGTTAGCCTTTTTAATGAGATTCCGTAGCTGATTCCCGCCCCCCCCCCCCCATGATTTGTGGCACCCTCTACCCTGAATAGTTTGCGGGTAGGTGTGGTCCTTGACCGAGGTCAAGGCTCAGTAGAGAAGGTGGGCCTAGAGGCCTCCTGGAAGGATCTCTCCCAGGGAGACCAAGAGGCAGGGGCTGGTGGAAGGCATGTGGCCAGGAAGACATATGCAGTATAAAACGGGCTTTGGAGGCTTACAGAGATCTTGGTCAGCCAATTCTGATTCTGTTTAACATAACTCAGGAAAAGTTGGAAAGGGCTGGGCCATGCTATCTCACCGTCTTTAGTAAGGTTCTTCTTCTGATAAGGAAGCACAGGATTTGATCTTTTCATGGAACTGCTTTTCCCTCGACCCTCTGACACGATCTTGAAGAGGCTGTTGGAGTTACTTAGCCAAGTTTTGTCATTTTGGGGTGTAATTGTTGGTACTTTTAAGATGAGGCCCTGGGCCTGTGGTTTTAAAATGATCATTGGTTGCTTTGGTTTTGCTTTTGAAAAGCAAGGCCACGTAACTGCATTTCAGATTTTATTTCCTTTGGATGGTGCTTCTTGTCGAGGTGGCTGCTGGCCCGGGAGTGCCACCGAGTTTCCTGTGTGGTTAGTGCCCAATCAGGTTGTGTTTGGGTTGTCATCGACAGCTGCCCTCAAACAGCAGACTTGGAAGTTTGTATCTGTAAGGCTGTCAGAAGGCAGATGGGTGTCCGGATTGGGGGATGTGACCTTTAGCGGGACTCCCCCGGGACGCAGCAGGGGTATATTAACCCGAGGGTGTTACTCACCAGCAGCTGTGGGGCGGGCCTGGCCTTGTCAGCCGCGTTCCCGGAGTTCGGTGGCTCACGCTGACACCCACTGCCACCTTGAGCAAAGGCACGCTCTCCTTCAGGGAGCTGCCCGGTCGCGAGGCTGGGGAGGCCTTGCAGGGTTTCTGTGGCAGCTCCCGGAGCCTTTCTGTCTTAGAAAAAAGATTCCTGGAGTTCTGAACCATTCAGCTGAGTGATTTTTCTCAGGCATTTATAGAAATGGCTGCTTCTGTGTGCGTGCATGCGTGGTGCTCTTTAATTCTCCATGAGGCGCGGCGGCTCAGCTGTTCCAGGAGAACCTTTTACACAGTCAGGAGTGGAAAACCGAGTGAAATATTAATCCCGTTTTAAATGCTACAGTCGGTCTTTTGAAACTAGTGATGGGGTGATAGCAGGTGTCTTGTTTAGGTTTGGGGGCTCTGGAATACGAGGACACGGAAAACAGGAAAACCTCGACCTCTGTCAACATTGTGGGAAGCACACTCCTACTGAAGAAGGTGTGTGTCAAGGATCCTCTTTAAATAAGAGACGTAGAGGTCTCCTGCATTTGGAAGTTGCAGATTCGGCTTCAAGTTAGATTGCCTTGGGGTGGGGGGAAATGAGGTAAGGAGCTTCCTGGATTTTTGTTGTTGTTGTTGTGTTTGTTTTTGCTGGTATTAAAGCCAGAAGGTGGACCTGAGCTAGCCCTTGGCATGTCTGCATTCGGTGAAGATTTTAACAGCTAAAATTCCAGCCACGCCCCCCTGCTCAGTGGGGCCCAATGAGAATCCTTCCTGCTCCTAGCTCACCTCCTGGGGCCTCCTATAGCTCCCACTTCCATAGACCCAGTGGCTTTAGAAGTTGAGTCATTGAAACAAAATTGCCTTTAAGCCAGTGCAGCTACTTCTGTCTTGTCCTAAGAGAGAAGACGATTTCGAGTTGGGTTCTCCTTTGTCCTCTTGTTTCCCCGGGGTAGGAGAAACTTCAGCAAGGTACTTCAATTCCAAATGGGCAAACTAGAGGCCTGCCGCTGGGTTTGCTTCGCAAATCTGTTTGGCTTGGCCAACACAGAGTTAATATAAAAATGTGATTAGTTAGCAACATTTGAAAATCGGAAGATTCGGCACAAATCCAGAGTTCTGGCTTCTCTGGAAAAATCGATCGGGCAGTACGGTGCCTGAATCCCTACCCAGCAACAATTGGCTTGAACCTATCATTTTTTAGAGGGCAGTGTCCTTTATTTTAATCATTTACATCATCTCTGTTGGCATGTAAGTTTACTACTCCCCTCTTTGTCTGACCCTCAGTTTCTTAATCCACTGGATAGGCTATTATCATTGAATCTCCTCATAGGTTCTTGTGCAAAGATTAAGTAACATAGACAAAGCACCTCGTATAGGATTCCACATACAGAAAGCCCTCAAGAAATCCTGGATCTTATAGTTTGTGTGTAATAGAGAGAGATTCCTCCAAATCAGGATGAACTTATTTTTAAGTACTACGTCAGTTTACATTTTATAATACTATGCTCAATTTGCTTTTCTTCAGCCTCTGGGTCAGAGCGTCTTCTCCAGTAATGTGCTTCTAACCTTTACCTTTAAGCAGCAGATCCGCAGTTAATCTGAAAAATACCACAAATACATTCCTTCTCATTTCTAGACTTTTGGGATACTTTAGAGGGTATTTATGGTAACGTCTCAGCTTAACAATTAGACCCATTGGGGTACTTTACCTGAAAACACATGGAGTGTATGTATATATATGTATATATATGTATATTTTTTAATGCAAGCAATTCGAAGTTTAGCCTGTCACACACACACACACACACACACACCCACAGCCACATCACCACCATCACCTACACATGCACAGAAGTCCCCTCGCAGCCTCCACATGCACCCCATACACTCCTTCCCGACCTCAGAGCATAGACCCCCAAACCGGCTCCACAAATACCCGCTCACTCCGCAGGCCCTCTGCCACATCCGTGTCTCCTGAACCCCCACAAACACTAAAAAAAAGAAAAGAAGTTTATTCTGTTTCCTGACTTCATGGTCACCTTGTATATTTATGTATATATGGGGGGGGCGGTAACTTTGGGGGAAGGAAACAACGACATCCAAATTCCAGATCAAAATCTTCAGAACCAGCTGGCGTAGACTCAGGCTAGGCTGACATCCCAGCGATAGAGACCTTAGGCTTTCCTCCCTTGCTGAATGCCGTTTTAATTTCTTTTTAGAAGGACTCCAGTCAGTTCTCCGCAAGCGGTGACACCGGGTTGAGCTTGAGGACACGGGTTATATCACTCCGGTTCTACAGAAAAAGTTTTAAAAACCACATTTTTTTTTTTTTGTTTGTTTAATAGACCATAAGGTCGTTTGTGGAAAATCAAGGAGACACAGAATTGCAAAACCCCCCAAAGAGCAATTGCTTCTGTTTCTCTTTCTCCTGCTTGCATATTTCCCCAGGATACTTGAGAAAAACTGGCAGAAGGGATCTGGAGGACCCTCACCATGGAAGGTCTCCTCCAACCCTGCAAATAGGTTTTCTGGCCTCTTCAGGAACGTCCATTCAGCCATGACGTCCCCTCCCTGAGACCAAAGGTTTAACTGTTTGCCATACAGGCGCAGGCCTACCCTGAGCCGCTTGTACTCGTCTCCTTTAATTATCACAAAAAGCTTCAGAGTCATCCGTTTGGCTCAGGACAGTCTTGTCCCATCAGAGGGGTGAGGAAGGACCCATTCCGTTACCCGGGAGGCAGGGGCTCCGGGACGGGGGCAAGGTCTCGCTGTGGCTGCGGACCCCAGGCTGGGGGCCTCAGCTCACAGGTGGCCTTGGGGCAGGCTCTCCATTAGCCCGGTCCGGTCTCTGCCACTTTCTCTGCTCTTCCCAAGTAGGAGGGAGGCCCCGCGTGTGGTCCCTGAGGAGGCATTCTCTCTGCCCTGTTCTTCTTTCCGTAGGGCTCCCCAAGTGATGTGGATTGTTGTATTTCATACCCTGACACGCTTCATCCAAAATAGATTTACAGCTTAGCCTGAGTGGGGCTTGCTTGCACAGGCAATTGTTTTTCTACTTTTCCCCTCCTCCCCCCATTTTCTCTCCCCTAAGGAGACTTTAGACATTTTTTCCCCATCATCGTCCTCCCCTCCCATGACATTTCAGTGCCACGCGAATACCGTAGGGCCGTTTGTGTCCTAAACCCCTTTAAAAGGCCATAAAGCACTGCGATAGCTAAGACTTTTCTCACCTGCCAAAGATCCGATTTTTGCCCCCTTGGGGCAATATCCACCCCACTCCCCAGTGAGGCTGTCTAGACACAACCTCATGCATCCAGTCAGGAAAAAAAAATGACAATCTACATCTGAGAAGAAGGCAAAGACCTACACGTGGCCTCTAGCTGTAGAAGATGTGAGGTTTCTAAGGATTGCAAGGATAGACTCCTGAAGGGATTGCTTCTGGGTTTCAGACGAGAGCCTAAAACCCCCTCTCTTCCAAGGAATGATGGCCCAGACGGCCTCCCGAGCCCCAGCCCGGTGGGGATCGAGGCCTTTTGGGGGACCCAGCTGCTCTTGGTTGCCAGTCCCCGAGGTAAGACCCACGGCTCCTCTTCCTCACTCGCCCCGTCCTCGCAGAAACAAAGCCGAGCTGCCTTAGAAAAGCTGCTGCTGCTGCTGGCAAGGCTACTGTTTCACAGTAGAAAATACACACGGAGTAGAAGTCCAGGATGAAAACATCATTCCCCTCTTTTCCCCTCGGCTCTCGGATGAGTGGTGAGGAGAGGGGAAGGGACAAGTGGGGCCTGGGGTGGGGGAGGAGGTCGCCGAGCAAAGATAGAGCTGTTTTGATGGCGACACCCCATTACCTTCAGACGGGTAGATGGAACCCGAGGGAAATGAATTCTTGGATTCCGAACATAAGGGTCAGATTTACATTCTTGTCTCAATTGTTGACGTTTATCCCAAGAACTAGTCATTCTGCAACGTCTGTGGGAAATTCCCAGCTCGAACTTCCCAGCTCGAACTATCATATGACCTATTGGGAAAGCAGCTGACAATGATCTTCCTTAAGAAGTTCATCGGGGAGAAAAGTGGGCAGATGGGCTCCAGTATTCGCTCTTCCAGGAGCTCCTGAAACCACGTGGCATGCGCCGGTTAGAGTCGGCCTTCTAGGCCATGAGTGTGATTTCTGAGTGCCTTATGGTCCCTGGCGTTCTTGATTTAAACAAACAAACAAGACAAAACCAGCTTCGTCATTTTTGTTAGTCTTGACTTCCAAATTTTTCGGGTTGTTTTTTCCCTCCCCTTGGCTGTTCTCAGTCTTGGAGAAAAAGCTTGCAGCCCTCCAGGCCTCCCCCACATCCGACCCTCCCACCTTATCCTAATGTTTCTCCGGCAAGCCCCACGCCCACTGAAGAACGTAAAACAGTGCCTCGTAATTGGTACAAAGGCACTTTCTGTTTCTATGCAACACACGCAGAAAGGAGGGGCGACGGGAAGGGGGAAAAAAAACCCCACAGATGGTTAAAAGGAAAGAAATGGGATCCTTCGCAGTGGTCTCTGAGCAATCCTGTCTCTCGCTCTGCCCCACTTTTTGTTGGGAAGCTAGTCACAGGTCTAGGCCTAGGTCAGAGCCCTTTGGTGGCAGCAGCTGTCAGTATCAAAAGAGAATTTAGAGCTTGGAAGTGACCTTGAGGGGTCATCACATCCATCATTTTGCCTGTCGAGGAGGGTCTGGCTACCCTCTAAGGTACGGGGATTGTTCCGTGGACACACGTTCCCTTGGAGGGTTGGGAGGCTGGCCCGCTGCCCTGACAGCCTTGTGACTTTGGGCCCAGAGCCCGGTCTCTGGGGGGGGGGGGGTGGTTTCTTCAGCAACACAAGAGGGCGCCCCGGACTCTGAAGGGCTGTTGGAAACCCCGCTAAAGGCCTGAGCACTGGCCCACGTAGAGACCCTCCCTCCTTGTGAATTCTTTGCAATTCTTTGATGTGAATTCTCTCCCGCACTTGCCCTGCCGTGGTTTCCTGTGAGAATTCCAATCTGTGGTTAACATTTTTTTAAATCCCGATTTAAAGAGCTGCTTCGCATTAACCACATTAACCAAGCAGAAGGGCAGTGGTGGAGTCAGCCCTGGGACCTTTGCCCTTTTATTAGAGGGGCGGCACCCCGTGAACCAGCCCAAGGCCAAGTGCCAGTGAGATTTCCTACTCCGCCCTTCCTGGAGCCCTCCTGAAACTTTAATACCTTTTTGGTGCATTAAGGCTGGGAGTAAACATTTGTCTTACCCTGGCCTCAAGCAGTCCCCTCAGCAAATAATAGGACTCACATTATTATTCATAGAGAATGCCTTCCCCACTAAGGGAGTGAGGAGCCTCCATTTTTTATGCGTGGGATCCTCCAAGGCATTCGTTTCCGTCTGTGGTCTGTGCTCAAGCCCGTGTTTAGGAAGGCGCGCCCACAGGCTTCCCTTCGAATCTGGGTGCGTCGTGAGCTAGGTTAGCCTCTGGAATCCTGAGCTGTGAATGAGCATCTGGAAATGAAATCCAAGGATTCTAGAGCTGCAAGAACCAGCTAGCTCTCCGGTTAAGCCTGCGGCCACTGGGTGTTCGATTTTTTTTTTTTTTTTTTTAAATAAAATTGAGAATGATCACAAATTTGAACCGGAGAATGGAATTCATCCCTGATTGAGCCTTTTTAAAAAGCGAGGACATTATTTACATAGATGAAAATAAAGAGAGGGGAGCTTAAGCCATGCAAAATTAATGATGAGGATTTGAAATGCAGGCAGCAGTATTTTGTATCAAACAAAGTGTGAACATTTTTCCAAGGCGAGTCTCCGTCGTTTTGGAAGTGAGTGCCTCCCAGAGTCGACTGGAACCTGTGTGGGAACCGGTGGGGCAGGCAGTGGGCCAAAGCTCTGCAGACGTTTCAGAACCGGAATGAATTTTATAGATCATCTTGGTTCAAAGGGAGGGAAAAGGAGGTTTCTCCACCTCTCCCTTCCAGGGGGCCAGCTCTGATGGGGTAGAGGCAGTGAGAAGAGCGTGCGATGGGGAGGCCAGCCCACTCTAAGGAGCTCGAATGCAGGCATCGCCAGGAGAGGCCTTCGCTTCAGTGGGGAGAGCAGTCAGAGCAGGGGCTTCGGGGCCCTCGGACCTGTGCTTGAGTCCTGCCTCTGCCGCTCTCGTATGGTGAAAACTCTCTGGGCCTCAGTGTTCCCATCTGTAAAATGGAGTTCAGTAATTCAACCGAAGTTGGTCTGAGACTAATTCAGACGAGGCGTTTAAAGCATTTCGGACAGGGTCCCCGTGCACCAAGAATTATAATTAAAAATAATTTATAGGTGTTGCCCAGAAGCCCTTGAGGTTCCTAGAATTTTTGCTTGAAATTCCAGAGCAGTCCAGCAGCACCTCATTCACTGAAGACATATTTGCTTATTGACTGTTACAGGCATAGAGCTGTGCTAAATGTTGAAAGCAGGCACTGTGAACATTGTGAATAATAGTAATAATGGAAAATTATGAATATTAACAGTAATAATAATAGAAACAGCAGTAACATTCAGCCTTTATGACATGCCAGCTTCTAAGCCAAATGGTTTACGTTCACTGTCACATATAAACTCACGAAGTCCCATGAGATAGGAAAGTATTCTTGTTTTATAGGAGGAATTAGACTTGGAGTCAGTTATCTTAGTCCAAGGTTACTCTGGAATTTTCCTAGTGTGTTTCTAAGTACCCGGAGTTCCGCGTGAATCGTCGTTGGCCTGGACCCCGTGCGGTGCACCCGTGGGAGGAGACCCTGTCTTGCATGCCTCTTCTGGACTTGGCCCCGGGGCCGCCGATCCTCAGCTCTCTTCCCTCGTGTTCTAACCCTGATGCGCGGCTGCTTTTTACGAACCTTGGTTAAGAATATCTACAGAAATCTTGGACTCGGACCAAACCCTAGCCTATATTTTCCAAGAGCTATTCAGAACCTGCTTCCTTCCCATTGAAAAGACACCCATTCTGGGTCCACAGCTGTGTTAGGACTCCTGGTTGCAAGCAACTGAATCCAGACTTGGACCAGCCCTGTAAAAAAATAGAACTTTATTGGTTCAGATTACCCACACATCCAGGGCAGCTCCGGTGTCTGGTATCTCTGGATTTGGGGACTAAGTGTCTGGCTCTCTCCGTGGCTCAGCTTTGCTGCCCTGTGCTTTGGTGTCAATGGGGGCAGGCTGTCTCTGGATGGTGGTAAGGTGGCCGCCGGCAGTAGCAGACTCCCAGCCTGCCAATTCAGCAAGGAAAGAAAGTTCTCCTTTCCCGATGATTCCAGCAAAAGTCTCGGGCTTCGATCTTCATAACTGAGGTAGAATTTTGTGCCTGTCCCTGAACTCAGTCACTGTGGCATGGCTAGTTCACATCGAACCTCTGGGCTTGGGGTGCTGGGTCACCTCCCCCCCGCCGAGAATTATATAGATTCAGAGTGGGGAAGGGGTAGTTTCCACAAGGAAATTCAAGGCATGCTATTTATTACCCCAAAGAAGCAATGGATGTCAGACAGGCAAAGCCAGCAGATATCCCCGCCATCTGCCCACGTAGAACTACAGACAGGATGTTCCCCAAAACAGAGGTTTGACAAAATGAGAGATAGATTGGTTCAACAGCATTCCCCCCGCCTTTTGAAGAGAAAGGACTCCGAGCTGTCTCTGGAGTTCATCCTAAAAGATAGGCCACCAGTGCATATACTAAATGATCTTGGCAGAAGATAGATGATTTCAACATGCATTTCTTGTGTTCAGGCTCATGCTTCATACCGCTTCAGTGGACATTCTAGAAGCCAGTACCCGAAGCTTTCCATGGAATGAGGTTAACAGCAGCAGTGTGATAAGCAGCCCCGTTCACATTTCCTTCATTCCGGTTGTCTGTCCATTTTAATGCCCAGAGAAATGCATTGTGTTTACAGGAATGTTTGTCACCCCGGGTGTGAACAGATTAAAGGCCTCGTCTTTACAAAGAGGGGCTGTTTATACGACAGTTCCCGTAGGGATTCTGGAGTCCGTTCAGTGTGCATCATGCCCAACAGCAGCACCCTAATAAATTCCGAGGCAAAAATTAGCTCTTAAAAATAACGAAAAACACACAAAGATGACTTAAATTCCTGGGCTGCCATAATTCCACTGTGGTTTTGTACCTCTGCCGTTTTAATGAAAATAAGCAGAATGACAACCAAATCGCCGGCTTTTCCTCGATCGTGTTACAAATCATCCCCGTGGCCAGCCGCGGAATGCTTGTGTAGTGAGCGTTATCCCTCGGAAGCGGGGGTTCCCGGCGTAAAGAAACGGGGGCTGTGCCCCTCCAGCCTGAGTCATCTCTCCTCCATGTCCTGCTGGCTTCCACATGGCGAAGGTCTGCCCGGGGAATGCCTGCCCCAGGGGGGCTGGGGGGGGGGGCGGGCCGGGGGCTGCTTGCGGAAGGTCGGACAGCTCAGCCCTGCCAAGCTTTGTGGTCTTTGGTGACAAACGCCAGGCCATAGGAATCCATGGCTCAGCTCATTAAAGCTTGAAAAATGATTTGACGGTGGCCCCTGTGGCGTGTGGTCATCACAGCCTTACTGTGGGGTCAGTGGCGTACAGAGGTTGAGCCCGGAGGGTGAAGGCCGGCCCCATGCACTGGAGAAGCCTCACCAGTCCCTCTGAGCCACCGCGAGGGCCACAGCCCCGCTGGCAGGTAGAGCAGGCATTTTTCTAACCAGACAGCAGTCTCGTCTCCTGGGCTTTTTTGTCTTTTGCTCGTTGCTTGATCCGAGCCGGAGGCGTCAGCCCTGGATCGTCGTTGCTCCAGACCGGGAGCTGCGGGCGCTACATAGAATTAGAGCTAAATGCACAGACGGAAAGGGGATCCTTGTATTTGCGAAGGAGGCCAGAAGTCTCAGTGGCGCTTGTAAAGCAACCGTGTGCATCGGGCACGAAGTTCCCAGTCACAAGCCCGGGGTGTGCAAAGATGTCCCTGTTCGTAACCAGACCTGGGTTCTGGAGCGCTGCCCCGTGTTCTCAGCCCCCCACCCCCCACTGCTTGGGGCTCGTGGTGCAGAAATGTTACCTTGAGGCCTATTCAGGGTCTCTCTGTCACTTCTGTATTGAATTGTGTCCTTCTTTAGGTCAATGACTGCAAAATCAGAGCTCTCTCCCTCTCCCTTTGCCTTTCTTCCTCCCGGGAGTGATCTAGCATTTGGGAAGCGAGAAGTCCACCTCTTCTCTTTTCGGCATCACGGGACGGCTGTTGATGTTGCACACTGTCCTTTGACCTTGATGGTCCTCCCTGGGGTGTCGTGCGCTAGCTTAGGTCTTGGTCCTCAGGTATTGGCCTGCTCTGCTCAAGAAGGCTTCTGGACAGTGGCTCCAGGTGGTGGATCCTTGCAGTCCGTGGCGCGGGAGCCCTGGGGCATTCTCCCAGCTGTGCGGTCCGGGGCTCAGGAGCACCCGGTCCCTTTCCCCACCTTACATTGGAAGGGTGAGGCTGGGAGGCATGCACAGAGACTCTGCTCTCACTGTGGCTGCCCAGCTCCATCAGTCAGGTGCCCCGGCATGGGGGTGGGCGGGGAACTTCCCCAGAGGGGCTGGTGCAGGCTTCAGGTCAGGCAAGAGTGCCCCCCCGCCGGGACTGCCCACACCTGTTACTAAGAGTGCGGGCCATTTCTTAGGGACCTCTACATCTGTAATCTAAACTCAGTCCCTCCGGCCTCTCTCTATAGCTCGGGTCTCGGTAGGAAGTGCTGGCCAGTCAAGAGACTTTACACTGTAAATGCCCTCCCGAAGGCACCCCATCTGGGAAGAACCCGGGAGTAAGAGAATGCGAGAAACCCGTGGTAGGAGGCTCTCTCCCCAGCGAGTTAGGGCCTTTGCTCTCCTTTCACATCTAATCTTGTCTTGTGCTCCAAGTTGAAGGAGGCATTTGGAAACTGGTTCTCATCCAGGCATATCGTTGGCCAAGCCCTCTGCCCTCTGAGTTGGCTTTATCTGCCAGGATTGACAGGTTTGAATCTGATGGTTCTCAAAGTCACCCAAAATGCAAAGATCCAAAGAATCTATGTTCTCAGGATAGTTTTGCCGTTAAACATTTATATCCCGCTCAATGTTTAGTGGGTTCATTTATTATTTCTCTTTCCCACAAACAACTGGGCAGAAGCGGCATAGTCTGGGATGGACAGGAAGAGCGTGGGCATGGCAGTCAGCTAATCTGAGCCCAGACCTAGCTGTGCGCTTGGGGGGGGGTGCGGGGTAGGGGAAAGGTCACTCCATCTCTGCCAACTCAGAGTTGCTGAGATGGGGCCATATGACTGAGACGTCAGGACATTTCTCTCGCTAGGGGGAGAAGCCAGAGTCAAGAATCTGGGGTCCACCGTCTCTCCTTCTGAGGTCCCAGCACATGAGCGAACTCCCAGATCAGTTGAGGTTGGGGACACACAAACAATATTCAGGAACAATATTGCTTCCTAGACACCAATGTCAAGTGCCCCATGACAGATGTTACACACCCCCCCTTCCCAGCTCAGAACCTAAAGAATGGGACTAGCTGCTTTCCACGGATAAACACAGGGGCCAGGAAGTAAAATTACACATTCAAACTCTAAAATGACTGTTGTATCAGCCCGAGGAATATAAAAAGAAACCAAATCACAAGCAGGATTCAGAGAGGGGCCAAGAGCAAATGGCAATATAATGGGATGGCCGTATAAATGAGGCAGGATGATTCTTCCAGAGCCGATGAAGTGTTTTTATTTTTTCAGAGCCTCTGCGTGTGCAGGTTGCCATAATTCTGGCAAACAGGAGACGTTTGGTTTTTCTTTTGACTTTTGATTTCTTGATTTTTGAGGTCATAGTTAATTGGAACGATTTATGCAGGGAAGTATAGAATTGTCTATTCCCAAAGATGGGCTGCATGCCTCCTCTGTCAAGTGCATGGGTCTGCTGCATTGGAGGGTCATGGACGTGAGATAGAATAGAGCAAAGGCTCACATTCTCTACCTGTAACAGCATTGCTCTCCCGAAGGAACGAGGACAGATGATCATGGACAACGGGGTGGGGGTGCTGAAGGGCTGGGGTCAGGGCAGGTCCGTGTGGGTATGTGTCCCACCAGCCTCATCCATGAACGCTGTATTGGACCCTGGGCTTTGCACCCTTGCACGCACTCACTCCCCTGCTTCCCTTGAACTCACGCCTCGGTGCTGCAGCCTTGCCATTTCTGCCTATGTAACTCCGAAGGGGGATTCCCGCCTGTCCTTGCGGGCGAATGGGGCCATTTTCCTTTCACATACAGAAAAAGTAGGAGGGGAGGGGGTGAAGGAGGAGTGAGGAAACAGATGAAGTATGTTCGGAAAGTTTCTTACTTTCTAACAATTCGAGAAGGAAACAGAATGATACTCCTTTCTTTGGTCTTGGGCACTGGAACGTTATTTCTCAGTAGAAAGTAAATGCCTGACCCCCCCATTCTCTGTGTAGAATAAATTCTTGATCAGCGATCAACCCATTCATGGAAAACTTTAAACGCAAATTCATCCGTTTCCTTTGTTTTGTGTAAGACTTTTTTCTGACTTTGGCTTATAAAAGAAACTTCTACTTAACTGTTTTTAAAAAATTGGAAAGTGTAGGAAAACTGCAGAAAGAAAATGTTACTCTTTATCCCCCCTCCCCACCTGTAGAAGCTACTGTTCATATTTTTTATATGTTTTTCCAGGGTTTTTTCCCCCCTCCATAGATGTTGCACATACATACGTATTCCGCTCATCACACACTGCTCTTTTCACGTAGTGGTGTCTTACTAATGTTTTTCCATTTCATTCTGTAACAGTCCAGTACTTTTGTAACAAACACACATTATTCCACTGTACGGATACACTATGATGTAGCAAACCGTTTCTCTATTGTTAAGTTGGTACCAAGTTTTAGCTCTTATGAACAAAGCCGGTATCCCTGTATACTTTTGTGTTCCTATCTAATTATTACCAAAAATAATTCCTAGACAAATTGCTAGATAGCCCTAGATCAATTATAAGTCCCACCTTTGCAGGAGAGATCTGTTTCCTCATGCCTCCACTAATGATGGATCTATGTAAAGACTTTTTTTTTTTTTTTAAATAGGCTGCATGCCCAGCATAGAGCCCAACACGGGGCTTGAACGCATGACCCTGAGATCAAGGGTCAGATGCTCAACCAACTGAGCCACCCAGGTGCCCCAGAGGCACACACTTTTTAACATTTTCACCAGCCTGATAAATATTTCATTGGTGTCTTAATTGGCCTGTTTTGATTACTTGTGAGATTAAAAAAAATTCCATTTATTTATTGGTCATTAATATTTCTTATTTTACAAATTATTTGCATCCTTGTGCGATTTTATTAAATTGGGTTATTTTGATTTGTAAGTGTCCTTTTTGTATTATGGATTTTAACCTTTTGTCTTATGCTGCAATTTCTTTTATTAGTTCACCGTTCTGACTCTTAACTTTGTTCACTTACATATATTTTTACTATGCAGAAGTTTAAAATTTTTTATGTATTTCACAACTACTCTTCCAATAGGATTTTGCCTTTGGTTTCATGTTTAGTCAGTCTCTCCCCACTCCAGGATTCTAAAAATAGTCACCTATACTTTCTCTCACCTCTGTGGCTTTATTTTTTACATTTATGTATATAGCCCATTTGGAATTTATTGAAGGGAATGGTATAAGGTAGGGATCGAGATTTAATTTTTCAGATGTCTATGTCATTTATTGAATTAAACATTCATTACTTCACTAATTTGAAACATCCCACCCCTATCGCATCTTGGGTTTATTTTCAGACTTGACTCTGTCCCACTGAGTTGTCTTTTCCTGTGCTGGTCTCGCACTATCTTAATTATTGCAGTTTTAATCATACATTGTAATAACTGGTATTCCAAGTGTTCATTTATTGTTGCTTTATTGCAAAATTTTCTTGGCAAATCGAGTGTATTCTTCCAAATTCACTTTAGAATACTTTTGTCAAGTTCAAGAAAAAAGAATTTCTATGGTATGTGTTAATTTCATAGACAAATTTGTACAGCATTGCCATATTCACACCACTGAATCTTATCATCTGAGAACATGGAAAGTGTTCCATTTATTCATTCTCTTTTATATCAGGGTTTGATGATTTTCTTCTCGCGGGTCCTGAACTTTTATCATTAGTCTCATCCTGACTGGCTGTGGTTAGCCTATAAGAAAACCATTGCTCTTTTGTATGTTTATACCTGAGAATGCATTTTTTAAATTTATATTAGTTTTTTCAGGTGTTTCTCTTAGACTTTCCAAACGGAAAGTTGTATCTACTGCAAAGAATTCTTCTATCAACTTCCCCTTCCAATGATTTACTTCTCCTTTTGTTATCTAATTGCACTCACCAGCATTTCCTGAACAACATTAAGTAGCTGTAGTGATGGGGACAGTGTGCATTCATGCGTCGAGCTTGACTTTAATAGAATGCTACCTTTATCTTACTATTGACCTTGCTGGGGAAGTGTTTTAGATCTATATTTTTCTATCCTGTTAAGGAATTATTCTTCTATTTTCCTAAAAGCTTGTATTAGGGCTGGGTGTTGAATTTTATCAAACATTATTTTGCATTTTTCAAGGGAAAATGTATGTGGGGATGAGTGTATTCGTCTATTTAAAGGGGGAATCATATCAGTATGATTTTCCTATATCAGATGATGCTTTTATCTCTGGAATCCCAGTTGCTTTTTTATGATCAAAACCCACTATTTCTTTCCTCAAGAAGCGGCCCCAATTTTGTCCATCTGCAAGAAGCTGTGATTCCTAATTGGCATTTTTGGAGTTCTGTTCTGAAAAGGAGGCCTCACGCCCTTAGATTTGTTTTACAAGGCAGAGTTACAGTTGGTAGATGCCATGTGAGGGTCAGAGTTTGTATTTTGAACCTTCCTGCCTTGATTAAGGCTAGCCCCTTTTAGGCTCTTGCGTGGCTCTGTGGAAGGGAAGGAGAGAAGAGCCAGGTGGGAAAGCAGTGTGTTGAGAGCATAGGCCTCCCAGACCCTGGGCCAGTATTTCACTGGCAGCCTTTCTGAACTCAAGGGAGCCTGGACAAGGTTGAGTATAACCAGTTGGCAGTCCCCACATTATCCTCTTTCTTCCTCTGTATGGAGAACTCCCCACCTGGCATTGTCGGCTAACCCCCAGGTAGAGCAGGGCTCCTTCTTAAAACAAGGAGCCGTCCTTTGTGCTAAGTAGGCAAGCGCATAGCCACACTCCACGCCTCTTGAATCCCTCCGAGTGCGGTATTCAGTAGCCCTTCTGATCAAGTTTATTTTCTACTCCAAGCCCAGTCTGTCAGCGAGAGGTGCTTAGCTCGTTGCCGAAAGGGGAGGGGAGTGGTAGATAAATAATGAGAACGCAGAGGAACCTGTGCTGCTAACAGCTCTGCTCCAGTAAAGCAAGAGTTTATTGTGTCACTGCCTCTGGGTATGTTTTCCTGTAAAGGCCAGAAATAAAACACTAGTACATGCCTGTTCTTCCCCCGCTCCCTCCCCTGGAGGACAGTGACGCGCTCATTAATACTAACGACAGATTGAAAGATTCTTTAATTGATAGTTGCTGTGCCGTAGGATTTGTTCTGTGTGAAGAAGTGTAACTGTGCTTTCGTGAGCCTTAGCACGGAGCAGAATTCCAGGCCTGACTTGATGTCCCCTTGGCTGTAGGATGAGGGGACAGCCACAGCTTCTCCAAGGCCTCTCTTTTCCTCCCCTGCCCATGATCTCTGGTCTCATTCAGCCTTAAATTCTTTTCCTTCTCTGCATAGGATCTCTCCACTCCATACTTTCTGAGATGCAAAACATGTATCATGTTTTAGATGATACCTTATTATGTGTCTTTTATTAGTGAACATCCCGAAATGTATCCCAGAGTGGGTTTTATGCAGACCCTTCACTGGGTTAAAGAGGAGGGTGGTTTCCAAGGGCTACAGATCCTAAGTCCCCAAGAAGAATCCAGGCTTCCTGCACACACACGTTGTTTGGCTGGCACAATGCTTTATAGAGTGTTGAATCTGAATGCCTTTGAGGGGACAAAGCCCTATTCGGTACAACCCATGAACGCACCTGGTATTTCACCCATTTTCACTCTGTCTCTGGCTCCTGAAGACATCTGGATTTGCAAACTTGGGTGTGTACACCAGGTACAAGTTCAGATCTTCAGGGTGAGATCATGGGTCAGCCAACTTTCTCCGCAGGACCCCTTAGCAAAGCTTTTAGACCTGGCAGGCCATACGGTGCCTGTGGCCACTGTTTGATCCCGCGGTCGTAGTGAAAAAGCCGCCATAGATAATAATACTACACAAACAGATAAGCGTGGCCGTGGTCCAATAAACGTGGTATAGGGACACGGAAATTTGAATTTCATCAAACATTCTCCTATCCCAGAATATTATTATTCTTTTGATTTTTCCCCCCAGCGATTTGGTAAAAACCAAAGTAAGAATGGCGATTATACCATTTTTAGTTCATGGACTTTACAAAAATAGATGGCAGGTCAGATTTGGTCTGTGGGGTAGTTTGCTAATAAGCCCGATTTCGATCACTGACCCAAAGCTCCTAATGTTTTTCCAAAGGATCCGAGAAAAATAAAAAATGATCCTGGAGATTCTACACTAGGAATTCACATCCAAGTAGATCTTTTTTTAAATGCTTAGAAACTGTAAGGTGGAATTATACAAGTTATATGAGTCTAACAAAGGCTGCTGTCAGCTGGGATTTGCTCTGGGCTCAGTAGGTGGCCCTCTCTTCTCCGAAACGGATAAAGATCCTACGTCAATGGCAGCATCTGGGTTAGAAGCAAGAGAACAATCACACGGTGAGAGCCATGAGGGGCAGTGAAGCTAGACTGAAGGTGAATTCAATGGGGAGAGACCTTGATTACACTTGAAACATACATAAATTGTAAGCATAGATACTTCATAGTCCCATACATACAGCTGATTCAAGCTACGTGATCATTTTCCATGGATTATCTCTTCCATAAAGCTGTCTTTCTAAAACAGAGGGAGTACCTTCCTTCCTTTTCCAATGCAGAGCATAGCGGAGCGGTCTTCTGATCCATTTTTTCCCACAGTGGACACAGATCCGTTCCAATAAATTAACCTCCTCTCATGACTCACTTGAAAGAAACATGTGCTAGTGAGTAAGCTAAACCACATTATGACTCCTCCAAGAAAGATCACTCTGATGAGTTTTGGTCCTAACCAGCACCGAGAAAACACGGAGCCTTTCCTTTTCATCGCTTTTCTCACCACCAAATCACAAAGCCGTGGGGGAGACGGCTCCAGTACGGAGGGAGCAGGGAGGGTAGTTCTGCTTGGCGTGCTTTGCTTTGCTTTGGTTTTATAATTCATCACTGTATGAGTTCTAACCCTTCATTATATTTTTTAAGGTAACATGTTTAAGAGAACATTTCTCCCATAAACCTTTCCCTGGGATTAAGAGGACTTTGGCTGCAGTGTAACTCTGAAAGAGGCAGGAGTTGTCTTCCCCAGCAATCTGGGAACTTCTGAGTAGGTCTGGTCTTGTCAGTGACCCCAGCCTTACGTACACACACACACACACACACACACACACACACACACACACACATTTTGGCAGTAACTAAATGCTTGGCAGTATAAGGAGCACAAAAATCAGACATGATGATGTCCTCGTCCCAGGAGGCTGTTGGATCGTGACAACTTGCGTTCCACCTTTTTGTTGCAAGCTCTGAACGGGGTAGAAGGCTGTGGGATCCTGCAGAAGTTGCAAAAGTGTGGTTTCCGATTCCATGTTGTTGAGTTTTTCAGAGGGTTCAGTTTGAAGTATGGTTTCTTTTTGTTTTGTTTTGGGAGGGGTTGGCCCTCCCGGAGTCTCTGTGCATGCTCGTGCCTCCTGAACCCCAGCACCCGTCCACCTCCGGTAGGACTTGGCATTCGTTGGTTTCCTGTTGCCTTGTGCTACCGTGGCTCTCCAGCCCCCAGCTAAGCGAGGGTTTATACCTAGACCCACGTATAACGAATCTACTAATACAAATTTGTTTTGCACGTATCGGGTTTCCCATGAGAACAAGGAGATTGACCAGGGCATGATGAGCATTGCTCTGCTGAGAGAATAGCAAATAAAATCCTAGCCATGTGTGGACTGTCACCGAGATGACACAGGCTTGACTTTGTTGTTATTATCACTATTTCTGCATCTCTGGCCCAGGGTAGGAGAAGCTGGGGGGAAAGGATGAATAATATTTGGATGAGTCAGATGCGCCACACCAGACAGCCCTCAGCCTTTTGCGTCTCTGGGTTCCAGGAAGGTGGGGACAGAAGTGAGAAAACATGCACTCCTCACACCTACCAAAGGAGTGTCTGGAGAGTTCTGTGGAAGGCAGGAGCCTGTGTGCCCTGGGTCTGTGAAGCAGCTGCGTTGGGCTGTGCTTGAAAGAGGTGAGAAGTAGGCAGGCAGGCGCTCAGAAGAAGGGAACACAAGGCTCTCTCATCTTAAAGAGCTCATTCTGCCTTTCAGCTTGTGTGTGGGTCCAGCAAGCATGGCCATGGGCCCTCTCCTGCCACAGCAGGAGCCAGGAGGCCCCCCAGGGCTAGCCTGATCACATCTGGAGGGTGAGGCTTAGGTGCGTTTGAACTAAGTGGGACATGGAGACAATATGCTGAATCTGAGGAAAGCAACTGCAAAGGAGGGGCTGCTGGAAACACCAGCAAGTGCTAAGCCTGTTTCCCCATCTGTGAAATGGGCCACCTCCATGGGGCGTCCTGTGAGAAATCAGTGAGATAATGCATGCGAAGCCCTTAGCTCTTACTATTTTAGGATAATGTTAATTTTTTTCGAGAAATACAAAAGAAACTAGGACTGCTTAGTCTGAACAGACACTAGAGAAAGACCTGATCGCTGTCTTCCGAGAGTTAAAGGATTATTATGTGGCAGAGGGAACAGATGAATTTTTTGTATAAGACAGTATGACTTGGGACGCCTGACTGGCTAAGTCAGAAGAGTATGTGACTCTTGATCTCAAGGTTGTGAGTTTGAGCCCCACGTTGGGTATAGAGATTAATGATAATAATAATGAGGACAATATGACTTAAAATATGGCCTTCACAGGGAAGCACATTCTATGTCTCTAAAAGTATTTGTTACCAAGATGCTCAGGAACAAGCAGGCTTTCTTGTTGGGTGCGGGCCTCCCTGTCACCAGAATGGCCCTGACAGAGGCTGGGTGGCCACAGCACTCAGGAGCTCGAGGCCGAACACCTGCTCCAGGTGAGAGGTCGGTTAGACTAGCGGCCTCAGGAAATCCAGCCAAGGGCTAAGGTTCCTGACTCTCTGGGAGAACCTGTATGACCAGCCACCGTGTAGAATAACCACCTCCCTCCCCCCAAATAATAGTAATAATAACAATAATAATAATAATAATAATAATTGCCAAGGCTCTCAGGGTTCCCCTGGGTATAACATAGCAAGTTCCTTTGCGTGAAGAACATGATTCTGGGAAATGTCCTCATGGTATTTATTAGTCTGTTAGGTGCCACTGAGGCGGTGGCTCAGGCGACAGAAATGTGTCTCTCAGTGTGGGAGGCTAGAGTCCAAGACGAAGGAGTCTGCAGCGCTGGTTCCTTCCGAGGCCTCCGTCAGGGTCCTCTGTGAAGACTCTGTCCCCACATGCAGTCCCGTGCTGAGGTCCTGGGGGTCAGGATGCCAGCCCAGGGATGCGGGGGGGGGGGGGGGGTGCACGCTATCAGCCCGCGGGCCTTGCCTGCGGGGCCGTGTCGCGCGGGTCCCGGGGCTGCTAGCCTCCTTCCGCGACGTCGCTGTCTCACTCGCGTCCTGTCTCCCCTCCCCCCCCGCCCCCCCGCAGGTGAGCGGCCCTTCCCCTGCACGTGGCCAGACTGCCTTAAAAAGTTCTCGCGCTCGGACGAGCTGACGCGCCACTACCGGACGCACACGGGCGAGAAGCAGTTCCGCTGCCCGCTGTGCGAGAAGCGCTTCATGAGGAGCGACCACCTCACCAAGCACGCGCGGCGCCACACCGAGTTCCACCCCAGTATGATCAAGCGCTCGAAAAAGGCGCTGGCCCACCCCTTGTGAGGGGCCGGGCGCGCCCGCCGGACCCAGCCGCGCCTGCGCCGGGGGACACGGACACGGCCGGCCGCCAGGGGGCGCGCCGCTCGGCCCGCGGGGCCCTGCCCCCGGCCGCCCCCTCGTTCCTCTCCCCGCAGCGTTTTCTAAAAAGCACAGCGTAGCCTGAGATCAAAGTCCACACTTGGTCCCCTTGCAGAGGCAGCTCGGAACCGTCTCTGACTGTTGGAGGGAAGGCGAATGCTTTGGGGTTTTTTTGTTTTTTGTTTTCTCTCTCCTTTATTTTTTTTGGGGGGGGCAGAGGGAGGGGGGCAAGGCCAAGACGGGGCGGGTGGGGGGTAGACTTTTAAAGATTCAACACTGGTGTACATACGTCTGACCCGGTGAGCGGACCTGTGGCGTCACACAGTGATTCTGGGCCCTTTCTGCTTGCTGTCTCTCAGAATTGTTTTCTTACCTTTTCGATGTAATGACGAGTGTGCTTCGGTTTCTTTAGCAAAACCACTCTCTTGAATCACGTTAACCTTTGAGATAAAAAAAAAAAAAAAAACACAAAAAACAACAAAAAACACGCCATAGCACAGCTGTCTTTATGCAAGCAAGAGCACATCTACTCCAGCATGATCTGTCATCTAAAGACTTGAAAACAACAACAAAAAAAATTACTTATAGTCAATGGGTAAGCAGTCTGAATTTATACTAATCAAGACAAACCTCTAAAAGGTTACACTAAGTACAGAACTTTTAAACCTTGCTTTGTATGAATTGTACTTTTTGAACATAAGCTGCACTTTTATTTTCTAATGCAGAGGATGAATACGTTCAATAGTGCTTTAAGGATAGAAGCAGACATTCTGTTTGGAACCACGTTATAACCTGCTTTTTTTTTTTATATATAGTATACACATTTCCCTATGGCAGAAATGGGAGGGCAGAATATATAGGACAGATGCTGAAGGAGAAGGAGGGTAGTATTTTTTTTTTTAATGCAAAAAGAACAAACAGAATTTTAACTCTATTAACTTTTCCAAATTTTCCGATCCTTTTAGTTAACATCACCTTACTGTTCCAATGCCACGAAGGGAGAGGGTTTTGACTCTGTTGGGTTTTATTTGAACGGGTGCATAACAGGAACTTCTCTGGAAACACCGATTTTGTGAAGAAGAGGTGTGTTGGTCTCCTTCCCTTGTTCCTACAAACTCCCACTAACCAGGTGCAAGAGTTAACGTAAAAAAGGAAAAGGAGGCTGACATGTGAAAAGAAAAATCTATCCCCGTAAGTAGTGAGTCCCAAGGGAAAATACCATGATGATTATCCAAGGCGACTTCGAAATTGTCCTTTTGGAGAACAAAGGCATACGAAATGCGTGTGACCGAAGACACATCACTGTATCTTTGACATCAGAAGCCTCACCACTATGTATCTTGTATCCAGGTGTCTACAATGGCCTAAACCACTACATCCATAAAATGCCATTTACCTGAAAACTTAATTTTGGCCTTCATGTGGTCAGAAAAAAATGAACTGTTTTCATAGCGAAGAAGAAACCTCAAGTCCAGGGAGTCGGCAGTGACCGTGGGAGAAATGTTTACATTTTCTTTTGTCAGAAGGCATGCTTTCTGGCAATTTTATCTGCTATTCAAAACAGGGAGCTACGGTGCACTCTCGTTTATACATGTGCTGTAAGCTGTGTCGTGTAAACTTAGGGTGCCTCCCCGTCAGTGAACTTGTGGCTTCACCCGACACATGCTCATTGCCAGGTTCAGTGTGGGCTCCTACAGCAGGTGTGGGGCATGGCTGACTCCGACTTCCAATACAATAGCCATCACTAGCACGGTGTTTTTTTTTTTGTTTGTTTAACCAACGTAGTTGTATTAGTAGTTCTATAAAGAGAACTGCTTTTAACATTAGGGACTGGGAACAGTCCATTGAGATAAAAAGGAAAGTGTTTTCTCACGGGAAAACATGTCAGGAAAAATAAAAGAACACTTTCTACCTCTGTTTCAGATTTTTGAAACGCTTATTTTAAACCAAATTTTAATTTCTGTGTCCAAAATAAGTTTTAAGGACATCTGTTCTTCCATACGAAATAGGTTAGGCTGTCTCTTTCTTACTGAGCTCACAGGACGGTCCTGCTTGTGATCCTCTGCACGCCGCCTTTTAGTGAGTGAGGAGTTTGGGGTTGCCTAGCAACCCACTAACTTGGACAAACTCATCTTCCCCTCACGGAAAGAAATGAAGGGAAACCAAGCAAAGTCAGTGAAAGACAATCTTTGTAGTTTCAAGAGTAAATCTATATGTGGCTTTTGTCCAGCACTTACTTAGACAGATATAAACGCAGCAACTTGTTTAAAAAAAAAAATGCACAATTTAACTTCCCAAAAAAAGTTGTTACTTGCCTTTTCAAGTTGTTGAAGAATACACATTTGATATTCTCTTATATGTTATAGTAATGTAACGTATAAACTCAAGGCTTTTTATTCTTCGTGATATATCCTGTTTTAAAATGTCACAAAACAGGAACCAGCATTCTAATTAGATTTACTCTATCAAGATATGGTTCAAATAGGACTACTAGAGTTCATTGAACACTAAAACTATGAAGCAATTACTTTTTATATTAAAAAGACCATGGATTTAACTTGTAAAAATCCAAATGCAGGATAGTAATTTTTGTTTACTTTTTTAACCAAACTGAATTTTTTGAAAGACTCTCGCAGGTGTTTAAAAAGAAAGCAAAGTCGTTTTATCTAATACTGTAAGTAGTTGTCATATTCTGGAAAATTTAATAGTTTTAGAGTTAAGATAACTCCTCTCCTTGGTTAGGGAAGAAGAAAGCCCTTCACCGCTATGGAATGATGCCCTGGCTTTAAGGTCTAGCTTTACATCATGCTTCTTTTGAGAATTATATTTGGTAGCCATATTACAGAAATTGATTAGTTGTCAGTTTGCAGGTAGATTTAGCACAGCACTCATCACTCTGGATAGATTGAGATGTTCTTTCACAACAAAGGAATGATCTGTAACACTGTAAGATACTGATCTTTACAACTGTTTAATCAGTTTTATTTTTGTACAGTATTAGTGACCTAAGTTATTTTGTTGTCCCGTTTTTGTAAATCAAATGAAATTATAAAAGAGGATTCTGACAGTAGGTATTTTGTACATATGTATATATGTTGTCCAAATAAAAGTAATAAATGACAAAGATTGAATTGTCCCTGCCACTCTGTGTTGTAAAAGGGGCGTATCTTGCTGTAATGGGGGCCGCTGCTTGAACCTGGGCTCACGGGATTTTTTATGGTAAGTCCAAACATGATTTTACTCTTGTCTTTCAACATGTGTGATATTTATATAGACCTGTGTGTATTTACTGTTCACAGACCTCTGAGGAAGTAGATGGAATGTAGGCTGCTTGAAACCGCTGTATGAAACTGGAGGAAAATATTTATATTTTCAGGTAAATCATTTGAAGAGGTTTATAAAAGTTCATAACCATGCCGGGGTGGGCTGGGAAGTGGGCGGAGGATGTTAGGGACTCCGATTCTGCTCTCGAGATACAATATTGATAAGAACTCACAAGTCGAGGTCTCAAAGAAAGGACAGTAGAACCATTAAACTAAATGAAGGTGAACAAAATGTGTGTGTGCGTGTGTGTGTGTGTGTAATTTATATAGATATACACTAGTTAGTTACAATTTATTAAACCCTTACTATATGCTAGTCACAGTGCCAAGTGTTTAGGTCTTTCTTCTCATTTAATCCATACAACAGCTCTGTACAGCCCCTTATGGTAGATGCTTTTGTTATCCACATATTTCAGGTGAAGAAACTGAGGGTCAGATAACTGGCTAAAAGACACGTCTAATAAGTGGTATAGACAGTATTGGATCTGCTGAATCCAGTTCTCCATCACAGAATGATGCATCAGGTCAGCGGGATTTACTGAGAGTCATTTTCATTGGACCCCTTTTATTGAGCCCCTATTAACACGAGGCACGGTTGTCACTGAGGACACAAAGGTGAAGGAAAACAGATAAGCTTTCTGCATTCAGGGGGTCTAGATGTCAGTGAATGGAGACATATAAGTAAATTTTCCACATAATTTCAGAGAGTGATAAGCATCATGAAAATAGAGTCACATGACCTAAGTGGGCGGAAGGGGGACCTAGGATTTGAGCTGGGACCTGGATGACATGGAGGAGTCAGGTCTACAAAAAGTGGAGGAATGAGGAGAGCCAGTGGGATCAGTTGAACAGGAATGTGATCAGGACTTTGGAGGAAACCAAGGAGTGTGGGGTGGCGGGAATATAAGCAGAAGGAAAGGAATGGGAACTTGGGGTGCTTGGCAGGGGCTGGATCATGTGGGGGGGGACTTTGTACTTCATGTTATTATACGGTGTTTGATTTTGATTCTAAGGGCACAGGAATTTGGGGGATGGTTTAAAGCAGAAGAATGCTATATTCAGACATGTGTTTCGGCAAGCTCTTTCTGGTGCTGGGTGGAAAATGCATGTTAGGGAGGCAAGAATAGAGCTGGGAGACTAGCAAGGAGACTGGTATATTTGTCCCGGCGGAGGTGACGGTCATTCAGACCAGGTTGTTAGCGGTAGAGGTAGGAAGAGGCAAATTATGGCAAACAATACGTCGGAGGCAGAACCACTTAGTGATGTTAGGAGTCAGGGGTGAAGGATAGAAAGGTCCAGTAATGACCCTCAGGTTATGGCCTGAGCACCAAGAAGGCCACTGTTAATGCAATTTAATCAGATGGAGGCAGGGAGAGGGTCAGCATGAGGGAAAACTCGTGGACTCATGTTTGGACATGTCAGGATCGGTGTGTCCATCAGACATCGCATAGAAATGTCAAGAGAATGATGGCGCATATTAGTTTAGGGCTCGAAAAAGTGATCTGGACTGGAGATTTGGAAGTCAGTCATATTTGATAGTAACTGAAGCCACAAGTGGATGAAATCACTGGTGGTAGAGTATAGACAGGAAGGGGAAGGTTAGGGCCTAGTGGGGAGGGGGCAGAGGGGGGGAGAGAAAGAAGAGGGGGGAGGGGAGGACAGAAAGACGGCAATATCCAGACAGACAAAATCTAGAAAAGGCCAGGGTCTTAGAATAAGGGGCAGAGGGGGAGGGCAGAGTAATCAGTTGTGTCGAATGTCACGGGGAGGGCGTAGTAAGACTCGTGCTAGTGAAAAGGGAAGTGTTTGCTGCATTTGGGAATCTGAAGTTATTGGTGGCTTATTAGAGCCGTTACATGAAAATGGTGAAAATAGACATCTGGTTGGGTAGGGGGAGGAATAATCGGGAAGCGAAAGATGTAAAGGGGAAGTATAGTCAAGTCCTGCGCAGTTTGTAGAAAGTGAAAACCAATCAGCCTGGATCAATGCCCAGCAAAAGAAGGGAGACACAAGAAACGGACCAAATGAGAAGAAAACAGAATCCACGCGTCACGTAAACGCCCTTATTTAAAGTCAGATTTTCAGTTTGGATCAAAAAATGAAGGTGTGTGTGTGTGTGTACATGCACGCACCTGCACACGCATTTCACCAGAGGCTCACCTAAAAATGAAACGACACTGGTTAAACAGTGATTGGCGAAGACAAGGCCAAGGGTCCGCAAAACAATTCAAGAGTAGTCATAATCAGTATCAGGTAAGAATAGGTATCAGGAAAGAATAGAATGTAAGGAAAAACTTACTTTGTATGGGCATGTTCTCTATTGAAAATGTAACAGTGCCTACTAACAGTCCATCAAAATATGCAAAGCAAAAATGCAAAAAAAGAAAAAAAAACAGGAGGATTTCATGAAAACCACTGTCTCACCCAAGGAAGAGAAAAAGTATTTTTATAGTATGCATTTTCTTTTCAAATATCCATGGAACCTGGACAAAAACAGAGGATATAATAAGACTATAAGTAACACAGTGTAGACTACATTTTCTGACCGCCAGGCAATAAAGTAAGCAATTAATAACAAAAGGATAATTTTTTTAAAATAGTAGAAATTAAAATGCTGTCAAATAAATCATAGATCAAAGAGAAAATATAAATTATAATCACAGTTTAAGACAATAAAAATAGGGAAAATTATAAATCCAAAAAAAATCCCAAAACTCTACCTCGAGTGAAACCTAGAGCCTTATATGCTTAAATCCATGAACAAAATAAAAATGAGCCAAGCAATCAATTCAGAAGCCAAGAAGTGAAAAAAAAATATTCAGGAAAAGCATGAGGAAAGAATAAAATTAAAATGGGATTGATAGGTAACCCAAAAAGTGGATCTTTGAAAAGACCAATAAAATAGACACTTTTGACAAACCCAAACAAGAAAAATCTGAAAGCGTATTATGAATGAAGAGAGAATTAGCAATAGGATAATATGGTAATATTTTTGGACATTTTGATTAAATGGCTCTTTTGGTTAAGGAAAGTTTGCCTGTTTTTTAAAAGATGTTATATTTAAGTAATCTCTACACGCAGTGTGGGGCTCAACCCTGAGATCAAGAGTCACATGCTCTACGGCCTGAGCCAGCCAGGCACCCCAAAAAACACTTTTAATGGGTGGTACAATTATACGGACCAAAAACTATAAAAGAAGTTGACAAATGCAGAATTTCAGCACCTGGAAAATTTTATAAGCAAAATATTTCAAAGCTTTAAGGAAACAATATCTCCTTTAGATTTTAAACTGTTAGAGCATAGAAAATGATGAGAAACATTTCAGTTCACTGTATGAAGCTACTTTAACCCTTACTTGCAAGAGCAGTGAAGAATATTTTGTAAAAGAAAAGTAATGTAGGGGAATTTGGCCCATGAATTACAGCCTGTTTTGAAGACATAAGAATTTAATATATTTTATAAGAGTGGCATTCCAAATCAACAGGGAAAGCATGAATTACTCATTTTGTTTAGCCAAATGATTATCTGGAAAAAAATTAAGATACAGTATAGTATATACCAAAATAAATCCTATATCAATTAAAGATTTAAATAAAATGACTAAAGCACCTAGAGAAAATATAGGTAAAGATTCATGAATCATGATTGGAGAAGAACTCAAATGCATAAATCTCAAGGTAGAAACCAATAATAGAAACAGGAATCGATTTAATCATGTGAAACTATTATAAATGAAAAAAATTAGCCTCAACAAAATCAAAAGGTGTGGATATGGAAAAATGCACTTCAAAAGGGTTAGTATCTTTAATATATAATTTCTTACAATATGAACACATCTAGAAAAATCTAGCAAGTGACGTGAATTGATATTTTACAAAATGACAGTCAATGCACATTTAAAAAGTGTTAATGCTTTTGACCAAAAATACAATATAAAAGAATGAGGCACAGTTATTTGCCTATGCAAGTGGTGAAATTTTTTTAAAAGCACCCATTCTGTCAAGAACTGGGGAGACAGGCATGTTGCTAGTGGGTATTCGGATTGGCACATGTCTTCCTGAGAGCTAATGGGTTTCAGAACTACAAAAACATCCACAGGACTCTAAACAGATTTTGGAATGGAGGTGGATCCAAGTCTTCCGGGCTTCTGATATCGTCCCTGACCCTCTTCACTCCAGCAACTCAGGTTCCCATCCCTTAACCTGTACTCCTTGAACAAGCCTCCTAACTAACCTAGTGTCCTTGTGTTCCTTTTGAAATGTCACCTTCCACTTTGCAGTGTCACGATCCCAACTGTACATATGTCCATAGCCTGCCTTTTGCAAGGACCTCCTCCTATGTCGACATCAGCAACAGGATTAAGGTCAGTCGTCATCTTTGTTTTTTTAGAGAGAGAGCACAGGAGGGGGATTGCGGGAGGGGCAGAGGAAGAGAGAGAATCTTAAGCAGGCTCCATGCCCAGCGAGGAGCCAACACAGGGCTCGATCTCAGGACCCTGAGATCATGACCTGAGCCGAGATGGAGAGTCAGATGCTCAACCGACTGAGCCACCCAGGCGCACTGAGGTCAGTCTTATTAACGTGGTCTGCAAGGTTCTCCACGTTCTGATTCTTGTCCACGTCATTTCCCACCCACCCCCATTTTGCTGTCCATTCATGATACCCATCTGCCCGTAATTTTCACAGATGTGTTACTTCTCTTCCTATTATTCTTTCAATTAGAGAGCCAGTCCTCCCCACTCTTCCCCCATCGCTCACTCTAATTCTTTGCGGTGAAAGCTGTACTTTCCCTGGGAAGCTTTCTGTGACTTTCTGGGCTGGGTTAGGTTCCCCTCCACTTAGTCCCATGAAACACTTACCTGGTTACTCCACACTGTGTGTGTGTGTTATTGTGAGCAGTGGCCATTTGTTCATGCTCGTTTCTGTGTTCAATTATTAAAATATACCATTATTGTTGTTAAAGAATTTCTCCAAATTTTGGCTACTAGGAGTCGTGTTTCTCTTAGCCTCCTGTGCATGCATTTTGGAGAACGCTATGTATGCATTTCTGTTGGGTCTGTATCTAGGACTGGAAATCAGCCACAGAAGGAGGCAGGCAGAATACCAAAATAGCCGCCCAGATTCCATGCCCTAAGGACAGGGATATTATCCAGGTGGGTTTTATGAGAAAGAGAGAGACAGCCAGGTGGGCCTAATCACACCAGCCACTTTAAATACGGAGCGTTCCTCCGCAGCTAGGCGCAGGAGAGGGAGACGGACAGGTTGGAGACGTGGGGGATCTTTGCGCCACCGCTGCTGGCTTAATGACCCGGGGTCCCACCGCAAAGGACTGCAGGGTGGCCTCCAGAAGCTGAGGGTGGCTCTCGGCTGCCCACCGGTAAGGAAACAGGACCTCAAGGACCTGAATTTTGCCCACAACCTGCAGTAGCTAGAATGTGGGTTTCTCCCCGAGGACGCCAGGTAAGGACGCAGTCCTCCGAACACCTCAACTTCAGCCTGGGGCAGGAGAAGACAGCCCAGCCACCCGGCATCAGACTGATCTACAGAACTGTGAGTTGACCGTGGTTTTGTATTAAGCAAATAAGTTTGTGGTAATGGGTTATACAGCCCTAGAAAATTAATGCGTAGAGCGTGCTGGTGTTCATTTTAGTAGATGCTGCCGACAGTTTTGCAAGTACCAGCTTGTGTTTTCGCCAGGAGTCTGGGAGAGTTTCAACTGCTTTTTCATGTTGGTCTTAGAGTAGACACGGGATATTAAGTGTCTAGTAGAGACTCGGCTGATTCAGTGTCTCAGTATTAATTATTAACGAAGTAAAATTAAAAGGGAAATGTAGCGTCCAAGTTCTCCTGCGAACCCAAGAAAATTTTAGCTACGATACCCATTTCTGAAAAAAGAAAACCATAATGTTCACCTCCTTGACAAAGCAATTGCATGTTCAAGGAATTACCATGCATGTTTGTGTAGATTTAGTTGCAAAACTGGATTTGGTGGTTTTGTTTATAATAGTTCATAACGGATTGTGTAAATAACAGTATTCGGCACCATTACAAATGATGTAGAACAGCTTTTGACTACGGATATTGTGTAGAATATTAGTTTTCCAAATGTTACGTTCCAGAAGGATCCCATGATTATATAAACTCGAGATTCCCTGGCAAGCTGAGCAGGTTTTTCCACTGCAGCTCTTTGCAAACCTCGCTCTGATCTAACAGGGATTGTTAACACCTGGGGCGCGCACGGAGCGAAGATTTGCACCAGCCTTTTGGGTGATGGTCGTTCTGCTTTGTTTTGGGGGGACGACTTGGGAAATGACCCAGAAACACGTCTGCGATACGTTGGGTACAAAACGCGGTCTGAATAGCGTAGTCCCCACTTCAAAACATGCAGATAAAAGGCCAGAAAAACGTAAAGGATATTACCCGAAAATGTGAACTGTGATTATTTGGATGGACAATTTTTCATTTGTAGTCCTTATCTGTGTTTTCCCCAAGTCTTTACGCAGGGATTATGTATTCGTTAAAAGCGGGGGGAGGGGGGGGAGGGAAGAAATTCCAGAAGTCGATCTAAACTTAGATGAACTTGTCTCTTAGAACAGCGGTGGTAAAGTTGTAGCTCTCGTCTGGGGGTGACTTGCGCTATGGTCTGGCCTTAATTAAGTTCAATTTTTAGCGGCCCGCTTCGGACTGCTGGCCCCACCACCACAGGCCAATCTGGGGTCACACCGTCCCGTCGGTTTGTGTTGATGGGGGATGGTCTCTGGGGCTGCGGGGGCAGAACCGTGAATGCTCACTCTCCGATCCATGCTCCAGCCCAGCTCTGTTCCCTGCAGCCCCTAAGCTCCTGCTTCTAGAGTTTTTTCCCCTTCTCAGAACCTTCCCCATCAACCCTGCTCCTCCCTGGAAAACTCCAGGTTTTCTGAAGACTGACCCACATTCAAATCCTCGCTGGGAACCAGGTGTAGGCAAAGCAGTTCCTCTCTCTGCGTCTCTTTCCTCCTCTAGGAAAAGTGTGCATGTGTATGTAACATCTCCTAGGATTGTTGGGATAAAATCAGGAAGGCTTAAGTATAGCACCTGTCACGGTGCTAGGCGTTCAACAAATACTTGTTCTTTCCATCGCCCACCCCTGGAGTTAATTTAGCCTTCAGTTAATAAAAGGAGTTAAAGCCCCATTTCTCCCTTGTGCCTGGGTACAGTTTTCTGAAGTCAGCCTTTGTTTATAGAAAGCGTCAGAAGGGTGTGTGCACGTGCATGTGTGTGTTGGGCAGAGGTGGGTGGTTGGTGTTGGCAAACTCTGGCCCCTGGTCAAACCTGACCCACAGCCTGTTTTTTTTTTTATGAACCCAGCACGCTAGGAATGATTTCCACAATTTTAAATGGTTGAACAAATCAAAAAGCATGTTCTACCAGATACATGAAACTTACATGAAATTCACATTTCTGTGTTGATAAATAAAGTTTTATTGGGACACAATCATTTGTTCATTTACACACAATCTGTGGCTGCTGTCACACAATGTCAGAGTGAAGTATTTGTGGCAGACACTGGAGAGTCTGCAAAGCCTAAAGTATTTGCGATCTGGCTGTCCACATAAAATGTTTGCTGACCTCTGCTCTAGGCTTTTTCCTATCTAAGTATTTCTTGAAGGCAAGCTTTGAATACGAGAGGTATCGCGCATTGGATTGCATTTTTAAAAATTAAAATAAATGTCTTTTGAAGGCTGAATTGGTGAAATGCCCATCCCTTTTCTTAAATCCCAATGAAGGTGATAGATTCAGGTTTGCAAGCCTGGTTTGCAACACACAGCTAAGGCGGCGTGTTTCTTTGTAGATATTCAGCCTATCAGGGGCTACCGGGTAAGTGGTCTAGACAAGATTTTAGGGTAAGCTTTTAGGTTATATATCTATTTTCAAATACTGCTTTAGGTTTGTGTTTGTCATACATTTTAATTGATATTTGATCCGCAATGCCTTCCTTTGTCATTGGCTTTCTTTGTTATTCAGTTTATAAACAAGCTTCTGAGAAGATGCTACTCAAAAGGGACCTTGTAATCCCTTTATAATAGGGAGGATTCCCGTGCAATGTGATCACTTTGACCTTCTGGTTTCTGTGTAGGTGAGATGTTCAGATACTAACGGTAAATATTCTGTTTTCTCCTCCAAAAGGCAGTCCCCTGAACAGGGACATTAGAGTGGAGCCTCTGCAGAAAGAGGTTTTTTTCCCTCCTCTCTTGGATAATGGGTGTTTTGGTGGAGATGCCTCCAATATGCCACCAGAACTGGCAGGGTTAAATTATGGCTCCACTGGGCCTAAAAAAAATTGGAGGGCGAATCTAGCCCATCATGCATTCTGTTACAGTTCTATAAAAGTAAAAAATCTCTATTAAGTGAAACTAACACTAAACAAAGCTGTCCACACGAGAGCAGGATTTAAAGGGCCACAGCCCTTAGCATGATGATACGCAAGCCAAACCAAACTCCGTTTTGCTTATTCTAAAAGACACCTTTGTGTTCTCAGGTAGAAGCACCACACCCCCCTGGAAACTCCTCGCATGCAGGTTTTCTTCCAACACTAGCTCAAAACAACCCTATTTACCCAAGGAAGTATGCCTGCTTTCCGTTAATCCTAGGAAGAACCTTAGGGTCTTATATACTCTTTGCATTTTTAAGCTGTGAACCATCAAATGTTTGCAGATTTCTCCATTTTCCTCAAGTAGCAGGATACCAGCCCTAGTACACTATCTCCCCGCTCAGTCCCTTCAAAAAGGTTTCGGTGCCTTATCTCTGTTGGGGTTTTCCCCTAGTTCTGGCAGATTTTACATCCTGCCTAGGTCAGCCTCTTTATTCACCTGAACATCGAAATACGCAATAATTATACACTCATTTGACAAACCAAGACAATTAAAAAAAAAAGACCAGACCGGGGTCTCCCGTAGAGGAAGGGCTGAGCTGCTTATAGCTTTTCTAAACTTTTATCATGTTCTAGGATGTGTTCTAGGGTGTGTTCATTATATAATTTCATCGTACTGTGTTTATGCTGGCCAAGATGCAAGCTAATTCCCCCCCCCTTTTTTTTCTGAGACTAAAGATTAAATGGATTCTTTTAGGGTTATTTATTTCAATTGAACAATAGTTGACTGTTCATGCTATTTGGTTGTACAAATAGTGATTGGACATCTGGATACGTTACAAAATGCTCACCACGGTGTGTAGTTACCCTCTATCACCATACACAGATATTACAATATTATCGACTATATTCCCTATGCTATACTTTACATCCCCATGACTTAATTTCTTTTATAACTGGAAATTTCCACCTCTAAATCCCTTTCATCTACTTTGCCCGTTTGCCCACCACCATCCCTCTGGCAATCACCAATTTGTTCTCTGTATTTATGAGTTCATTTTTTATTGCGTTTGTTCATTTGTTTCTTTGATTCCACGTATAAATGAACTCATACGGTATTTGTATTTACTTATTTCACTTAGCCTAATATCCTCTAGGTCCATCTATGTGGTTACAAATGGCTAGATTTTATTCTGTTCTATTGTTGAACAATATTCCATTGTATATGTATACCGATCTTCTTTATTAATTCATCAGTCAATGGACACATAAGTTGTTTTCATACCTTGACTATTGTAAATAATGCTTCCATGAACGTAGGGGTGCACGTATCTTTCTTAATTAGTGTGTTTTCATCTTCTTGGAGTAAACAACCAGAATTAGAAGTTGCTGAATCACATGGTATTTCTATTTTTAATTTTTTTTTTTAAGATTTTATTTATTTATTTGAGAGAGAGAGAGAGAATATGAGAGAGGAGAAGGTCAGAGGGAGAAGCAGACTCCCCATGGAGCTGGGAGCCCGATGCGGGACTTGATCCCGGGACTCCGGGATCACGACCTGAGCCAAAGGCAGTCGCTTAACCAACTGAGCCACCCAGGCGCCCTCTATTTTTAATTTTTTGAGAAAACCTCCTACTGTTTTCCATACTGGCTGCACCAGTTGACCTTCTCACTAACAGTGCATGAGGGTCCCTTTGTCTCCACATCCTCACCAATACTTGTTATGACTTGGGCCATTCCGACAGGTGCGAGGAAATCTCTCCCTGTGGTTTTGACTTGCATTTCCCTGATGGTCAGTGATGTTGAGCATCTTTTAATGTGTCTCTTCGTCATCTATAGGTCTCCTCTGAGAAAATATTTTCTGCTCAGGTCCTCGGCCCATTTTGAATCAAATTGTTGTGGTTTGAGTTGTAGGAGTTCTTGTTATATTTTGGGTATTAACCTTTATCAGGTGTATCATTTGCAATTATCTTCTCCCATTCAGAGGCTTTCTTTTTGTTTGGTTGATGGTTTCCTTCACTGTGCAAAAGCTTTTTAGTTTGATATAGTCCCAGCTATTTCTTTTTGCTTTTGTCATTCTTGCCTGTGGAGACAGATATCTATATCTATAGATATTGCTAAGACTGTTGTCCAAGAGTTTACTGCCTATGTTTTCTTTTAGGAGTTTTATGGTTTCAGGTCTTAGAGTTAGGTCTTTAATCCGTGTGAATTTATTTTTCTGTGTGGTTCAGATTTATTCTTTTGCATGCAGCTGTCCAGTTATCTCAGCACTGTTTATTGAAAAGATAGTATTTTCCCCATTGTATATTCTTGCCCCTTTTTGTCATAAATTGGCCATTTATGCATGGGTTCATTTCTGGGGTCACAATTCTGTTCCATTGATCTGTGGTGTTTATTTTTGTGCCAGTACCGTACTGTTTTGATTAATACAGTTTTGTAGTGTAGTTTGAAATCTGGGTGTGTGAGGCCTTCCTCTTTGTTCTTCTTTCTCAGGATCACTTCAGCTATTTGGGCTTTCATGTAATTCCATATAAGTTTTAGGAATTCCATACAAATTTTAACAAATTTTATTCTGGTTCTGTGAAAAATGCTATTGGTGTTTCAATAGAGATTGCATTGAATCTGTAGATTGCTTTGAGTAGGATGGACATTTTAATATTCTTCCAATCCATGAGCAGGGGCTATGTTTCTGTTAATGTCCTCTTTAATTTCTTTCATCATTGTCTTAGAGTTTTCAGAGTACAAGTCTTTTGCTTCCTTGGTTAAATTTATTACTGGGTATTTGATTCTTTTTGATGCAATTACAAATGGAATTGTTTTCTTAACTCCCCTTTCATTATTAGTGTATAGAAATGCAACACATTTTTTCTATTAATTTTGTACCTGCAAGTTTACTGAGTTCCTTTAATAGTTATGGTGGTGAGGTTGTTATTGTTTGTTTCGTGGAGTCTTTAGGGTTTTCTATACATAGTGTCAGGTTAACTGCAAGTAGTCAGTTTTACTTCTTCCTTCTCAGTTTGGATGCATTTTATTTATTTTTGTTGACTGATTGCTATGCCTAGGACTTCCAGCACTGTGTTGAATAAAAGTGACGAGAGTGAACATCCTTATCTTGTTCCTGATTTTAGAGGAAAAGTCTTCAATTTTCCACTACTGAGTATGATGTCAGCTGTGGGTTTATCATCTGTGGCCTTTAGTATGTTGAGGTATGTTTCCTCTATAGCGACTTTGTTGAGAGTTGTTTTTTTTTTTTTTTTTTTTAATCATAAATGAATGCTGAATTTTGTCAAAGATTTTTTTTTTTTTGGAAGCTACTGAGATGATTGTATGATTTTCATTCTTCATTTTATGAATATGTATCACGTTGATTGGCAAATATTGAATCATCCCTGCATCCCTGAAATAAATCCCACGGATTGTGGTGAATGAATCTTTTAGTGTAATGTTGAATTGGGTTTACTATTATTTTGTTGAGGGTTTTTGCATCTGTGTTCATCAGGGATGTTGGCGTGCAACTTTCTTTTCTTGTAGTGCTTTTGTCTGATTTTGGTATCAAAGTAATGAAATTTGGAAGTGTTCCTTCCTCTTTTTTTTTTTTTTTTTTTGGAGTAGTTTGGGAAGTCTATGTAATAACTCTTTACATGTTTGGTAGAATCCACCTGTGAAGACTTCTGGTCTTTGGCTTTTGTTTGCTATGTTTTGTTTCTGTTTTTTTATTATGGATTCCGTTTCATTACTACTAATGGGTCTGTTCAGATTTTCCATTTCTTTCCAATTCAGTCTTGAAAGAGTGTATGTTTCTAGGAATGTGCCCATTTCTTCAAGGTTGTCCAATTTGTTGGTGTATATTTTTTCATACAGGTCTAATGCAATCCCTTGTATTTCTGTTTGTATTTCTTAGGTTGTAACTTCTCTTTGATTTCTGATTTTGAGTTCTCTTGGGGGGTGGGGTGTATGTGTGTGTGTGTGTGTCTGATGCATCTGATCTGACTAAAGGTTGGTCAGTTTTGTTTATCTTTGGTCAATTTTGCTTACCCTTTCAAAGAACCAACTTTTAGTTGCATTGATCATGTCATTGTTTTTTAGTCTGTTTCATTTATTTCTGCTTTGATATGTAACATTTCCTTCTACTCATTTTGGACTTGTTCTTTTTCTGGTTCCTTTATGTGTACAATCAGGTTGAGATTTTTCATGTTTCTTGAAATAGGCCTAAATTGCTATAAACTTACCTCTTTACTGCTTTTGCTCTGTCCCAAAGATTTTGGAACCTTGTTTCCGTTTTCATTTGTCTTCAGGTATTTTTTAATATTTTCTCTTCAATTTCTTCATTGACCCATTGGTTGTTTAGTAGCATGTTGTTTAGCTTCATCTGTTTGGGTTTCTTCTAGTTTTTTTTTTCTCTTTTTCTTTTTCTTTTTCTTTTTTTTTTTTAACAGCATTGTGGTTAAAGAAAATGCTCGATATGATTTTAGGGTCTTAAATTTTTTGAGACTTGTTTTGCAGCCTAGCATGTTATCCGTTCTTGAGAATCCCATGTGCACTCAAAAAGAAGGTTTATCCTGCTGTTTTGGGATGAAATGTTCTGTATGTTAAGTCCATTTGACCTAATATGTCATTCAAAGCCACTGTTTGCTTGTTGATTTTCTGTCTGGATGATCTCTGTATTGATGTAAATGGGGTGTTGAGGTCCCCTACTGTTATTACCCTCATTTTCTTCCTTCATGTCTGTTACTTTTTCCTTTACATCTTCAAGTGTTCCCCTGCTGGGTACAGAATATTTGCAATTGTTACAGCCTCTTGTTGTATCGATCACATTGTCATTCTGTAATGCTTTTCTTTGCTTCTTGATACAGTTTTTGTTTTAAACTCCATCTTGTCTGATAAAAGTCTTGCTACCCCTGCTTTCCCCCCACCCCACAATTTTCATTCCCACAAAATATCTTTTCCATTCCTCCACTTTCAGTCTGTGTGTGTCTTCGGGTCTGAAGTGAGTTTCTTACTGGCAGCATATAGATGAGGTTTTTTAAATCCATTCAGGCAAACTGTGTCTTTTGGTTGAGCATTTAGTCCAATTATTGATAGATACGTACTTACTGCCATTTTGCTAATTTTTTCTTCGTTATTTTTGTAGTTCTTCCCTGTTCTTCTCTTTCTTCTCTTGTGGCTTTTCTTTAGTGTTATGCTTGGATTCCTTTCTCTCCATTTTTTAGGTATCTACTAGAGGTTTTTGGTTTGTTGTTACCATGAGATTCATAGATAACACTCTATGTATATAGCAGTCTTTTTTTAAGTTGAGGGTTGCTTAATTTCAAAACCTAAGAGCACTATATTTTTACTCCCTCATCTCCATGATTTATACATTTTCGGTCATATTTTACATCCATATTTTAAGTATATTGTGTATCCCTTACCTAATTATTGTAGATAGAGTTGACTTTACTGCTAACTAGCTTTATAAGTAGTTGATCTAATACCTTCACTACATGTTTGTTTTACCAGGGAATTTTTTTTTTTTTTAATAATCTTCTCACTTCTTATGGCCTTTTCTTTTTTGCTTAAAGAAGTTCCCGTAACATTTTTTGTAGGGCTAGTTTAGTGGTGATGAACTCCGTTAGTTTTTTTGTTTGTCTGGGTAAACTCTCTCCTTCAGTTTCCAGTGATAACTTTGCTGTGTAGAGTATTTTTGGTTTTAAGTTTTTTCTTTCAGCTCTTTGAGTATATCCTGCCACTTTCTTGTGGCTGCAAAGTTTTTGCTGAAAATTCAGCTCTTAGTCTTAGGGTGTTAGCTTGTTACCAGTTTCTTTTCTTTTAAGATTCTCTATACATTAACTTGTTGACATTGTTATTCTGTGTCATGGTGTGAATGTTTCTGAGTTTATCTTCTCTTGAGCTCTGTTTCGGTACCTGGATGACTGTTTTCTTCCCAAAGTTAGGGAAGTTTTAAGCTACTGTTAAGTTTTCTTCTCCTTTCTGCCTTTCCTTCCAGGACCACTACACAATGCAATACCACAATAATGCAAATGTTGGTACCCTCTATGTTCTCCCTAAGGACTCTTAGGCTATCCTCATTTATAAAATGTTTCTTTTTGCTGTTCAGTTTGGATGATTTGCACACCCTGTCTTCCAGATCGTTGATCCATTCTTTTTGAGCCCTTTAGTCTGCTCTTGAGTCCTTCTAGCTCATTCTTCATTGCTGTTCTTCTTTGGTTCTGATTGGTTCTTCTTAATATTATCAATCTCTATTGAAGTTCTTCCTGAGTTCCTCCACTCTCCTCCCAAGTCAAGTGAGCATCTTTAATGACCATTATTTTTTAACTCTTTATTGCTAATCACCACTTCATTTAGTTCTTTTTCTGAAGTTTTGTCTTATTCTTTCGTTTGGAGCATATTCCTGTCTCCTTATTTTGTCTGACTCTCTGTGTTTATTGCGATCTATTAAGTAAATCAGCTACATCTCCTGGTCTTGAAGGCATTGGTCTTAGGTAGAAGGCATCCTGTGGGTCCCAGAAATGCGATCTCTCCCCCCGGCCCCCCCCCCCCCCCCCCGGCCCCCAGAACCAGGTGCTCCAGGATACCCACTGTAGAGGCTGCATGTGCTCTCCTGTAGTGGCTGGGCCATGGCTGCTGTGGGTGCCCTGGGGGGTGGGGCTGGCCCCCAGCACAGCTGGCTGAGGGGTTTTGCCGCAGCTGCGGCAGGCATCCTAGGAGGGAGGGTGGTGCACATGGCACGGTTAGCCCCTGGTGTGGCCGGCTGCAGAACTTGGTTGCAGCTGTTGGGGGCATGCTGGAGGGGGGCCTGGCCTCTTCCTCCCTGGGGCAGGAGACAATTTGGAGGGGCGCTGGTCCCAGCTGAGGCTGTCGGCTGGGCGTGGTGGGGTGGGAGCTGCTTCAGAGGGGCCCTTGCTGGGGCGGGTGGGTTGGATGTGGCAAGTCAGCAGGGGAAGCCTGGAGCTGGGTGAGCAGTGCTAGCAATGAAGTGGAGAAGGTCAGAGCTGGTAGCTGCCAGCATGGGGCCAGCTAGGCTGAAGGAGGACAGGGAAAATGGCTCCTGCCAGTGCTTCCATTCCTGGTGAATTTGCCATGCGTCCTCGTCCCTGCCAGCACGTGCCCTAAAGTGACTCCACCGATCTCTTTCACATATGGCCCACGTGCTTTTCAAGCTGCTGCCTCTGTGCTGGGTCTCAGAGCGAGCAGGCCCCCTGAGAGCAGAGTCTCCGTTTCCTATAGCCTCCTGGCTCTCCAGGTTAAGTCCTGCTGATGAAGTCCTGCTGACATGATGAGAGCTCCTCTTCCTGGTGCGGGTCCCCAGGGCAGTGGGTGCCCAATATGAGGCTTGATTCCCTCCCTCCTCAGTACCTTCCCCCATTTTTTTAAGGGAGCTATGGATAAATGCATTTTAAATGACTTGTTTGTCTTTCTGACTTGAGATCAGCCTTGATGCGCAGCCTATTTTCCTGAATACTTCTGATGATGGCTAAAAAGATGTCTTCTTTGGAGACCACAGTTCCTTTTTAAAAGCCTCTGTTCACCTTCTATGTTTCTGTGCTTCTATGCTTCAGCTTTGGGCATCCTCAAAAATAGTTATTTTTCTGTTGTCCGCACCCATGCAAATACCAGTTGGCCTCTGAGGAATTTACCTGAATGAGTCAACCTTCATGCATGTTTCAGTTATGTTTATTTTTAATATCAGGGCTTATCGCTTGTATTTTTTCCTCTTCAGGGTTCTATGAAGGAATGTCTCAACATTGAAATATTTTTAAGCGTCCTCCAATTTAAGTATCTTAAATTTTATATGTACTCGAAAGGCATTTCGGAATGAAGATGCCCGAAGTTTGCTTTTGAAACCGGCCTTTGATTTTCCTGGTTCTTCTCACCTGTCCCACCGCCTCCCCATTTGGAATCTTAATGATAATGATGGATACAGGAGCACAGTTGAAAAATAAGCTCAACCTGTTTTGGGCAAGTATTCAAACTAGAAAATGTTGCTCGTTTAAAAGTTGGAGTAAGTCTTCTCGAGGTGAGGGAGTGGTTATTGGGCATGAAAGTGGGGGGGATGGTAGAAGGTGGAATAAACGAGGGGTTTATGAGGAGATGCTGTGCTGAAGAGAAATGAGGTATAAAATAAAAGGTCAAAGGAGTCTGTGCATTTACTCAGGTGATGCACCATGGATATTAATCATGGAAGGTTGATTCTGTTTTTAAAACACAGATTTGGTCACTCATTCCTCTGGGCTCCCGCAGCACACAACATGGTAAGCTAGAGCACTGTATTTACTCTTCACTTTTCCTGTAGGCTCTTAGTTTTTGGACTGTGTTACTTACCTTGGTGTAGCATGGCTCCACCTCATGCTGTGGGGACTCCTACACGCTGTCTCTCCCAGATACTCAGCTTGGCCAAACCAGCGTTGGGAAGAGAAAAGCTGCTGTCTGCTACATCGGCTAAGTCGGACTGCATGAGTCTTGTACTGCAAAGGGCCGATTTTCGAACCAGTCAGCTGTGCTTCAATCCTGGTTTGAGACCTCTACTTCCCAGTTGTGTGTATAAGTGAATTTTATATCGTTGGCACTAGCTTGAGTTTTGACTTTTATAACTTCGTCACCCTAAATAAAGAGGTACACTGAGGCAAGCTCCGATGATCAGAAATTGAGTTTTTTTTTCACGAGTAGCGGAGGAAATGCAATTTGGAAATGCATGCTGTGGCAGGCTGCTGGCGAGTTCACTGAGGGTTTGGGACGGGCTGTATTTGTGGGCAAGGAGTAAGTACAAAGAGGAGGAGCTCCAGCCAGAGTCTAACCAGTGAGTTCATTGGCTTGAAAATGGAGAGAGAGAGTCTCGGTGGGTGTTCTTAGGTCAGGAGACAAGTCTTGGTCTTCTGTGAATCGGGAATTGGCAGGAAATCAGTCTCTCAGTTCTTCAGTTTCATACTTCTGAGGGTATAAGGGTACGATCATCCATTTCATATTCTCCAGTTCTATTTTAGATAGAAATCCTTTCATAATTACCTCTCTCAATCGGGATCTTCTACAGAAAACATTACTCATCAACCATGTCACTTGAGCATTATTTTCCTTTTTTTTTTCTCAATCAAAAACATTGTTAAATGGAGTGCACGTCCCTTGGAGCTGAGGACATTCATCCTCAGGTGTCTTGTCCCATGTAGGAGGGAAATGGCAAGTGGATGTCATTGGTCTCATTTGAACAATAAAAGGAATAAGAAACAATCTCAGCCATGCTCTTCTAGGCTGGTTAGCTCAATTTCCATGGTCGATTGATAAGCATAAAAACAGTATCCTCAATACAGCTCACCAGGGAGACTACTAGGATTATGGAGGGACCATGGTCCCCAAGACCCAAACCAATCAGAATCCAATAAGTGAAAGAAAAACCTTCGTTGAAGGAATCCCTTAAAGACAACTGGCTGGTTCAGGGATCTTGTGGAGCCAAGCTTCCGCTTTGTCAGAAGAGTCCATCTAAGTGAATCAGGTGGTGTCGGCCATGGTACAAACACCTCCTGGCTCTAAGAGATCATCAAAAACTATCCTATTACCAAGAACAGCTTTGGCCAGAGTCTAGGAATTTTTGTTGGGTGGCTATCTTTTGAGAATCAGGTTCTGCAGGGTCTTCAAGAGTTAAGGAGAGGTTCCTAATGACAGCATCATCTGTACGCACTCCTAGTCAAAGGAATAAGGGTCCGCCAAACGAAATGAAGTTTGAATCACGAATTTCTCCTGGTAATTCATTTGAGTCTGCGGTCAGGACTGGAAATGCGACAGCTGTGGAGGCCAATAAAATTTAAAGTTCTATAGACCTTGCCTTGTGCCTGTCTTTGTACAGAGCTTGGGAGCAAGTTTCTTGAGATACGAGGTTAGGTAGGGAGAGAGAAATGGACCCCTAGCATTAGGGAGTCTGACATGAGATCAAGAGGGGGCTGAGTTTGTTCCAGAGAAACTGAGGCATTGGAAATCGAGGGGGGAAGGAAGTTTCTGACGGAACCACAGGATCACCAGCACTGCGGCAGATCCAACAGTCATTTGGGGGTTGGATTACCCCCATTTGCAATGGCCTGAGATTAGTGAACAATGGCGTTATCTTTCCAGTCCAGAGCAAGATCAAAGATGAACAGAAAGAATCTCAAAGATCTTCATGGTATAAAAGTTAGGAAAAAGACTGTCAAAGAAGGAAGAAGGAATGCAAAGAAATGTCCTTGATCCAATGAGTTGGAAGGAAGTGATCTACTTTGATGTTGGCTACTCCTCTTTGACTAGTCAGTTTGATTGTGAAGTCTCCAGCTCTTGCACAGGACTTGATGTTCGGGGGAGCCATCTTCATTTGTGAAACAAGCACCCACCATTGGGTCCCTTGTGATTTACCAGTAGGGTCAGTGGTCAAGAGCACGTGGTAAGGTCCTTCCCATGAATCTCACTTTTGCAGAACCATAAAAGTATAAGACTATCTGTAAATGACCAAAAAGTCTTAAAAATGCCCATGGTTACAAACCTGAGGAGGGTTTGTTATAATGGAGTTGACAAGGAAATTTGGTTATTGCTGTGTGACACATCACTGAGAGGAAAAATAATTTCCCTCTACCCTTCCTTCTAGGTTTTTGTCTGAGACTACCCTATGTTAAGAGATTGGCAGAAGAGAAACAAGCAGAAGTTTAATAATAACTTGTATACCACCTGTGTAAGTGGGAGACACTCGGGAAAACTGAGTGGCTCCCTGAAATGGCCCAATCCACCACCTTAAATAGCATCTCCAGCTAAAGACAAAATGTTGTTGGCGAGGGCCAGTTATGAGAGGTTACCATGAAAAGCATGGGAAACAAGAGTAGGTTGTCATGGAATTTTAAGTCTTTGCTTTCTCCATTGGTAAGAATTTCCAGAGATTTAGAGAACTCCTTCTCTTCTGGTACAAAGAGGGAGACCCCCCCATACAAATGGAGATTTTCCCATAAATGTAAAAGTTTCTTAGAAAAGGGTAAGGTCTACTCAGTTTTCAGATATTTTTTATAGATCTGCTATTGCTTAAAAATAATTAGCCTAAAGTAATATTTTGCCAAAGGCTGACTCTCTGTTCCCCTTCTAGCATTTCAGATAACTGCAGTTATGACTGCTAAAATTATACCAGAACATACCAGATTTCTAGGAATTTCATAAATTTCTAGAAGACTTGAATTAGGAACATGCATCTATACAAAGAGAAGCTAAGAAGGCTTGGCATCACTTCCTATTTGAGAACACTTCCTGTGTAACTTAGCATGTCAAGTAAACCTAATTAGTTTCACATTTTACCAAATGAGAAGTAAGTCCTTTTGAGATTTTTTTTTTTTTTTTTTTTTTTTTTTTGGTGACCCTGTGGGAAATCTCAAAGTTACTTTGAGGTTAAAAAAAAAAAAAAAAGATTTAGAATTTGATTTGGGGAAGTTGTCAAAATGTCAAAGGGTTTGAACATTTGACTATAGAGGATCACAGACCATTATGAAATAATTATTTAACCAAAGTAAAATAGAAGATCCTAAGAGCAAACTTGGAAGTTTACCTAGGTTGTGAACTGAACAAAACTTAGCTCTTTGAATATTGCAAAGAATGGGTTTTCTGATGCAAACAAAGACCTGGGAAAGACAAAAAGCATACTCACTAATTTTGTTAAGACACAAAATCTTTGCTGTCCAGGCAGTTAACCTGGAAAGGTAAAGAAAAACCCTTCACCATCTCTTACCAGGAGCAAACCACTAGCCCAAGAAAGTTTTCTTTTCAGTGGATGAAAGAAAATTAAGGTTGAGTTTTACATAAGTATACTATTCATAGTAAAGCTTATTTAAAAAAAAAAAAACTCGTAACAAATTCAGTGTTAGCCAACTTGACCCCACAAGGTATGATTCTGTCTCCCCACCCCACCCATTTCCCTCTCTTTCTTCGCAGCTTTCTAAATCCATTCTTTTTGCCCTTTATTCACCTTTTCCTCATCTGAAATAACCAAATTTACTTTGGGACAAAATTACTTTCTTTTCTTTGAATAGAAATGCGCCTCCATTCCTCACACTTCTTTTGCTTAAAATAAACATTCTACTTTCCTAGCATACAGAGATGTTTCCTTATTATTTCTACTATTTATAATTACATATATTCGAATTCTTAACCCTTAAAAACCCTAATTTGTAGTGAGGATTAGGTAAACAATTGTGAACTGTGTGTTACGGGCAAGTTTATAAAAACATTTCCTAATTCCTAGAAGTATATGCTTCTAGAAATGTATGGCATGTTTACCAATATGGGCACAAGTATCTTTAGTTCCTCTGTAAACCAGAAGCCCAAAGTAGACCAACCATGTGCAACAGTTGTTTCCAGTAAACATTCAATGAATACCCATCACTTAACTTCTCTCAGTATGACTTTTAAGTTTTTAAGTAACCAAATTTGGAAACCATTTTTAAATGCAACTACCATAAAGCACAATTATTGTTGAAAAGTTCATTACAGTGACTTCTTCCATGATACATCTCCAAATCAAGGGAAACAAAAGCAAAAATGAACTTTAGGGACTTCATCAAGATAAAAAGCTTCTGCACAAGGCACCTGCCTTCAGCTCAGGTCATGATCCAAGGGTCCTCCGATCTAGCCCCGCATCGTGTTCCCTGCTCCATGCAAGCCTGCTTCTCCCTCTCCCTCTGCCCCTGCTTGTGTTCCCTCTCTCGCTGTGTCTCTGTCAAATAAATAAAATCTTAAAAAAAAAAAAAAAAAGTTTCTGCAGCACAGCAAAAGAAACAATCCACAAAACTAAAAGGCAACCTACAGAGTGGGAGAAGATATTTGCAAATGCCATTACAGATAAAGGGCTGGTATATAAGATCTATAAAGAACTTCTCAAACTCAACACCCAAAAAACAAATAATCCAGTCAAGGAATGGGCAGAAGACATGAAGAGACACTTCTCCGAAGAAGACATACAAATGGCTAACAGACACATGAAAAAAATGTTCAACATTGCTAGCTATCAAAGAAATACAAATCAAAACTGCAATGAGATAACACCTTATACCAGTTAGAATGGCAAAAATTAACAAGACCGGAAACAAGTGTTGGAGAGGATGTGGAGAAAGGGGAACCCTCTTACACTGTTGGTGGGAATGAAAGTTGGTGCAGCCACTTTGGAAAACAGTATGGAGGTTCCTCAAGACGTTAGAAATAGAGCTACCCTATGACCTAGCAATTGCACTACTGAGTATTTACCCCGAAGATACAGACAGAGTGAAAAGAAGGGGCACATGCACCCCAGCATCCATAGCAGCAATGTCCACAATAGCCGAACTGAAAGGAGCCCAAGATGCCCATCAACAGATGAATGGATAAAGAAGATGTGGTTCATATATACAACGGAATATTACTCAGCCATCCAAAAGGGTGAATACCCACCATTTGCATCGACATGGATGGAACTGGAGGGGATTATGCTAAGTGGAATAGGTCAAGCAGAGAAAGACAATTATCATACAGTTTCACTCCTATGTGGAACATGAGGAATAGCATGGAGGACCAAAGGGAAGGGAGGGAAAACTTAATGGGAAGAAATCAGAGAGGGAGACAAACCATGAGAGTCTCTGGACTCCAGGAACCAAGCAGGGCTTCTGAGAGTTAAAAAAGGAAGGGTGGGGGGGGATGGCATAACGGGGTGATGGGTATTAAGGAGGGCACATGTCGGGATGAGCACTGGGTGTTATATGCAACTAATGAACCATTGAACACTACATCAAAAACTGATGTACTATATGTTGGCTAATTAAACATAATAATAAAAGTTCATTTGTAAACTCTTACTTACATGTACTTTATTGACTTGTTCTTAATAATTAAGCTTAGACCACTCATGAAAATTCCATGAGACATTAAACAGCTAACCATCATCCTAGGTTTTCTCTCTTGCTGAGAAATTCTGTAACCGGGATAACATGAGCTTCTTTGACCTTCAGTAAAACTAGGTAGAACAAAAGTTTAATATTTAGTGCTGACAGCTCTGAAGACCGGTTTGTATTAAACCCATCAACTACCTTTTATTTATTGAAGACTTATCTTCGATCATGTGAACATGAAAAACATTTGGGTTCATTTTTGTACTTCTGAGTTTTAGGAATACTTAATTTGATAAGTGCTTATTTTTC
>CM052892.1:70210756-70226034 GCA_028534135.1 Potos flavus
AAAAACAACCAGTGGGTCTGAATTTAGAAAGGGACAGCATGAAAACTTATTATCTTCTTTCAACTGGGCACTATAGACAGATTCAGGAAAAGTGGAGTCAGATAAGAATTCTCACTTTTCACCAATGTCTCTGGTTTTCTCAGGATCCCATCTACAGGTTCTAGAGTGAGTGGAGTTCAAAATACAGCATGCAGCTCCACTACCTACCAGAATTTGGCGAGATTTTATATGAATTTTTTCCCCTTGGCCGTTTAAGGGAATGACTGGCATCAGTTAGGGGAGAACATCTCAATCCCACCAACCCTACGGAAGGCCCTTCGGTGCTCTCCTTTGATGATAGATATGGGGTGTCCTTTAAGGCCACTAACTTGATAGACTTTTGTTTATGATCCTGCAGTCTCTTCAGTATGGAAAGATGATTCAGATAGAGGATTAGTAGGCTGAGGACTCCAGGAAAGGAGGGTAGGAGAAAGCAGTGGGAGTCACATGAGTCTTAAATTCTTTGTTTTAGGTTCCTCTTAAAATTTTTGATTAGCCTTTTGCATCGAATCTTCCAATGAAGCTATTAAGAAATCGCAAAGGCTTCTAGAAGCTTCTGCATGCCAGTTAAAGTAGGTATGCCATTCCGTTTAGGGAGGGATCCCTTTTAAGTGCACTTCCTAAAGGAAGGATCTTGCCTAATTGGGATGTTCCTCCTAATGGCCATTGTAATTCTAGATTGTCTTAGTAAGATTGGTTCATTTAGTGAAAAATGTTTATAAGAAGAGACCATAATGTCTACCCTAAACCCAGCTGGGTTTCCTGAAGTGGGGCCACCCTTAGATCATTTCGATTACTGGGATCCCACTTTTGGACTTTTCTCAAGAGCAAAGAAAAATCCTAGATAGCCTGAGAGTTGGGAAATGGGTTTTGTTGAACAGTATGCCTTGCAAGGGATACTTGTTTCTCCTGGCTGACCGTCTCTACTCAGTTTGTCTGACTCTTGACCAGTATCCCTCATCGTATGGAATTTCCTTGTGGGCCGCAAGCAACCAATTATAAAACTTACTGTCCATGCCCATCTTCTCCTTCTGTGGGATTTTTGTGCTTCAGAGACCATTGACTGGCACATGGAAGTGGCAAGTGTTTTAGCAGTATTGAGGTACTCAACCCGCGCCTATCCATTTTAGTTTGAGTTTTGTTCTGAGGAAAATCCATAGGTTTAAATCCAAACTGAGTGCACCCTAATTGGGTCACTGTCCTTCTGGGAGTTGTCCCCTTCAGATGCCTCTTCAGACACCTGTGAAATGTCAACTCAAAGAAGTCGACTGAGGAGAACTTGAATTACCAAAAAATTGAGTTTATTTGTGAATAACAGAAGAATTACGGTTGGGGGAACGCACGCTGTAGCAGGCTCCAGGATTGGGGACGGGCTGTATTTATGGACAAGGAGCACGGAGAGGGGAAGTCCAGGCAGAGTCCCAGCAGTAAGCTCATGGGTTTGGGGATGAGGAGAGGCCCTTGATGGATGCTCATTGGCCAGGAGATAAGTCTTGATTTTCAGTCAGTGAGGCACTTACAGGAAATAGTGTCTCTCGGTCCGTCAGTTCTGCTCTTCGGACGGTGCGTGTGTGATAGTTTCCATTTCCTACTCACCAGTTCCATTTTTAAATTGAGATCCTTTCATGACATTTAACCAAGAATTCTTCCATGAAGCTGGTCAAACTTTCACGAAGTTGAGAAAAAATATTTGTAAACCAACAAAACAATCAGTAAAAAGATTCTAATTTCACATTTTTTAAAGACAGTGACACAGGCATGCCTCAGAGATATTACAGGTTCAGCTCCAGACCCCACAATACAGCGAATAGTACGATAAAGGGAGGCAAAATGAATTTGGTCTGTCAGTACATATAAAAGTTATGTTTATGCCGTTCCCTATTAAATATGTAATAACATTATGTCTAAAAAAAAGTAAATACCTTAATTTTAAAATACTTTTTTAAAAAGATTTTATTTATTAGAGTGTGTGTGTGTGCGCTCGCGCGTGTGCAAGCAGGGGAAGAGGCAGAAGCAGAGGGAGAGGGAGGAATGGACTCCTCACTGAGCAGGGAGCCTGATGCAGGGCTTGATCCCAGGACCCTGAGATACCTAACTGACTGAGCCACCCAGGTGGCCCTAAAATACTTGTGCTTAAAAAGTGCCCACTGAACTTCCAATGAGTCTTAATCTCATTTTTGATGGCTGCTGACTGATCAGGGTGGTGGTTGCTGAAGGCTGGGGTGGCTGTGGTGATTCCTTGAAATAAGACAACAGTGAAATTTGCCAAATCGATAGACTCTTTATTTCATGAGAGATTTCTCTTTAACATGGGATGGTGTTTGTTGGCATTTTACCCCCAGGAGATCTTCTTTCAAAATTGGAGTCTATCCTTTCATATGCTGTCCCTGCTTTATCAACTAAGTTTACGTGATCTTCTAAATTCTTTGTTGTCTAGTCAACAATCTTCACAGCATCTTCACCAGGGGTGGATTCCATCTCGAGAAACTACTTTCTTTGCTCATTCATAAAAAGCAACTCCTCATCCATTAACACTTTATCATGAGATTGCAGCCATTCAGACCTATCTTCAAGCTCCTCTTCTAAGTCTAGTTCTCTTGCTTTTTCTACCACATCTGCAATTACTTCCTCCCCTGAAGTCTTGAACCCCTCAAAGTTCTCCATGAAGGTTGGAATTAACTTCTTCCAAACTCTCGTTCATGTTGATATTTTGACCTCTTCCAACAAATCATGAATGTTCCTAATGGCACCTAGAATGGCAATTTCCTTTCCAGAAGGTTTCAATGGACTTCGCCCTGCTCCATCAGAGGAACCACTATGTAGGGCAGCTGTAGCCTTATGAAATGTATTTCTTAAATCCTAAGACTTAAAAGTGAAAATGGCTCCTTGTTCCATGGGCTGCAGAAAGGAAGTTGGGTTTGCAGGCATGAAAACAACATTTATCTCTTTGTACGTCTCCTTCAGATCTCTTGGGTGACCAGGTACGTTGTCCATGAGTAGTAATGTTAAAAAAAAATTTTTTCTGAGCAGTAGGTCTTAATAACAGGCTTAAAATACTCAGTAAACCATGTTATTAATGGACATACTGTCATCTAGGCTTTGTTGTTATGTTTATAGAGCTCAGGCAGAGTAGAATTAGCATCATTATTAAGGGCCCTAGCATTTTTGGAGTGGTGAATGAGTACTGGCTTCAACTTCAAGTCACCAGTCCCTGAGTCCCTAATAAGAGAGTCTGCCTGTCCTCGGAAGCTCTGAAGCCAGGCATTGACTTCTCCTCTCTAGCTGTGAAAGTCCAAGATGGCGTCATCTTCCAAGAGAAGGCTGTTTCATCTACAATGAAAAGGTGTGGCTACCTGCACTGTCCTAGCTAGATCTTCTGGATCACTGGCTGCTTCACCTTGCACTTTTATGTTATGGAGACAGTTGCTGCTGCTCCTTCCTTCTTAAAGATTTTATTTGTTTATTTTTAGAGCAAGAGAGAGTGCAAGCAGGGTGGGAGCAGAAGGGTTGGGAAAGGGAGGGGAAACAATCTCAAAGAGACTCCCTGCTGGGCACAGAGCCTGATGCAAGGCTTGAGCTCATGACCTGAGCCAAAACTAAGAGTCGGATGCTTTAACCAACTGAGCCACCCAGGAGCCTCAAGGAGATGGCTGCCTAAACCTTATGAACCAACCCCTGCTAGCTTCAAGCTTTTCTCATGCAGCTTTCTCCCCTCTCTCAGTCTTAGAGTTGAAGAGAGTTAGGGCCTTGCCCTGGATTAGGCTTGGGCTGAAGGGAATGTTGTGGCTGGGTTGGTCTTCTGTCCAGGCTACTAGAACTTTCTTCATATCAGCAACAAGTCTGTTTGACGTTCTTATCATTCGTGCGTTCGCTGGTGTAGCACTTTTAATTTCCTTGAAGAGCTTTTCCTTTGCATCCACAACTTGGCTGTTAGCCCAAAAGCCTGGCCTCTTGTGTCCATCTCGGGCTTTGACAAGCCTCCTTCCCTAAGCTTAATCATTTCTAGCTTTTGATTCCAAGTGAGAGATGTAGGACTCTTCCTTTCACTGGAACACTTAGAGACCACCGAAGGCTTATTAACTGGCTTAATTTCAACATCGTTGACTCTCCGGGAATAGAGATGCTGGAGGAGAGGGAGAGACGGGGAATGGCCAGCCGCAGAGGAGTCAAAATAGGCATCGTTTTCAGTTAAGTTCTCCGTCTCGTATGGTTCATGACCTCTCACAGCAATTACAATAGTGACATCAAATGTCACTGCTCGCAGATCACCGTAACAAATACAACAATAATGAAAAAGTTTGAAATATTTCAAAGAATTATACCATAATGATAGAGACCCCAAAATGAGCAAATGCTCTTGGAAAGATGGTACCGATAGACTTGCTTTGTCACCAACCCTCAGTTTGTAAAAACAGCAACAGAACAAAAGAAAAGATCTGCGAATTACAATAAAGCAATGTGCAATAAACTGAAGTAGGACTGTGTTTAGTTGATCTGTTAGAGGTCTGACAGCGCCATAATGTTTCATTGACCAATTGTCCTTTGGGATTATTTTTCCAGAATGAGATGGAGTAGGAAACTTGGGTGGTACTTTTAATGAACCAGGGACTCCCCCATCCCAGACTTTCTTATCGCTCTCACTCTGAAATATTTGAGTCGTCTTAAGTCGTTTACACTCTCCTACTTAAGCAATACCTCCATTGTTTAAAATTTTAGATCTCCAGTTCCTAGTAAGTTGCCCAGAAGCAAACTGGTAAAAACAATTTTGGCTCCAGTTCACTTGAAGATAGATAACCTCTGTTTACCCCCAGAACGCTTACAAATTTCCTAAACATATATATATTTTTGAAAGCAGCTACTTTTTCTCTTAGTTATTTAAATACTTTTTTCCAGGCCGAGATGCCCCTGGTCCTGCTCGTGAACACTTTCTACATTTTTCAGTAGGATATTTCTCTTACCTTTTAGGCAGCTTTCATAGTTTGGGGGGTTTTGTTTTTGTTTTTTGTTTTTTTTCCAAAAAGAAAAGCCTGAAACCTCTGATGGGATGATCCATTTTTATGACCTATTCCTGAAAAGAGCAAAGCACTTTCTCTACGCAGCGGAGTGGGCAAGCAGGACGCGGGAGACTCGGTGAGGTCACTTATTGTCCATCGTTGAGGCAGAAAAGGTCAGAAACAAAGTCGGCGTCCATCATAGGGTCTCAGTCCAATAAATGGATAACCAACCTGAACATGGACTAACATTTGCTCTTTAAAAAGAATGAGGTAGAACTTGTGTGCGACAAGGGACACTTCTCAAGATAAATTGTGTGAACAGCATTCATTCATTCACTCAACAACTATGGAGTGAGTTCCTTCTAAAGGCCAGGTACTGTCTGGGCACTGGGGACACAGAACGGCAGACAAGGTCTCTGAGTCACCCGCCTGCTTCCATAAATGATATTTCTATTTGTGAGGACTTTTTTTTTTGTTTGCTCATTTATTTATTTAGTTTGGAATTTTTACACCCAACCTGGGGCTCAACCTCAACCCTGAGATCAAGAATCACTCGTTCTTCCAACATTGGCCAGGTGCCTGTGTGTGTGTGTGTGTTTGTGTGTGTGTGTATACATATATGTATGAAGTTATATTTAAAAAACTTTGTATATATGTATATATGTGTGTGTGGTGGCAAGTTTCTGGAATATACCTAATAAAATGTTAAAGTGATTGCCTCTGGGAAGGGGGTGGGAGGATCTGAGGTAAGAGAGATTTGTCTTTTGTGTATCCACACACCTGTATTACCTTTTCTATTGAAAACATATTACTTTTAAAATGAACATGCTGATAATTATAGGCAGTATTTTATTTTATTTTTTATTTTTTTATTTATATATATATATTTATATTTATTTATTTTTAAAGATTTTATGTATTTACTTGAGAGACAGAGCAGAAGCAGGCGGAGGGGCAGAGGGAGAGGGGGAAGCAGGCTCCCCTCGAGTAGGGAGCGGGACATGCGGCTCGATCCCAGGACCCCGGGATCATGACCTGAGCCAAAGGCAGACGCTTAACTGACTGAGCGACCCAGGCGCCCCTATAGGCAGTATTTATAATCTTCACTGTGAATATATAAGCGTTGTTTAAGGTAAAGGAGTCCTTGCCGGCTGAAAGGTTGCAAAACCATGACTGGAGACACTCCCTTGTCCAGCAGACCCGCCCTTTGTCTGACGGGTTTGTCTTTTTCTGTGGGTTTTTCTATGATCAGTAACGCGTGTGAAATTGAGTAAAGAATATGCTAGAGAAATGTAAACAAGAAGCAACCCAAAATGGAAAAGTATAAACACCAGAGAAACAGGACACTATGATAATATTAAATAAACACCAATAAAGGATGGGCTGGTGAGAATTCTTGGTTTATACCAACAAAACAAGGAAAAGAATAAATCAGGCTAGGTGCTAAGCTCAGGGGAAACTAAGAAGTCAGGGGTTAGAGCAGGGGCGAGGTGGGTCAAGCCGGGTCCGGGCACCGTGTACGACAAGGTGGCCAACTCAGAAGGCCCCTCAAGAGGGGAATAGAGGCCAAAGCTTCCTTCAGTGGCAAAGGCAGGAACTCTGCAGGAGCAAGATGGGCCCTCCACCCCAAATTTGGTCCAGACGTCAAAACTAATGATCCCCCCCACACACACACACAAAGAGGCATGAAGAAGCTTCTTACTCCCCAAACAAGGCGTTTTGGGGTGATGAGGGCAGGCCTCCCAGGTGGATCCAGAATGGCTTGGGAGGACAGGGAGAGCAGACTGAGGTAGGCAGGGGGGTCCGGCCAGAGTGAGGGCTCCTGTAGGTGGGCAGTGGCTTGTGACGTTTGAACCTCCTCAAAGGAGGGAGCTGCCGTCCAAGGAGGGAGCCTCAGGCTCTCGATCGGCCCGCCCATATGTGGGGCAAGAGGGGAGGCGGCTTATAAGCCTCAGAAGTCAAACAGGAACAAGGGAGTCAGACTGTTCCAGAAGGCCTGATGCACGCTCAATCCTTTTCCATTCTTGCATTTGCATGTGAAGAAGACAGACTTGGAGAGAGAATCCTAAAACCCTCTGCCCTAGGCTTGAAGACTGGTGAGTCTCCAGACTGCTGCTCTGGAGGGAAAGAGAAACGGGCAGATACAAGTAAAGGGTGAACCAGGCATGAAAAGGAGGACAGAATGAATTATAAATGCCAGGCAACCTCAAAGGGCCCTAAGGAGTCCATGGATTTGCAGGCAGGGTCACTCAATGTCAGAAAGCAACCACAGAATTTGAAGTTGAAGATGAAGACAAACTCAGGAGAGAGGTTTTACATGAGAACAGCAAAAATAAATAAAACGCCAGCAATAAGAATATTAGCATTAAATTTCATCTTCACATTGATTTTGCTTGGCAAAATACTTTAGGAGATAGGACCAACATAAAATTAAAGTTAGAAGATACATCTAGAAAAGAAGAATAAAGAAAATAGGGTCTCTCCAAAAGGAAGGTACGGAGGTCTGAGAAGGAACAGAACAAGAAGGGGGGCGGGGGAGGTTAGGACACTGGGGTTCAGGCTCTGAAACGAGGTAGTGGAGGCTCAAAACCGTCCTGTGGCTTTATTCCATGTGTAACTCTAGGTAACTAAGTGATTTCACCTCTGTGAGCCTAAGTCCCCTCCTCTACAAGCGGGGATAAGACCAGGAATGGCCCACAGAGGATAATGATTAAATGAGATAGTATATGCAGCAAATACAACCTACTGAACACAGCTGGAAGTTCAACTAATGTTGACATTACCGTAGTAATACAGAAAGATTTTTGAGGCTACTTGGCCAAAGGGGGGGGGAAAAAAGCCAAAAAACCAAAAAACAAACAAAAACCAGAAAAAGGGAGGGGTGGGGCAGCTGGGTTTTCCAGCTTACCTTATCTCATTTAACCCACACAACAACCCTACAAGGCACTTGAACGGTGCTGGGTGGTCCTGTACCAAGATGATTTTTTTTTTCCTACTCAGGAAAGGGTATCTTGGAAGTGCGAGAAGAGAGGCAGAACAATGGGTCTAGAAAGAAGAGAAATGCAGAAGTCTGCAGATGTGTAGGCGCTAGAAGCATGGACGCAGAAAGGGAAAATACATTGGAGGATCAAAAGGGAAAAAAAAAGCAGAAAAGGAAAAAATAATGGCCATATGTATGTTGTGTTGAAAAAAATAGGCAGTGTTTGTGGGAAATTTCTTGGCTAAGCGATGGGGAAAATTGTATGTAAATGTGAAAATGGTTAAGATAGCTATTATAATTAAAACCTGTGAGCAAGAGATAGGAAAATTGGGCAAAATAAAAAGTACTTCACCAATAAGATAGTATAGAAACGGGGTATTCTTGAAACGGTTTTTGATAGTGTTCTGACCAAGGGTGTTTTTATGGCCAAAGTCTTTTAACTTGTTTGAAGGAGAGGCAGGTGCACAATGAATGGGAAAATGCCCATAATCCCCAAAACTTCTCATGAAAGTCTCTTCATTGCCACTCTCTTGTTTTGTTGATTTCTTCTTCGTTTTGCCTTCACAGTCATTTCCCATGACTGTCCTGAGACCGTCTCAAAGGATGGTATTGTTCTCTGGGTTCGCGCGCACAACTTAGCGGGGGAAGCAAATCTCAGTGCTACTTTTTCAACGGTTGATAATATTCCGTGCCCCTCACAGGTGGCTAGAGTTTTCCCACTTGAAATTTCTGCACATTGAGTTTCTGAAGAGCCACAGGGTTTGGAACTGAGTAGCAGAAAGAGAGAAGGGCATCTCTCAAAATGAAAACAGCGATCGTGTATTATAATTGCGAAATAATGTAAAGAACCGTGGGATGGCGAAGTCAAGAGAACAAGGCTTTGGGGTCCTGTCCTCTCTTTCGTCTGCCTTTTGTGATGCACACTGAACCCTAATGCCATCTTCACCCTCTACTTGCCTTCTCCCGGGATCCAACGGGTGAGGAACTCAGGGGGGGACCCAGCCTCTCTATCAGTATTTTGCTTCCATTCGGAAGCCACAGCTGAGGCAAGAGCACAGATACCCTAATCTCTCCACCTGGGCTCTGTGGGTTCTGAAGAGTTTCTGCGGGATTCTGTAAACCGAATCCAAGCTTATACAGAATGAGTTTATATTTGCACATTAGCATAAAGACAAGAAGGCAGAGGCCTCAGGCACACGGTAATGATTGGTTCATTAAGCTGGGCATTTTACTTCCCTGGTTTAGATACTCAGGAAGGATTTGTAGCCCTGAACATCGGCTGTAACTTCATAACGAGTCTGGGTCATCATCAGCTGAGAAACTGACCCATCTGTCATTAGAGGGAGAACATTTTGGATTTTAAAGGAGAGGATATTTTCTAGAGCGTTTTTCGGTATCGGATTTTTGCTTACTCTATATCACAAGAGTCTTATGGGGACGCTCAGGAACTAGTATGGAGGAAAGGCAAGACAACCAACCGACAATAACAAAACAAGCAAACCTTTGCAAGAAATAGTCTTCATGCTCTGATTTGTTCTGGAATGAGAGTCCCTTTATTATCAAAGCCTTCCTTTTCCCCCATCTGCTGATAGGGAGGATCAGATTGATTTAAGTTCTCAGTATGTTATCCAATTAAAAATTTGAACAGCTTCAGTGAGTTATAATTGACGTACAAGAAACTGCGCCTATTTCGAGTGCAGAATGTAAATTTTGACATGCATGCACCTGTAGAAACCATTACAATCAAGATCGTGCCCATGTCCATCAGACCCAAAAGTTGCCCATGGCCCTTTACAATCTTCTCCCTTCCCTTTCCACCCCCTTCTACCATCTTCAGGCAACCACTCATCTATTTTGTCACTGTGAATTAAATTGCATTTTCTAGAATTGTGTATGAGTGGAATGACAGAGTGTATTCTGTTTTGGGGGCGAGCGTGTCCGGCTTCTGTTGCTGAGTATAATTTGGAGATAGATACATGGAGAATTCCACTGCATGAATATACTGTAGCTTCCTTACCCATTTCTCTATTGAGGGACATTTGGGTGGTGGCTAGGTCGAGGCTCTCCTAAGGAGAACTTTCATAAACCTTGATAGGAAAATGTTTGCATGGATGCATGCTTACAATAATCCTCTTGACTAAATAGGAGCGGAAGAGCTGTATCATCTGCTGTATGTGTATTTAACTTTTTAAGAAACTGGCCAACCGGTTTTCCAAATGGTGGTTCTATTCTATATGCCCATGAGTCTTGTAGGAGCCTTCCAGGCCCTCTATGTGGTTGTCAACACTTGTCGTTAATATCTTTTTAATTTTAGACGTTTTACTGAGTGTGTAATGGTATGGCATTATAGTTTTAATGGGCATTTTCTTAATGTGCTGGTCCTATCTTCTTGGTGAATTAACTGCTGAAACTCTTGGCTGTTAAAAAATTGGTTTGTTTTCTAATTACTGAGTTTTGAGAGTGTATGTTCTGAATACAAGTTATTGATCAGACGTACGCTCTGAAATGACTTTCTACCAGTCTGGCTTGTATTTTTTTCTTTTTTACTTGTATCCTTCCCACGTGCAGAAGTTTTTTTTATTCTGATGAACTCAGATCGAACAAGTTGTTATTCTATGAATTGTGCTTTTGGTGTCATAAGAAATCTTTGCCTAACCCAACGTCACAAAAGTTTTCCCCTGCTTCTTTATGGAAGTTTTACAGTTTTAAGTTTTACATTTAGGCCTATGGTCCATGTTAAGTTAATTTTTTATATATGTTGGAAAATATGGATCAAAGTTTTGTTCGTTTATTTTGTTTTCTAACGTGTTGATCTCTAGTTGTTCTAGATGAAAAGGCTATCATTTCTCCACTAAATCGTATTGGCAATTTTGTTGAAAATTAGTTGCTGAAAAAAATGTCTGTTTCTGGACTCTTTAATTCCTTTAATCTATTTATGTATGCTAATAGTGTACTGACTTGATTGCTTTCGCTTGATAATAATTCTTGAAATATTAGTGTTAGACCTTAAATTTTGTTTTCTTTTTCAAAGTTCTGATTATTCTCAATCTTTTGAATTTTCATGTGAATTTTAGAATCAGCTTGTCACAATCTCCATAAAAATGCCTGCTAGGATTTTGGTAGAGTCTGTTGAAGCCAGAGATTAGTTCAGGAGAACGAAAATTAAGACTGAGTTTCCAACTTAGGAACAAGATGTATCTCTATTTATTTAGGTCCTCTTTAATTTCTCTCACCATTGTTCATAGTTTTGTATGTAAGTCTTTCATACCTTTTGTTAGACTTATTCCCTGAGTTTTCACGTTTTTCGATACCATTGTAAACAATACTGTTTGGTTCTTTTAATTTTTGAATCTTCATTGCTAGTGTATAGAAACAATTCTTGTATATTGATCTTGTGTCCTGAAAACTCATTGAACTCATTTTTTGGCTCTCTGGGTTTTTATAGATCTCATGAGATTTTCTACATAAGGGATCATGTCATTTGTGAAAAAAGACAGTTTTATTTTTTTCTTTTTCAATATGGATGCTTTTTATTTCTTTTCTCTTGCCTTATCACATTCGCTAGAATCTTCAGTATTGAGACAAGGCATCCTTGCCTGGTTCCTGATCTTAGGGGAAAATCATGTAGTTGTACACCATTAAGTATGATGCTAGTTAGAGATTTTAAGTAAATGCCCTCTATCAGGTTGAGGAAGTTTTCCTTCTATTCTTCATTACCAGAGAGTTTTTGTCAAGAATGGATATTAGATTTTCTCCCATGATTGTCTGCATCTATGGAGAGAGTCACATACCATTTATGTATTTTTACATATTTTTAATCTGTTAATATAAGTTACATTGATGGATTTTTGTATTCAGATGAATTATCCATGTACCACTAGCCCACTCTGATGGATTTTCAAATGTCAAAATAATCTTTCGTTCTTTGGATAAGCTTTACTTCGTCAAATGTATTAATTCTTCTTTTCACATGTATTGGATTCTATTTCTAAAAATCGTATTTAGGATTTTTGTTACCTATGTTTATTACATAAAGATATTGGTCCACGATTTCTTTGTAATACCTCTGTCTGGTTTTGGTGTTAGAGTAATCTCTGGGCTCATGGAATGAGTTGAGAAGTTTACTCTCCTTTTCAATTCTCTGGAAGAGTCTGTAGAGAATTCATAAATATTTAGAATTCACCAGTGCTGCCCTGTGTGCATTGAGTTGTCTTTGTGGGAAAGTTTTCAACTATTAATTCAATTTCTTTAGTAGATGAGGGCTATTCAGGTCCTGTCTTTCTTCCTGGGCAAGCTTTGGCAATTTGTGTCTTTCAAGAAATTTGTCAGTTCATCTAAGTTATCAAATTTATTGGCATAAATTTGTTCAGTGTTTCCTTATCCTTTTAATGCCTATGGAACATCTAGTAGTGGCATTTTTCTCATTCCTGCTATTGGTAACTTTTGTACTGCATTCTTTCCTATCGCTCCAACTGGTTTTAATTTCATTGTCTTTTCTCTATTTTATGTTTTTCTTTTCTTTTCTTTTTTTTAAAGATTTTATTTATCTATTCGACAGAGAGAGAGAGAGAGATCAAAAATTGGCAGAGAGGGGGAAGCAGGCTCCTCACTGAGCAGAGAGCCCGATGCGGGGCTCAATCCCCGGACCCCGGGACCATGACCCGAGCCGAAGGCAGAGGCCTCAACCCACTGAGCCACCCAAGCGCCCTTGTTTTTATTTTCTTTATTTTCATTCTGAATTTTATTTCCCTTCTCCTGCTTACCTTGGAAATAATTTGCTCTTCTTTCTCTAGCTGCTTAAGGTAGAAGCTGAGGTCATTAATTTGAGATCTTGCTTATTTTCTCACTCCACACTCACCACCCCTCCCCAACATCTGACACAAGCAACTATCAGTTTTTCTGTATTTGTCTGTTTTTTGGCTTCTTTGTTCATTTGTTTTGCTTTTAAAATTTCACATACAGGTGAAATAATGAAATAATATGGTATTTGTCTTCTTCTGTCTGACTTCTTTCACTTAGCATAATGACCTCTAGGTCCCTCTGTGTTGTGTAAATGGTATGATCTCATTCTTTTTTATGGCTGGGTAACATTCCATTATATATAAACACCACGTCTTCTTTATGCGTTCATTCAATGATGGACACTTGGGCTGCTTCCATATCTTGGCTATTGTAAATAATGCTGCTATAAACATAAGGGTGCATATATCTTTTTGAATTGGCATTTTTGTTTTCTTTGGGTAAATATCAAGTAGTGAGATTATTGGTTTCTATAGTATTTCTATTTTTAATTTTTTGAGGAACCTCCAAAAAAATAGTGGCTATAGTGTTTATACCAATTTACATTCCCACCAACAGTGTATGAGGGATCCTTTTTCTCCACATCTCTGCCCACGCTTGTTATAGTCGTCTTGATTCTAGCCGTTCTGACAGGTGTAAGGCGATACCTCGTTGTGGTTTGGATTTGCATTTCCCTAATGGTGAGTGATGCTGAACACATTTTCATGTGCTTGTTGCCTAACTACATGTTGTCTTTGGAAAAATGTCTATTCAGATCTTCTGCCCATTTTTTAAATTGGATTGTTTGTTTTTGATGTTGGGTTGTAGGAGTTCTTCATATATTTTGGATATTAACTTTTTATCAGATATATTATTTGCCAGATATTTTCTATTATTCAGTAGGTTGCCTTTTTGTTTTACTGATGGTTTCCTTTGCTGTGCAAAGTTTTTTATTTTTGTGTAGTCCCAATAGTTTATTTTTGCTTGTGTTTCCCTTGCCCAAGGATAGAGAGATCTAGAAAACTGTTGTTAAGGCTGATGTCAAAGAGCTTACTGTCTAGTTTTCTTCTAGGAGGTTTATGGTTTGAGGTCTCGAGACCTTTCTTATTTTCTAACATAACCTTTTCTTGCTATAAATTTCCCCCTAAGTCTTGCTTTATAAGCATCCCCCCAATTTTGATATGTTTTGTTTTTATTTAGTTCCATATACTTTCTAATTTCCCTTTTGATTATTTTTTTGACTCACATGTTACTTAGAAGTATTCTACTCAGCTTCTATGTATTTGGAGACTTTGCTTAGATTTTTCTGTTATTTCTAACTTAACTCCGTTATGGTTAAAGAAGATACTTAGTATGATTTGAATTTTAGATCATATTCAGGGCGATAAAATAAAATTTTCTATTTTGGTAAATGTTCCATGTGCACCTGGAGAATGTGTATTTTGTTTTCGTTAGGTGAGGTGTTTGAGAAATGTCAAATAGAATGAATAGGTTGATAATGTTGCTTCAAGTGTTGAACGTCTCTAGTGATTTTCTGGTTAAATGTTCTACCAATTATTGAGAGAGGGGTATTGAACTCTTTTTTTAAATTGAGATATAATTGACACATAACCCTGTATTAGTTTCAGATGTACAACATAGTCATTCGATACTGCAGAATGATCACAATAAATCTAGTGCACATTCGTCACCACGTAAAATTTTTTTCTTGTGATGAGATTTTTTTATTAACATATAATTATTATTTCGTATGTGAATCATCGGTTTTACACATTTCACAGCACTCACCAAAACACATACCCTCCCCAATGTCCATCCCCCAGCCACCCCATCCCCCGCTCCCCCAGCAACTCTCAGTTTGTTCCCTGAGATTAAATTTCTTATGGTTTGTCTCCCTCCCTGATCCCATCTTCATTTTTTCCCTCCCTAACCCCCACAACCCCCACCCTGCCTCTCAAATTCCTCATATCAGAGAAATCATATGACAATTATCTTTCTCTGATTGACTTATTTCGCTTAGAATAATACCTTCCAGTTCCATCCATGTCATTGCAAATGGCAAGATTTCATTTCTTTTGATGGCTGCATAGTATTCCATTGTATGTATATGTGTGTGTGTGTATATATATATACACACACACCACACTTTATGTGATGAGAAATTCTAAAATCTACTCTCTTAGGGGGCATCTGGGTGGCTCAGTTGGTTAAGTGGCCAACTCTCCATTTCTGCTCAGGTCATGATCTCAGGGTCCTGACATGGAGCCCCACCTTGGACTCCACACTCAGCATGGGGTGGACTCTGCTTTTTGCCCTCCCTCCACCCCTGCCTCTTCCGTCCCTCTCGCCCCCTTCCCGTCCCTCTCGCCCCCTTCCCGTCCCTCTCGCCCCCTTCCCGTCCCTCTCGCCCCCTTCCCGTCCCTCTCGCCCCCTTCCCGTCCCTCTCGCCCCCTTCCCGTCCCTCTCGCCCCCTTCCCGTCCCTCTC
>CM052892.1:70226534-70259924 GCA_028534135.1 Potos flavus
CTTGCAGTGTCTCATACTTGGCTGCATATTAACTATGCTCGGGTTCCTCTACTGTAGCAGAGATCAAACAGTAAGGTGGCTTAAGAAAGATGGTCATTTCCCTTCGAGGGCACACTCCCTCTGTGAATGGTCCAGATCAATTTGGACAGCTTTGCAAGTGGGGCCGCAGGACTCGGCCTCCTCCGCGGGCTCTGAGCTCTGTGTCCGGGAGTCTGGGAGTGGCGTCCGTCCTCTGCGGGCTCCGGAGACTTGTTCCGCGGTGCCAGCGGGCCCTTCCAGCTCCTGTCCCGTCTTGTCTCTGGTCGGCCGGCCACAGTGGCGCTCTCGGGCTACTCTTAAGTCCTGCCTCATGGGGACAGACGTTCCTTGTGCGGATGGGGCTGCTTCTCTCCCTCGGTGATGAAGTTTTAGCATATAAGTGAGGTTCCGTGGGGTGGAGTCCAGAGCCGGCGGCCAAGAAAGAATTCTTGAGACGTCTTTGGTGCAAAATGGTGGTTTATTAAAGCAGGGGGACAGGACCTGTGGGCAGAGAGAGCAGCAGCAGCTGCTGCTTTTTTTCACGGCCGGGGCTGTGAGGAGTGGTCCGTTATATACTAGCAAGTTGGGAGGGGGTCCGGGAGAGCGTAAGTCCCTAAGGAATTTTGGAAGCAAGGTTTCCAGGACCTTGAGGGGCTAGCTGTTGTTGGGAAAAGGTCATTTATTACCGTCTAATAAAACCTTAGTCATGAGACCCTGCAGATGTGTATCGGTGGCCTTATGCTTGGGGATGATTGCCCACATGTATCTTGGAGGGTTTAGAGATAGAGGAAGTTTCCAAAGGAACGTCACATGTTAAAGTAGACTCACAGGATCCTGGTTGGGGTGGGGTCAGTTAGGCTAGGATTGCCTTTTGCCCTTAGCAAAGTGATCTCGGGGTCCTGGGATCGAGCCCCACATCAGGCTCTCTGCTCAGCAGGCAGCCTGCTTCCCCCTCTCTCTGCCTGCCTCTCTGCCTACTTGTGATATCTCTTCTCTCTGTCAAATAAATAAAATCTTTAAAAAAAAAAATACAGGATGCTCAATTAAATTTGAATTTCAGATAACAAATAATTTAAAACAAAACAAAACAAAAAACTCGACTGCGTCGAGTCCCTAGAGGAATGTCACTCTGCCTGTTTCCAAGGACTTGTCCGTGGCTCTAGGTAGTGAGGAAATTTAATAACTTTCCTTCTGCCTCTGTTTCCCACATCGTTGGCACACGGACCCCTCGCTTAGGCTTCTCTCTCCAGGCGGGAGGTGGAAGGCAGGGGTGCTCAGCAGAGAGAGGGCGCGGGCTGCACTTGCGTGGTGACGGCCTAAGGAGCTCAAGCAAAGGCCCCCATGGAAAGCCTGCGGATCCACATTTCATGCTATAGAATTCTGAATGGTAACTTGAACTTGACTGGATAATGAATTACGGTTCCTATTTTCCTGCCCACTCTGGCTAAGACTTGCATTTGGCCCCATCACCCATAAAGCACAGTAACAATGTTTAAGTCACTGGAAGTCACTGAGTGATGTGCACTCAGGAGTAATGATGGGCCAGCGTTAACGACTAGGGCTGGGGACTAGGGGACCGCACAGGCAAGATAACCTGATCTGTTTCAGCACAAACCAGTTCCCCAGAGCTACGGTATTTAAAGTTGGAACACCGTTGCTGCTGCTTTTTCTAGGCGGGATGTGCTATTAGCCCAGAAGGGTACATTTGACTGTAAAGATGATTTTTGGACTTCACCAGGAAAATACGGTGCGCTTATTGGACAATAAACAAGAATTTAAATACTTCTCATTATTCTAAATCTTCATTGTAAGTCACTATACCTTACATGGGTTGATGAATTTTGTAATATACTTCTTAAAACTTAACTGTATTTGTAATCAGCAAGAAGTAAACTGGTGGGTTTTTTGTTTTAAGACTGAGAAGAATTACATCAAATTTTGACAATGTGTCTGTGTTGGCTTCGTAAGACACTTTATCGTACAATCTAGGATATCACACTAAGTTGGAAACAAAACAAAACTTGACCACGTTCACATAGTTAAGTAATGGAAATAAATTCTCTTTGAGTCCAAAGCCTATACCTTTTTTTTTTTTTTAGATAAAAGCTTTAAAAAATAAGTAGTGAAAAAAAAGTAAGTAGTGTAAGTTTTATAATTCAAGAGATAAAAGCAGGCCTATGGTGAAAAATAAATCTTCCTTCCAAGCCTGTTGCTTTCCCCAGAGGTAACCTCTGTTTCTTTGTATCCTTCCAGAGCTGGAAAATGAAGGTGTGTGTGTGTGTGTGTGTGTTTCTTTTCAAATGCATGTGGAAATTTCGCTGCCCCTCCCTCTCCCCAGAACCTGATGTTTTTCTTAATGCAGCCGGGAGATCTGATCCTATCAGAACACAAAGAGCAGCCTCTTTTTTTTTTTTTAACAACTGTGCAATATTCTTTTAAATTGTGGTTTGCCTCCTAATTTATTAACCTGTTCTCGGTTGACTGCTGTTTCAAACCATATTGAGCTTCGTACCCTCACATGTGCTTAGAAATGCGAGGGGAGAGTAGGTAGGCTCTGTTCCTGTGGGTGGACTCGGTAGGTCAGAAGGGATCTTACTTAGTGGTGAGCAATTTAGCAAAATCTCTTCTGAGGCCAGTGCCAGTTGGGCACCATCACTAACAGCGCATGCGCATCTCTGCTCCCAGGCTTGCGTATTTCTCGCCTTTCCCTGTGCCCTCAGCGCACCCCCGCCTCCGAGTCCCAACTCCAGCATTGCACTAGGCTCGTGAGTGTGGACAAGTCCATCTGATTTCTCTGAGTCACCTTCTTCAACGGAGAGAATATTCATTTTCTCCAGTTTCTCTCCAGATTAAAGGAGATCCGTGAAAGACCAAGCATGACACAAAGGGGAAGCACGATCAATATTTTCATATATTCTCTGTATAAATAGCTTTTGTGCTTTCCCTCTAGGTCTCTACTTCTATTCTTAGCACAGCAACTGTTCAGGCTTCATTATGCATCTACCTGCTTTCTGTGCCTTTCTCGAGCGCCCTTGTTTCCTTGCCCCCGAAACTGATGGTCAAACGAATCCTCCTGGATTTAAGTTCTGGTTGTGTTATTCTCCTGCTGTCACAACAACAGAAAGACAACATAATAAGAAAATTCTGTGCCTTATTCTGTGTTATCTAGCTCTACTGTACTTTTATTAACTGATTTTCTTTTCTTTCTTTTTTTTAAGATTCTATTTATTTATTTGACAGAGAGACAGCGAGAGAGGGAACACAAGCAGGGGGAGTGGGAGAGGGAGAAGCAGGCTTCCCGCGGAGCAAGGAGCCCCATGGGAGGCTGGATCCCAGGACCCTGGGATCATGACCTGAGCTGAAGGCAGACGCTTAACGACTGAACCACCCAGGTGCCCCTATAACCGATTTTCCACCGCTGCCTTTAGCCACTGCTAAATGTAAAATGCCTTTCGAATGTCCCTGCCTGGGCACAGTGATAGCATGTGCGTTAATTATCCGCACAGCCAATTGGCCTGATCAGGGTGTACTTGATCAAACATTCTGAACAGACAGCCCAACCCAGAGAGGCAGCCATCAAAAGTGTGTTGACTATCTGTATATTGATTAAAACCAGACAGATGCTTTGTTAATTAGCACAGAGTGTCAAAATTGGGTTTTTATTAAATTGATAGTTTGTAATTAACATGATGAATGTTAGAAATGGGCTCTCGCTGAGAAATTGAAGGTATTCAGTATATGTATTAATGGCTTACCTAAAATGCTCAGATGCTCCCAATTATTTCATGAACTGGGTTTAAGAATCTAGCAAGCTGGGGCTCCTGGGTGGCTCAGTGGGTTAAAGCCTCTGCCTTCAGCTCAGGTCATGATCTCGGGGTCCTGGGATCGAGCCCCGCATCGGGCTCTCTGCTCAGCAGGGAGCCTGCATCCCCCCCTTTCTCTGCCTGCCTCTCTGCCTACTTGTGATCCCTCTCTCTCTCTGAAATAAATAAAATCTTTATTAAAAAAAAAAAAAGAATCCAGCAAGCTCTAATTCTTTACTCTTAGAGATGGTTCCCAAACCTTTAGTCCCTAACAAACTTTTGACTGGAAATTGGTCTAAGGATTTCTTGTTTGTCCATTAAAGGAATATTATCACATCTGGTGTAAGTGAACCTTTCATGCAAAGTATGATCGAATCCCCCAAAGGGTAAGAGCTAGATAGAACTTCACTATACATAGAAAATACAGCGCAAGAACAGTTCGATGCTGAGTTGTAACAAATGCTTAATAAGTGTCTGTGAAATAAATAACAAAATAATAATGAAATCATACCAAATGTCTATGATTCGCAGAATTTTCTAAGACTGACTTTCATTGTATCCTGTAAACAAGCTTGTGGGGGAATAGCTCTTATTCATGTCGAACTTAGGTTTTTACAAACAAAATTCCTAAGAGTTATATATGACGGAGTTGTCTTGGATCAGCTGGAAATAATGTAAATTTTTATAACGTGAATATCTTTCCACTTCTATCGACAGCCTGTGTAGCTTGCCTGCATGTTCTGTTTGCCCACCGTGAATATCTAAATTCTGTATCTTCGCAAAGCCTTCCCATTTCTCAGATCCCATACCCTCTCAGTTCCAGTAGTGTTCAATCTGCATGCCATTCACCGTGCTTCAAAAGATCTTCGTGGTACACTTTTTTATATTTTTAAAGATGTATCCATTTATTTTAGAGCAGGTGTGAGTGGCGGGAGGAGCAGAGGGAGAGAAGCAGAATCCCCAGGGAGTGCAGACCAGACACAGGGCTTGATCTCAGGACTGTGAGACCACAACCTGAGCAGAAATCAACCTACTGAGCCACATGGGTGCGCCTGGGGTACCATTGAACGTATCTTCATAGACCAAGTTTTGTTTACTTTATTTATTTATATTTATTTTATTTTTAATTATTATGTTTTACTTTTTGCCCTCCTTCACCCATTTCTCCTATCCCCCACCCCTCACCTCTAGCTACTACCAATCCATTCTCTGTATCCTTGAGGCTGGATTTTGGTTTGTTTGTTTAGATTCCACATGTGTATTCGTCTTTCTTGGTCTTATTTCACTTAGCATAGTGCCCTCAAGTTCCATTCCTGTTGTAAATGGCAAGATTTCATTCTCTTCAAAGGCTGAATAATACTCCATTGCATATAAATATAAATATAAATATAAATATAAATATAAATATAATTTATTTGTCCATTCATCTATTGATAGACAATTAGGTTGTTTTAATATCTTGGCTACTGTTTGAGTAAGTGTTCTCATTTTCTTTGCATAAATACCCAAAAGTGGAATTGCTGGATAATATGGTAGTTCTATTTTTAATTTTTTGGAGGAAACATTTTATGTTCCCACCAACAGTGCAAAAGGGTTCTGTTTCCTCCCTACCCTTGCCAACACTTTATTTCTTGTCTTTTTGATACTAGCTATCTTAATGGGTGTGAGGTGATTTCTCATGGGGGTTTTGATTTGCATTTCCCTGCTGATTAATGATGTTGGGCCTATTTTCATGTGTCTGTTGGCCATCTGTATGTCATCTCTGGAAAAATACATATTTACAACTTCAGGCCACTTTTTAATCCATTTGTTTGTTTTTGGTGTTGAGTTGTAGAAGTTCTATGTGTATTTTGGATATGGACCCCTAATCAGGTATATACTTTGTAAATATCTTCTCCCATTCAATAGGCTGCCTTTTCATTTTGTTGATGGTTTGCTATGTGGATTTTAAGTTTGAGGTTAGTCCTACTTGTTTATTTTTGCTTTTGTTGCTTTTACTTTTGGTGTCAAATTCAAAATATCACCACCAACACCTATGCCTATGTTGTTGGTGGGTTTTTGTTTTGTTTGTTTTTTTGTCGGGGAGGGTTTAGTGGTTTCGGGTCTTTCATTCAAGTCTTTAATCCATTTTGAGTTAATTCTTGTGAATGGTTTAAGAAAGTGCTCTAGGCTTCCCAGCACCATTTATTAAAGAAACTGTCCTCTCTCCCTTGTATATTCTTGCCTCTGTCATAACTGAATTGACTGCATGAGTGGGTTTATTTCTGAGGTCACTATTCTGTTCCACTGATGTGTTTTTATGTCAATGTTATACTGTTTTTGATTACTATAGCTTTGTGATATAGTTTGAAATAAGGCAGCAGGGTGCCTTCAGCTTTGTTCTTTCTCAAGATTGCGCTGGCTACTGAGCATCTTTTGTGATTCCATACAATTTTAGGATTGTTGATTCTAATTGTGTAGAAAATGCCATTGGAATTTGGACAGGGATTGCATTGAATAAAGGTGGTTTTCGGTAATAGGGACATTTTTAACAATGCTAATTATTCTAACACATGAACATGAAATCTTTCCGTGTGTGTGTGATCTTCAATTTCTTTCACTAATGTCTCATAGTTTTCAGTCTGTTACCTCCTGGGTTAAATTTATTCCTAGGTGTTTTATTCTTTTTGGAACAATTATGAATGGTATTATTTTCTTACTTTCTCCTGATAGTTCATGATTAGTGTATAAAATGCAACAGATTTTTGTGTATTGGTTTTATGTCCTGCAACTTTACTGAATTTGTTTATTCTCAGTTTCTGATGCAGTCTTTAGGGGTTTCTGTATATAATATCATGTCATTGACAAATGGCTTCACTTTTTGCTTTCCAATTCATATGACTTTATTCATTTTTCTTGCCTACTTGCTCTAGTTAGGACCTCCAGTACCATATTGAGTAAAAGTGGCTAGAGCAGGCATCTTGGTCTTGTTCCTGATTTTACAGGAGAAACTTCCAGATTTTCACCATTGAGTATGATGTTAGCTTTAGGCTGGTCCTACACGGCCTGTTACACTGAGGTGCGTTCACTCTATACCCACATGGTTGAGAGTTTTTAACCACAAATGAGTGTTGAATTTTGTTAAGTGCTTTCTCTGCATCTCTTCCAATGATCATATGATTTTTATCTTCCATTTTGTTAATGTGTCTATCACATCGAGTGATGTGCAGATGTTGAACCATCCTTTAGAATAAACCCCACTCGATCTTGGTGTATGATCCTTTCAGTGTATCGTTGAATTTGATGTGTTAATATTTGGTTGAGGATTTTGGCATCTATGTTCACAAGGATATTGGCCTATAATCTTCTTTGCTTGTGGTGTCCTTGTCTGATATTGGATCCGTGCAATGCTGGCCTGCTCAAATGAGTTTGGAAGCATTCCCTCCCCTTCTAGGTTTTGGGAGAGTTTGAAAAGGTTGGTATTAATTCTTCTTTGAATGTTGGATAGAATTCACTGGGGAAGCTGTCTCATCCTGGACTTGTGTGTGTTAGGTTTTTGATTCCTGATTCAATCTCCTTATTAGTAATTGGTCTGATCATATATCCTATTTCTTCATAATTCAGTCTTAATAGGTTATGCCTTTCTAGGAATTTAGACATTTCTTCTGTGCCGTCCAATGTTTTCTCATACATTTGCTCATATTAGTCCCTTCTGGTCCTTCGTGCTGCTATGGTACCTGCTGTAACACCACTTTCATTTCTGATTTTATTTATTTGATTTCCTCTTTTTTATTTAAGTATAGTTGACCTCCATCATAACATAAGTTTTAGGAGCACAACATAGTGACTTGACAAGTTTATACAATGTGCTGTGGCCCCCACAGGCATAGCTACCCTCTGTCACCACACAGCACTATCACAACATCACTGACTCTGTTCCCTGTGCTGTGCCTTGTCTTCCCACAACTTCGTAACCGGAAGCCTGCACCTCCCACTGCCCCTCACCCATTTTGCTCATCCCCCCCACCTTCCCTCTGGCAGCCATTAGTTTTCTGCATTGATAGTTCTGATTCTTTTTGTTTGTTTATTCATTTGGTTTTTGTTTTTTAGATTCTACAGATGAGTGAAGTCCTATGGGGTCTCTATCTCTGTCTGACCTATTTCGCTTACTTCTCTGCTACATCCACCCACGTTGTCGCAAATAGCATGATCTCCTCCTTTTTTACGGCTGTGCAGTTTTCCACTGTGTGTTGTACGTGTGCTGTGTGTTGTATGATATCTGTCTGTGTCACATCTCTTTTATTCATTCGTCAGTGGACACAGGTTGCTTCCATATCTTGGTTATTGTAAATAATGCTGCAATAAATAGAGGAGTGCAGATGTCTTTTTGAGTTAGTGTTTTCATCTTCTTTGGGTAAATATATCCAGTGGTGGATTTATTGGATCATGTGGTATTTCCATTTTTAATTTGTTGAGAAACTTTCATTCTGTGTTCCACAGGGGCTGTACCAATGTACATCCCCACCAACAGCATATGAAGATTTCTTCTTCTCCCTTCATCAGCACTTGTTACTAGTTCTGTTTTTTATTTTAACCATTCTGACAGGTGTAAGGCGATATATTGTGGTTTTGACTTGCATTTCCCTGATGAGTGAGGTCGAGCGTCTTTTCTTGTGTGGGCCACCTGTATGTACTCTTCGGAAACAGTGTCTATTTACGTCCTCTGCCCATTTTTTAATTGGATTGCCTGTGGTGTTGGTATTATATTAGATCTTTATATATATTTTAGATGTTAACCTTTTATTGGATATATCCCTTGCAAATATTTTTGCCCATTCAGTACATTGGCGTTTTAATGGTTTCCTTCACCATTAGCAAAAGCTTTGTATTTTGATGTAGTCTAAATACTTTATTTTTGCTTTTGTTTCCCTTGCCTTAAGAGATCTATCTAGAAAAATGTTGCTACAGCCGGTGTCAGAAAAATTACTGCCTGTGTTACCTTGCAGGAGTTTAATGGTTTCAGGTCTCACATTTAGGCCTTAAATCCATTTTTAGTTTATTTTTGTGTAGGGTGTTAGAAAGTGGTCCAGTTTCATTCTTTTGCATGTGGCTGTCCAGTTTTCCCAGCACTATTTATTGGAGGGACTGTCTTTCCCCCCTTGTATATTCTTGCCTCCCTTGTTGTAGATTAACTAACCATATATAATTGTGGGTTTATTTCCAGGTTCTCTATTCCGTTCTATTGATGAGTGTGTCATTTTTGTGCCAGGACCGTACTGTGTAGATGACTACAGTTTATAGCATGTTTGGTAGAATTCACCATTGAATCCATCTTGTCCTTTTTTAAAAAGATTCAATTCCATGACTAGTAATTGGCTTGTTAGGATTTTCTATTTCTTCCTGATTCATTCTTGGAAAATTATGTTCAGGACTTTATCCGTTTTGTCTAGGTTGTCCAGTTTGTTGACATATAATTTTTTATAGTATTCTTTTATAATCTTATGTATTTCTGCAATGTTGTTTCGGATTTTATTCATTTGAGGTTTTTTTTTTTTTTTTTTTTACGAGTCTGGCTAAGGGTTTATCAATTTTATTTATCTTTTCAAAGAACCAGCTCTTGGTTTAATTGATTTTTTTATTTTTGTCTCCTCTAGTTCTGCTCTAATGTTTATTTCCTTTCTTCTCCTCACCTTGGGCTTGCTTGTTGTTTTTCTAGTTCCTTTAGGTGTAGGGTTAGATTGCTCGAGCTTTTCCTTTTTTCTTGATCAAGGCCTCTATTGCTATATATGTCCTTCTTAGAACTGCTTTTGCTGTCCCAAAGATCTTGGACCCCTGTGTTTTCATTTTCGTTTGTCTCCATGTATTTTTCAGTTTCTTCTTTGACCGATCCATTGACCCATTAATTACTTAGTATGGTATTGTTTAACTTCCACGAATTTGGCTTTTTTCAGTTTTTTTGTAAGTGATTTCTCGTATCATATGGTTGTGGTCAGAAAAGATGGATGGTATGATTTCATTCTTCTTATATTGATCACGGTTTGTTTAGAGGCCTAACATGTGATCTGTCTTGAGAATGTTCCGTGTGCACTTGAAAAGAATGTATATTCTGTTTTGGAATGGAATGTTCTGTATATATCCATTACAGCCATCTGGTCCAACATGTCGTTCAAAGACACTGTTTTCTTAATGATCTTCTGCCTGAAAGATCTATCCATTGATGTAAAGGGGGTGTTCTAATTTCTGTCCTAATGTCCATTTAACATTTGCTTTATGTATTTAGGTGCTGTAGTGTTGGGCGTGTAGGTATTTACAATTCTTACATCCTCTTGGGTTGATTCATCATCATATAATGTCCTTCTTTGTCTCTTGCTATAGTCTTTGTTTTAAAGTCTGTTTTGTCTCATAAAAGTATTGCTACCCTGGCTACCCCACCCCTACTTCCATTTGCATGAGATGCTTTTCATTCCTTCACTTTCAGTCTGAATATCTCTTCAGGTCTGAAGTAAATCTCTTGTAGGCAGCGTTTGTTTTTTTTTTCCAATCCATTCTGCCACTCTTTATATTTTTATTGGAGCATTTAGTTCATTTACATTTAAAGTAATGGATAGGCGTGTACTTGTTGCCATTTTGTTATTTATTTCTGCTGTAATCTTTGTTAGTCCTCCTTTCTAGTAACCTGAGGCTTCATCTTTCCTTGAGTTTATTGAGATATAAAAGTTAAGTTGTTTCTCCGGTCTCCTTATTTCTTTATGTAGGCTTTTATTGCTGTCAACTTTGCCTATTAGAACGGTTTTTCTGTTCGTTTTCATTTGTCTAAAGGTATTTTTTGATTTCTCTTGATTTTTTTCTTTGTCCCATTTGCTCATCATCATGTTTAATCTCTGCATATGTATGGATTTTCTGGTTTTCTTCATGCAATTGATTGCTAATTTCATACCATTGTGATCAGAAAAGACGCTCGATATTTCAGTCTTCTTAAAGTTATTGTCGTGTTTTTGTGGTCTAACATATGATGTATCCTGGGAGGGATGTTTCATGTGCACGTGAAAAGACCATATATTTTGTTGCTTTTGGATAGAATATTCTGTATATAACTGTTAAGTCTATCTGATCTAATGTGTTGTTGAAGGTTAGTGTTTCCTTATTGATTTCCTATATAGATGATCTTTACATTGATGTAAGTTGGTATTTAAAAATGTCCCAAGTAGGGGCGCCTGGGTGCCTCAGTGGGTTAAAGCCTCTGCCTTCGGCTCAGGTCATGATCTCAGGGTCCTGGGATCGAGCCCCACATCGGGCTCTCTGCTCAGCAGGGAGCCTGCTTCCCCCTCTCTCTCTGCCTGCCTCTCTGCCTACTTGTGATCTCTCTCTCTGTCAAATAAATAAATAAAATCTTAAAAAAAAAAAAAAGGCCCAAGTATTACTGTATTACTGTTCCTCCAATAATAAGTATATTATATATATATATATACACATATATATATATATATAAAATAAAATAAAAATATTATATATCGGCTCAGGTCATGTTCCTAGGGTATTGGGATTGAGCCCCACGTTGGGGCTCTCCTTCTCCCTCTGCTGCTCCCCCTGCTTGGGCTTTCTCTCTGTCAAAGAAATTAATAAAATCTTTTTTTTTTTTTTTTAAGATTTTTATTTATTTGTCAGAGAGAGAGCAGAAGCAGGGGGAGCAGCAGGCTCCCCGCTGAGCAGAAGCCCGACGTAGGACTCGATCCCAGGACCCCGGGATCATGACCTGAGCCCAAGACAGCCACTTAACTGACTAAGCCACCCATGCATCCCAAAGAAATGAATAAAATCTTTTAAAAAAAAAACAAAAAAACCCCCCAAAAAACCTGATTTCCTTTATCATTATGCAATGCCCTTCTTTTTCTCTTACTATAGTCTTGTTTTAAGGTCTGTTTTGTCTAATGTAAATACAGCTATTCCCACTCTCTTTAGTTTCCTTTTGCATAGAATATAATTTTCCATCTTTTTGCTTCCACTCTGTGTGTATCCTTACATTGAAAGTGCATAGCTTGTAGGCAGCCCTGAGATGGGTCCTGTTGTTGTTTAATGCGTTCAGTGACTCTGTCTACTAAATGTAGAATTTAGTCCACTTATATTTAAAGTAATTAATGATAGGTATGTACTTGTTTCATTATGTTATTATTTTCTGGCTCTTTTGTAGTTTTTCTGTTCCTTTCTTCTCTTGCTCTTGGGCTATTTGATTAATTTTCTGTGGTGGTATGCTTAGATTCTTTTATGTATATACTGTAGGTTTTTGCTTTGTGGTTATCACTGGGCTTATATATAACAACCTAAATTATCAGTCTATTTTAAGTTGGTAACAGTTAACTTTGCATTCTAGAGCTCATCTTTAGATGAGTGCTCTTCCCTACATTTTAAGTTTTTAATGTCACATTTTACATCTTTTTATCTTATGTATCTCTTAACTAATTATGGTAATCCTAGTTATTTTTACTACTTTTGTCTTAACCTTCATACTGGATTTAAAAGTGATTAATCTACCTTTACTCTATATTTCCTTTCCAGTGAGATTTATTCTTTTATATATTGTTACTAATTAGCACCCTTCTTCTTAGCTTTTAAAGAAATCCCTTAACATTTCTTGTAAGGCTGGTTTAATGGTGAAGAAAGCTGTTAGCTTTACTTGTTTGGAAAATTCCTTATCTTTCTTTCAATTCTGAACCATAACTTCGCTGAGTAGTGTATTTTGGGAAGGGTCTCCAACCCCCTTCCTTTTCAGTTCTCTAAATATATCATGCCACTCTATTCTGGCCTGCAGAAGTTTCTGCTGAAAAAAATCTGCTGATAGTCTTATGAGTGTTTCCTTGTACATTAACAACTTGTTTTTTCTTTTGGCTTTTAAGATTCTCTCCTTTAACTTTTGACAACCTAGTGTGGGTCTTTTTGGGTTCATCATCTTTGGAACTCTGAAGGTTTCCTGGATCTTGATGTTTGTTTCTCCAGGTTAGGGAAATTTTTAGCCATTGTTTTTTCAAGGAAGAGTTCTGCCCCTCTCTCTCCTCCTTCTGAGGTTCCTATAACGGGAACATTAATCCATTTGATGTTGCCCTATAAGTCCCTTAAGCTATCTTTCCTCTTTTCATTCATTTTTCTTTGTGCTGCTCCGATTGGGTGAGTTCTACTGCTTTGTCTTTGAGTTCACTGATCCTTTCTTCTGCTTCATGTAATTGTTAAATGTCCCTAGTGGATAGTTTAGTTCAGTTACTGTATTCTTCAGCCCTGCAACTTCTATTTGGCACTTTCTCATATTGTTCATCTCTTTGTTAAAGGTTTCACTGTGTTCATCTAGTCTCCCCAGTTTGGTGAGCATCTTTATGACCATTACTTTGAACTCTCTCACAGGTAAATTACTTATTGCCATTTCATTGTCTCCCCCCCCCTAAGTTTTTATCTTGTTCTTTAATTTGCAACATACTTTTCTGTTGCTTCATTTTGCTTGACTCTGTTGGTTTCTAGGCATTAGATGAAGTAGTCACCTCTCCTAGTCTTGAAGTGAATTTGTGTAGGAGATAAACCCTGTTGTTCAATCCTGCCCTAGCTCTTGTCTCTCAGATACTTGTGCTTGTCCAAGGAGCCCATTAGGTTTTTAATAGCTCCCAGTACCTAAGGATGTGCCAAGACTTGAGAGTATTGGAGAGAGGAGACTCTTGCTTTCCCCTTCTTGTCACTCCCCCACCCTTTTTTTTAAACAGACAGTGGCTAGAGTTTAGGTACATAATCCCATAGCTAAAGCTAACATAGTTAACACATCTCTTGCAGGCCACGTGACTAACTTCGGGACAAGAGTTAAAGTAACTTGGGCCTTTTGCATATAGTACTCTTCAAGAGGTGGCCATGTTGGGGCACCTGGGTGGCTCAGTTAGGGGTCTGCCTTCAGCTCATATTGTGATCCCAGGGTCCTTTGATCGAGCCCCGAGTCAGGATCCCTGCTCAGCGGGGAGTCTGCTCATGCTCTGGCTATGTCACTCTTGTTCTCAAATAAGATCTTAAAGGGGGGTGGGGGCATGTCTTCCTCTTGTCCCTTTCTCCCTTCTTTATTGTTTGGATACAAATGTTGGCAAGAGCTAGAGCAGCCATCTTGGACCATCAGAATCAGAAAGAACCCATCATTTCTTGAGAATGGCAGAGCAGCAAAATATGAACTGGGTAAGAAATCCCAGACTGCTTAGCTTTGTTAGAAAGGAATGAAGTTCTATCTCGTATAAGCTAAATCTGGCTTTTTGTTACTGCAGAATTTGTACCCTAATTCAGGGGCATATTGGAGCAGCACTGTCTTAGCTATAACAAAGTACATTACATAACCAGCAACTGTTTATGGTATAGCTCCCAACAATAAAAAAGGCAAGGTATCTTGATTAAAAAGGCAGTACAGTATTTTGGGGGGAAAAAACTTTCTTCAGCCCTGCCTCTGCCATTTACTGATAGTAAAAGCTTGAAAAAGTCATAACACTGCTAAGTTTCTGTTAATCTACAGTATAGGGTTTTTGGGTGGAAACACTTTGAAAGTATAATGCAGCTTATAAACAAATTATTATTCCCTCTAGTTTACAAAATAACTAGGCTTAGCAGTGCTAGCCTAAATCACTCAAATGATTTCTTTTCATGATTTAAGATAGTGAAAAGAGGAGAATGATCTAAGCCACTTGGGGGATTGTTTCCAAATATTGGGAAAGCAAAGAACGCAACATGTCACAGAGATCCCTGGGACTAAATTAAGATTTTTTAAATAATATGAAAAGAATTTAACATTCTGTCACAACATTCATGGGACAGCTTGTCGTGAATCTTTTACTCTGAAATGATGTGTTTCAATCCACTCCTTAATGAGTATTTGGCAGGAATGATGAGAGGAGACTGAAGGGACAGGGTGCCAAGGGGTCATTTTAACACATGGGCCTGGACGCTAACCAAGTATGTACACATGCTCTCGAGAGGCAAAAGGAAATTACACTTCACTAATGGGTGATCAGATAGGTAAGGCCATATTTATGGCAGGAAAACATCTTTCATGTTTGTGAGCTGCCCCAGAACAGCCAGCCCCGAGCCAGAGCTCAGCTGCACCAAATTCACTTAGAAGGGAGCTGAGCGGGGTAGCCCTGTTTGTTCTCTTTGGGTTTTGTTGTTTGTTTTTTTTAAAGTCAGCTTTGTTTAACCCCAAACAATCACCAGTAACTTATTTTGGAGTAATGAGTGAATAGTTATATCTCAACAACAACAAAAAATCCCAGAAATCCAAATTTTCCACTGGGAAGAAAGAATAAGCCTGAATTGTCAATGGAGTCAAATCTTCCAAATATGCAAATTAAATTAATTACAAGTTTTCCAAAATATATGGTGTGGCTATAAAGGAATGAGATGAACTACTCTAAAGATACTGATACCAATGAATTCAAATTTCATGAAGATGTAGGACAATTTTCTCTACTTAGAAAGCCTCACTCAAAACCTATAGGTGTCTATGTCCTTGGAACAACTGACACAATCCGTAAAATAGAATAAAAACACTACATTAACTGTACTTAAGTGGAATTCTCAGACCTTGATGTATAAAATACATAGTATATTACATTTTTTAAGATTTAAAACACAAGAGCGCTTGGGTGGCACAGTCGGTTAAGCATCTGACTCTTGGTTTCACCTCAGGTTGCGATCCCAGGGTCGTGAGACTGAGCCCCGCATCGGGCTCTGTGCTCAGCGGAGTCTGCTCGAGATTCTCTCCTCCTCCCTCTGCCCCTTCCACTTGTGCTCTTCCTCTAAAATAAAATTAAAAAACAAATTTAAATACAAATTGCAATAAAGCTGGAGAAAAAAATAGGACGAGCAGACGTTAATGAAGTGTACACTAGGGTGCCGGTGTCCTCATTAGAGCCCCCTTACCTCCTCCGCTCCCTTCGACAACTCTGCGAATGAAGTATTATCCTCATTTCACAATGAGGAAACTGAGTCAAGATAGAAAGCAGCTTAATGTATGAAGACAAAAAGATTACTGTGAATGTTTTTAGCAAATCTAGCGTTTCAATCTACAAGTGTTTACACTGGTGTTGGACCGTGGCTTCCTGAGACGGCTGAAACCTTTTCCACTGTGTTCAGTGCTGCTATGAGACTAATTCCCTTGCAGGCAGACAAGGAACTAAATCTTCTCTACTTCTGACCATGGACAGACCAGCAAAAACACACTGAACAGACTTGTTTTTCAGTAAGTGTGAAAACCAGAATGACTCTTAATAAGGTTGAAAGTGTAAAAACAGTTCTCATTCAAAATAACATACACCAAAAGAATATGAAAATATGCATTTATTACCAACAAAGTAGCATTTCTCACAGAGATTTTTTTCCCCAGTGATACACACACACACAGACACACACTATAGCAGGACAAAATTACATTTTTCACATACTAAAGATTCATACTCCAAAGAAAATAAGCACATGTCCAAAAGACAATCAGAAAGCAGCAAAAAATCTTTACTTTTACTTTGAACACTAAAAATCTGTGAATAGAGACTCTCTCCTTAGGCAAATCGATGAAGATTTTCTCATTAAAAATACCTGTCATCTTCAGGCTTTAAATATTTTATTCATCAAATCAGATTTTTACTTGGCATTTTTACAATTTGTATGTAATTAGAAATCAACCTCTGCAGAAAATATACGAAGTTTTAAATGGCTGAGAATATAATGTGTTACTTATTTTCTTATTAATATGTTAAAATGATACATAATTTTTCCTTTACAGCTCAAAATCCAATGTAAAACTAAGTATTAACTTTGTCCAGTAGAGAAATATAAAATGCTTACAAACAAGGTATGGAGTAATTACTGCCATATGCAAATTGAAATGTACTTGACCATTTCTTTTTTCCAAACAACGCCTCATCTTCAAGCTCCTTTTTCACACTGATCATCATTTTGCAGAAATGAGATGACTGGCACTGACTCAGACAATAAACCAATGACAGTAAGCACATATTAGTAAAGCTATTTTGGTGGAAAACAAAGTATTAAACAACAGAAACATCTGGTAACAACATCCTTTTACTAATAGGTTACCAAGTTTTTCAATGTTTACGTGGGTTGTTACACTAGTAAAAATGTTATTTTAAAATATTTTCATAATACATGCATTCGGCTAAGAGGAGAAGGCTCTTTTAAAAGTTTTTTCAAGAAAAAAATACCTTTTTAAGGAGAAAATGTCCAAGTGAAAGGATATAGATTTATGGTTCATTATTTTTTGACCTAATAAGAATATAAATTTCCATGGCTACTTATGAATCTACAAAACCCAAATTGAATGCAATTCTTCAATTTACTCAAGCTACCAAGTCAAAAAAAAATAATTTTGTCACTTCTGGCATAGATCCAGTTTGCCGTTTAATAGAGACATGTTCTTGGATTAGTCCACTATCTCACAAGCTTTATTTTTTAAAAGAATAGAATTTGTTTTGGCACTGTTAATTAGTATTAACTCAGAGATAAACAAATGATTCATCTAATTCTTTCCTGCTCAATCAGTTTAAAGTAGATTTTTTAAGACAATGGGGTAGGATCAACACTGTAAGGAAGGACCTAAGAGCTTAGGTTCTAGAAACATTGTTTTAAAACAAATCAATGCTTCCCTCACTCTTGACATAGCACTGAGAAATTTCAAATATAAATTGTAGAAACCAGTATATGAAATCTTAAGAAAAAATCTTACTAAAAATAATTATAAAAATGCTTTTAGAAATTGAAGATGTAAAATACAATTGACTTTAAATAAAAACAACAACAAAAAAACCCAAAACAAACCCCACACACTTTACAGGGTTATTCTTTAAAAACCCTTATCACTTGATTTCTTTTCTGTCAATCTTTTGGTTGCTCCTTGCATCATCTAGTGGCCACCTTGTGGCATCATTTCAAAGACATTCCGCTACCATTTTTGAAGCCCAGTATGTTTTTCCCTAGAGATACCAATACAATTATAGTGTCAAGTTTTGTAAAATTTTTTGAAAGGCCCATAAAATTCCATTTCCTAGTGGAGATAAGGTAATCCTTTTTAATAGGAAGAAATGAATAGATTTGTCATAAATTATTATACATTAGTCTAGACATTTCCATATCAATTTTTTAAAAATTAAATATAACACTGGGAGGAAACTATGACTTGTAGAGTCCTCTTTAGACTCTGAAAGTAATTAAAGTTCCTCTGGAATTAAAGCTCGGAATTACCAGGTCAACCACACTTCCTGTGATGGGTAGCCCCTTCCCTGTACCTTTGATGTGAGCAGTAAATACCTTTTACCATGGGAACCCAATGACTCATGGTCAGACGGCCAAGGATTTAAGTTCAACAGAAACTGAAGACTTAATTTCTCCTATCAGATGAGGTTCCACAGAAGGAAGTTACTATGGTGTCCATTCATCAACTCATTTGCATTTAACAGCAGGTTTCCAAAAATGACCCATCTCTTAGTCTTAATGAATCTCCTTTTATTCAGGTGAGCCATACTTATAAACAGGATTTAACCAAAAAAACTCCAAAGTTCTCGCCCTTTACTTTTATTGCGAAGGTTGGGTGAATGTGATCCGGCGCCGCCGCCTTTGGAAAGCCTTTAAATTCCATCTGTTAGGTTCCAACATATGAGGACCATTGTAGACAAACAATACGGTCATCTTTTCAGAGTAAGGAAGATTTTGCAGGAGCTGTAAGTGTGAAAACAGATGGTCCTATAATGCCATACATTAAGCAGCACAGTTTGCCATCCTTACATGTGTCAAGTCAAATGTTATTTCTAATACTAAGGAAACACTTAGGAGGTTGGCAATTCAATATATATACCCCACCAGATAGTGATCTTTACTTGAATTGCCACATCTGACACCTGGCCTAAAGCATCATCAGCCAATGCCTGGCCAGCATTCCCAGGCCAGTAAGATCCTACAACTTCCTAGGCTGACCCTGGAAGTATGTCCTTCAGAATTTTCCCAGAATTCTTACTTTAAGTCATTTATCCACAAATACTTCGCAAGCAACTCGAATGATCTGGGAAAGCTTGGAAGCCTGCAGAGTGTGTGCCCGAGGGGAGGGCTTGCAGGCCAAGGGTGTTTGGTAAACACTAGAGTTTTAACAGACCTGGCGCTTCCGGAGCGTATCTGCTGGACAAAGAAGACAGATGATACTACTCAATACAAATGTGCGTTTAAGATGGGCTCGCCAATGAAATTTTTCATGACTACTTAGTTTAAAAAGAAAATCTGGTAGTATCAATAAGCACCTCTTTGAGTATATCGGTCTTACAAATTAGCCACAGTGTAAGATGTAGCAAAAGAAACTTTCCTGCTGTAATGGTTCTAGCTCTAGAATGGAAAATTCTCTGTGAGGATAATTTCTGTTTTGATCCAAGTTAATCTGAGGAGAGGAGAGGTCAGAGTAACTTAAGAGTTCCCCGGCACCCGGGCAGCGCAGTCCCAGACAAATGAGGAGCGCCGGACCCCTAGGGTCTGGATCCTCCTGCCTCTTGTAACAAGTGCTAAAAGAGGAACTTCTCTAGATGAAGAGTTAAGCGCCAAAAGCAGGGAGGAGATCTTGGTTCTAGAACATAATTCTATTCCTCTGACGTTCCTTCTTCCAATAATAAGATTTCTGATTAAGTATGTCACTGGAACGTGTCCCTTTATATAAATATTACTGTAATCTTTTTAGTTCCTTTTTTGGGAGTGTTTCTGCTCATACTGATCTATCGAGCCATAGTCTGCTCTGTGATGAGGCCACAGGGGACTTCTGAGAACAATGAGCACTTTTAGATAACTTATTACCTACCTTTGGTGTAATAAAGAAGTACTGAGATGTATTTTCTTTACAAGCAGTATTTACAACCATTTCAAACACCCTCCGCTCATTGATCGGGTCCATTCCCTAAACAATGACAATCACAATGAATACATTTAGATCGATTGTAAGCTACGAGAAAGCCCACGTAAAAGAAAAAGCAGCACACCTGATTGATTTCATCCACGACTCTAAATGGACATCGGTTAAGCTCCTGCAGCGCCATCAAGTACAACATGGTGGAAACACTTCTCTCGCCGCCGCTCTGATGGTGCGGCGTTAGCTCGTGCAGCTGCGTGCTGCTGCGGAACTTGACGCGAATTCGAATTCCGTATTTATCATAGTCTTCCTGTAAAACGGTAGAACATGGACAGGTTATGGTTTTCTCTAGCAATTTCATACTACTATTTGAAAATAGACTGAATAAATCAATTAGAAGAAGAAAAAAGTTTAAATTTAATGAAAGGAGTTGTGTCTAAATAGATCCTTGAAAATCCCTCAAGGCTCGTAGATAACAACTAGTTCTTTGATACTTTACTGAGTTTAATTGTAAGAAAGAGTTGATTGGAGTAGCTGCTCCACAGAGTAACTGAGAGGACGAAACGAGCTCACGCACAAGTGCTCCGGCACAGTGCCTGGCACGTGGGCCGTGTACTATAACTGATACTCGTTACTGCACTCTGTCCCTTAACTGTAACAAGCCCAAAGACTGTAGACGACGTCACCGTGGCAGAATCTATCATCTCACCAGAACTGGAAAGTGAGATAATGTTCGCTATTCTTACATCTCACATCACCCAGGTGAAGGAATCATGGGGCAGGGTTCCGAAAGCACTACCGTGCGGTCTTATCGATGCACGTAACATACACGCAAAATTGCAAACCAGTTAAAATACAAAGATGTTAAGCTGTGAAGGAAAAGGATCTTTTATTGTCTTCATTTCTGTCCTAAGGAAAAAAAACTTACTAGGGAAATTTTTCAACATACACAAAATTAGAACACTAAAATAAGCTCAATATATTACCAGCTAACTAGCCTCAACTATGAGCAACACAGGACTAGTCCTGTTTTCTTCTCTAACTCTACCCTCTCCTCTTTTTCAGTGACTTTAAAGCAAATCCCAGGTTCCTCACTTTACACGTTTCCGAATGGAAATTATTTTACCTACCATTTGCAGTGCATTAACTTATAGCTCAAAGAATTAGTAACAAATTTCCAAGTCATTCCTGGGTACTCAAAATCTTGATTAAAAAAGGAAACCACTGATACTATATTTCAGTTACGTTTGCCAATCTCTTTAGGACTCTTCTGATAGGGATAGTGGTAGATTTATAAAGCAAATCATTCACAGCTGAATAACCATTACCTATCTAGAGATAAGTTTAGTAAAGCATTAGTGACTTGTCTCAAATGTCACCAAAAAAAAAAAAAAACAACAAAAACAAAAAAAACGCCACAAAGGATGGACTCCTAGAGGTGGTGTTTTCCTTTCTCTGAACAATTGTTTAGTACGCAAAGTTTTCACAGGTATAAGTCTAGAATAAACAATTTGCCCATACTTTTAGCATCTAATTAAAACTACTTGCCAGGAAACATTTCAAATGCAGTATTACCTCGTTTTCTGTATGTAGATCAACTTCACCAGCACACTGCATGGAACTGAAAAAATTGCTGAATTTTTCATTAATTTTTTCTACGAGCTCCTTTAAAGGATTAAGCCACCTTTCTTTTACCTGCAAATCAATTCAGTATAAAAGCACAATTTAAAAGATGACTACACTGCTAGAAGATTGTCCATAACCAATTCAGTATCAATCTAGTCATGAAACAGACACTGCATTTGTTCTTAGAAGCATTTCAGTTTGATTATTTTAGTTTGCATAATTCCACAGTCCCCTATGATACACGATAAGCATGTGACAGAAAGAAAAGGTAAAGGTTAAATAATTACCTGTGAAATGCTTTCCCTGTATTTATCCAGTTCAACTTTCTTTATCTTTAGTTCCTCAGTTAATTGCTCTATTTCTTCTTCTCTTTTTGTGTATTCTTCAACGACCTGGCAGGGAAAAAATTATTTAAGACAAATCTACCAGAGGATAACATCACGGGAAATCTTGCATCAATTAAAACACTAACAGAAGATGCCAATTGTGTTGCATTGTTTGTATGCAATTAATTTATGTTCTTCTACTGAACGGGTTTTTTATCCTTGAAAAAATACACCGCAGTATTTCAGGTTAGCCCAACGATTCTTTTTATAAAGGAAAGGCACAGAACAGTGTGTTCCTTAGGAAGAGTCTATTTAAAATTCTAATAGATTCAGAATCTGGCATTTAAAGCACATTGTTCCTGCTGTCTAGCTTATTATTACCAGGAGCTCTAGTACAGAGTGGGAGGCGAGTACTGGAGGGAAGTGTGCGCGCGTGCGCGGTGTGTGCGGGGAGGGGGTGGCTGTGCTGGAGGCAGGCAACAAGGAAAGAGGCGTACTGTAGGGTTCAGTCCCGTGAAGCAAGAAGCTCTTGATCTTTCTTCAGTTAACAAAGCATCTATTTCATCCAATGTGTTTGGAAGATCCTGGAAAGCCTAAAGAAGAAAAAATGATCTGTAATTACAAATAGTCCAGCAAACGCAGTTTCATTTGAACAGTTAAATATTCTGCTAAGTATCTACTATGTGTTCAACAGCATGCTAGCACACAAGGAATTAAACAGGATTTTTTGCCTTCAAAAAGCTTATACTTAGTAACACTGGAAAACCCCTTAAGACTGAGTATTGGTGTTGAGTATTAAAGTAAGTAGTTCTATCCTACAGGCTATGGGATTTACAGAGGGGAAATACCAGTTCATGCTAGAGGAGCTACGGAGAGTTAAGAGAAGTGAGAGGCCTCACTTTCCCAGAAGTGTCTGGGCCTTCAAGCAAGGAGCTAGGGGAAAGCAAGGCAGACGGGAAAGAGGAGCTTGGAAAAAAGAAAGTGCTGCATACCATGGGGGGTGAGGAGTTGTGTCCATTTGGAATGGTGGGTACTTGCTGAATTGGTAGAATGGGTCCAGAATATGTGGGGCATTGAAAGAGAGCAAGAAGTTAGAACTTTATACCGTACTTACGAAGAACGACAAAAGCATCTTAAGAATCCAATTACTCTGACAGTAGAATTTCGCCGTAGTGCAGCGGACCCTCGAACCAACACAGGGTTAGGGGGACTGAGCCCCACTGTCAGTCAAAAATACATGTATAACTGACTTTTGACTCCCCGGAAACGTAGCTACCAATCGCTCCTGCTGACTGGAAGCCTTCCCGAGAACATGGGCAGTGAGGTAACACGTATTTTATATACTGTACTCGTACGGTAAGCTAGAGGAAAGGAAATGTTATCGCGGAAGACATGAAATACACTGATAGTACTGTATTTATTGAAAAAAATAGTCAAACTGCGGTTCAAACCCGTGTCGTTCGAGGGTCGGCTGTACCACCGTCTGAGGCCAGGTCCTAGAGCCCAGGCAGAACGGGCACCTTCTTACGGGGAGGAGAGCAGTACCCCGATTTGCCGGCACAACCTACACAGCTCAGACAATACGGGTACAAAATCAATCCTGAAACTCTGGGAAAGATCCTGAAATACGGCAGGAATCTAACATTTTAATCGTATGTCTTCATCTGTTCAGAAAGCAGTTGGACTTCTACAGGCTCTCGGGTACTGAGTGTCCCTTGTTGGCCTCGCTTGTCCCCCAGCTCTCACCGGGTGCTGAACGTGCGTCGGCATCTTCCCCGGAATCCCTAAGGAGCATCTTCCGTGGCAGATGGTCAGAGAGAACTTGTCATGTCACCCACCCTCCCCACCACTTTGAGCGAATCTATTTCTCCTTCAATCCTCGTCTCTGTCAATGGCAGAACGCAGGGGTTCCTTCTCTCTCTCACCCTTCCCCTCAAATCCCTTAGCCTGTCCCGCTGACTGTCCTGAAAAGATCCTCGTATCGGCAAACTTCCCGCTCCAGTGCTCCCACCCTGATCCAGGCCCCTCTTCTCTCTGGCCTGGGCCAGAGCGATCTTCTTCTCAACGGTCTCCTTGCTTCCCTTCTTGCGTCCCTACTGGATTCTCCACCTGGCGGGCAGGGCATTGTACACGCTCCAGTCAGTCCCATCGCTCCTCTTGACAATCTTCCAGTGGGTTCCGTCTCCACATACAACCCACACTCCTTCCCCCAGACCCTACATGCTCTGATCTCCACTGTCCTTGGTGCCTGGATGATCCCGCTGGGGCAGGACTGAGCTTCCTTCCTTCCTGTGAGACATGCCGCGTGTACTTCTGCCTCAAACTCACTGGACTCATTTCTTCTCTCCATTCAGGAATCCTCCATAATAGTATCTTCTCGAAGGAGGCCTCCCTGACACTATCCTCTTACCTTGTTTTTTCTTTTTAGCACTTCTTGATAGACGACATTGTCTGTGTTTTAATTTATCCGCCCCTCCCTCCAGACTGGAATATAAACTTCAGTAGAGAAGTATCTGTCTTGTTCAATGCCTGACCAATCAGTAACATTCGTAATATAGGAGTTATCTTCTAATTTTGTTTTTTTCAAAAACAATACAACTTATCAGAATAGAATCATACTATTCTCTGAAAGAAAAAATACTACATATATTGTACTAATATTTATTTTATGACAATTTGACCTACTTGGGAAGAGTTCTAATATATTTTTAGAAACAACAGCCACTTGATTTGTCTTATATATGTTCCTACTAAATCCCTACTATGTACCTAAATAGAACCACTCTCTAGGGTATCTGTGTCTGATACAATAGGGTAAGATCTTTGAGGATTGGAAAATTTAATCCAAACTTTTTTTCCCCCCAGACGTATCATTAACTATTGAAAGACATTATACATTAACTATTGCAATAGGGAAATACACGTTTTATTATCTATTGAAATTAAGATAAAATATTTTCTCTGAAAATTCATTTTCTAGTTTCTTCTTTTATTTTGACATTCTGAGAGGTGGTATGTTAGGCAAGATACAATCGCTACTTGTCAGTAACACTTAGGGTCACAGGGCCACACAATTAATGGTGGAACGTGGACTATAAGGCAGCATCTCCTAACTGAAGACAATGTCAGCACAGAAAACACAAAGGAAAGGAGGAAAGCCTCTTTTCTCCTTTTCTTACCAGCAGATGTTAGCCCCAAAGATTCAGGTCTCATCAAGCCCTAAATAAACACCCTAATTTCCAGAAAGACATTTTCACTTTGCCTTTTTAAAAAATATCACTTCTATTTACCATTTCTTATACACCAATTATCAATGCTAGGTTTCCACAAAAAACTACCCCCCATCTCCTGACCTGACCTCTTAAAGGTAGGCTGGGGAAAAAAGCCTTTTATTGGAAGAATGAACGTTCTGGAACTGATAACTGGGTAAGGGGCTGCCTGTGCGTTAGTAACTTTAGGACTAGGCCAAGACTGATGGATGCCCAAGTTGGAATACAGTAAAGAAAATCCATTAAGCAGAATTCCTTTACATACATACTCAGTTTAAAAATGGGGGGAAATCCCCTATTTCTTATAGCACATTCTGTTTCTCACGGCCCGTTACAATGCCTAACACACTGGAAGCTGCCCGAGAACGTAGCATCATGTGACCTTGCAGCCTTATACACTTGTTATACTTACTGTCTGGTATTCCTGAGGAACTGTCTGCTCTGCGCCCAGGTTACATACTTGCCTAGCTCTCTTCATCAGCTCCTTGCATTTCTGCAGTAGTCTCTGCCGACTTTCATCCAGCTCAATGAAATGTTGCTATTGCAAGAAAAAGAATTTTTGACAATTTGTAGGTTACCGTTATGTCAGAGGACTACTTTATTCAACCACATGACAGGCGTACTTTGGGGGACCCTGCAGATTCGGTCCCAGAGCACCTCAATAAAGTGACCATCATAGTAAAGCAAGTCAGGTGAATGTTTTAGTTTCCTAGTGTGTGTAAAAGTATTGTTTATTATACTGTAGTCTAGTAAGTGTGCAATTGCATTATGTCTTAAAAAATGCTAACCACCACCATGTGAGCTTTCAGCAAAGTCACTCACTGATCACAGGTCACCATAACAGATATAATAATGAAATATTATACCATATCTTAAGTGCAGTAAAGTGAAGAGTAATAGAGTGATGTACGCCTGTATATCAACAACCGAATTTTAAGAAGCAAATCATCTAAAAGCCATACCTCAAAAATCATGACCAGTATTAGAAAGTTTAAATTTGAACTTTAACTTTGAAATATATCAGCACATCATATGACATTAATCCTTAAGAGCTCTGAAATTTATTTTTTTTCAAAGATTTATTTATTTGAGGGGGAGAAAGAGAGCAAGCATGCATGCGCGCGCACACAGACAGAGGGAGAAGCAGACTCGCCACTGAGCAGGGAGGCTTACTTGGGGTTCGATCCCAGGACCCTGGGATCATGTCCTGAGCCCAAGGCAGATGCTTAACCGACTGACCCACAGCGCCCCCAGAGCTCTGAAATTTAAATTTGCTTTCTTCTGAAACAGTTTAACCTAGCTATATATAATTCTACTCTAATACAATTTGAAATACATAGTACATAGGCTTCCTGTCTGAAAACTCAGCACTTGAATGTGAAGAGAACCTTTAAATGGTGTTTGGTAGTTGTCCAGGTGCCTTTCATATAGTTATCATTTATTCATGGACCCAGTCATTCCTTCACCACATAATTACATGAGAATCCATTAAATGTCAGTATTTTATTTTGCACTGAACATAGGTGAAAAAGGAGAAAGACACACAAAATTATTATCATTAAAGAAACAGCTCTACTATTCATTGAAAGCTATGTGCTGTGTGCTTCACACATGATTCCCTTATTTCTCAGAGTACTGTATAATGATATTATTCCCCATTTTGCACATAAAGAAAATAATTGAAGCATCTCGTCCAAGCTCACACACTTAGTTGCAGGCTGTCAGGAGTCACATCCACGCCTGCTTCGAGAACTCACGCTCTTTTCATTATAGCACCATGCCTCTCGGAGAGAGCTGGACAGAGAAAAGCAAAGCCAGAGGTGTGGGGAGGGGAGGCATACAGGAAAGAAGGCCAGAGTGGTCGCAGAAGCTAGGACAGGGGAATGGTCTTCAAGAACAAGCAAGCAATTACTAAAGAGGAAGTAGCAGAACGCAGTCCCAGGAGAGCGGATTACAAATGTAAAGGCAGGGAAGCCTCCTTAGAGGCTTAGTTAGGGAACAAGAAATCTACCATAGTTGGAGGAGAGGTAAGATCGTAAAAAATCAGTGATAAGGTAGACAAGAGCCAGACGGCAAGTTTCATGTGTAATGAGGAGGGCATAACAGAATGCCTTCTGTGGGCCAAGCTTGTTATAACCACTGTCTTGTATGTTAATCTAATCCTCATTATAATCTTTGAGGATGTATTATCTTTTTTACATGTGGCTCAGAGATCTTAGGAAACTTGCTCAAGGTTACAAAAATACCAAGTGAACCGGTTCGTAAGAAAACAGGTCTAGCTTGCTCTTTCCACGAAACCTCAAACTTCGGTCTGCACAAAAAAATACCAAAGGGGTGTACGAGGGGGATGGCAAAAACTATTAGTCAGTACTGCTGCCCAGCCACATGGCAGATGAATTAAGATCTCTTAAGGCAGAGACCTGGACATGTATATTATTAACAAGGTCTTCAGATGATTTTTATGTATACAAGCTTCATAGCAAATAAGCTAAACCAAGACAAAAGGCAGAGGGATACATACTGGACTGAACTGCAAATACAAAGCCAGCCTGATCCTAATCACTTGCCCTTAGAGTTCTCGAACCCTGAGACAAATAAAGGAAAATATTAAAGACTGCCTGTCACACCTGCTTTGCTCTCAGGGCCAGTCACACCGAGACAGCTGTCAACAAGGGCCAGAGAGAAACCACTCACTTCTAGAGCCTTCCGTTCCCGCTCCAGGGTCCTCTGGGCCTTGCCAAAACAAAGCACCAAAGCATTATGGCAAAGAAATACCGGAGGTGAACACGTGGGCCTCTGGGCTCGGGAGGACAAAACCTCATCCAATAGCTGCCTTCTGCTGAACTGCAGAGGTCTAATTAAATATTTATCAGAGAAAACCATTCTTTACGTCCATGTTTGTGACATAGCTCTTCACATGGTGCCTGTGCCCCCTCCTACCCCCCTGGCCCCCACCACAGCTCCAAACCATAATTCTTGCTGAGTTTTTTCTGCTCGGGGTGGGGAGGGTAGGAAAGGAGCAGAAAGAGAGGAAGCAAACCATGATCCAAGATAATGGAAAGTCAGACTAGTGGAAAAGGCTTTATTAACAATTCTGCTTAGAGTCTACCCTTTAACAGGTAATGGACATCAGAAACTTTTCATCTGTGGGAGACCTAAGGGGAGAAAAAGGCAAATTTACAAACTATGCCCCACCAATATCTCAGAAAGGACTACTCTGTGGGTACATATTCTGAAAGAATTAATAAGTATTATCTTTTCTCGGAAATTCTGAGAAAGTTCAATGGTCCCGAAAGGTGTATACGGACATCGAACGAGGAAAACCTTCTCTAAGAGGGCCCTCTAGTGTAGCAAATCGGAATTGGTCACAGATTTTCTTACTAAAAAGCATGCTACACCTAAAATTAACACAGTAAGTATTCTATTTAATGATGTATTGAGTCAAAATGAAAATGATTTTCTGTATAAAAGGAATGTGAGCTCTAAGTAGCATGAACTTTTACTAAAACACTAGTTGTAAATAAACAGTACTTCCATTTTCCTTTAATACAAATAAGCCTCAAATTTCATACCAATTTAATGATTTCAAATTCAAATGTTAACTATAAGTTTTATTACATATGCAGAATACATATTTTAGAAATATGAAAAGTAATCTTTTAATATCAACTTGAAATTTTAATGTCAAATTTGAAATTTAAAAAGATAGTGGTCTTGACTTACTACTACACAAGATTATAAATTCTAATCATAAGCAATTAAGAAAGGCAATAATACTGTTGACTTGTTAAATGTCCCCTTCTCTCCCCAAATCTATCTCCCTTAAAAAACAAAAGTCTCCTGAAATTGTGTTGTGGGACAGAGGTCAGCAGGTAGTCCCAGAAGAGAACATTAGATGAAAGCACGGAATATCTAAATTTAGTGGGAGGATAAACACATTAAACAATTTCTAATTCTTATAACTAATATTAATTCTGATGCAAACCTATGCTTTTTAAGGAAACCCTGGTTTCATGCTAGGCAGTGCACTAAGCATCCTGATACATATTAAATGGAGTTATCACAATACCCCTGCAAGGCACACAGGTGTTAAATATCTATGACTGAAAATAAGAGACATGGAGTGGGGGTTAGGAAAGCAGTGCACCGCTTAAAACAAAACCCCCAAAACCTCAGCCAAGTAACAGGTCTGTCCCTCCGTACCCACCTTCATATGTAGGCTTAGATGCAGTCAGCTTACTAACTTGGCCTAAAGAGACTCCAGACACAATTAACAAAGCGACGCGCACAACTACCTTTCTCCTCCTGGAGCCCTGCTGCCCTGCCCTCTTGGCCTGCCACCAGCTGAGGGCCCCTCAAACCCCATGGTGGTGAGTCCCCGTTCAAGTCCCCTCCTGGGTACGACCCCTACAGAAACGTGTCACTCTTCTTCTGTGAACGCGTTTTCATGGTCAGCGTCAAGGACAAAATGGGAAGTGGCAGTAATGGTTCCTCAGTGCAACCGCCGAGTGTTCAAAGGGACCAGTAGGAAAAAAAAACCCACACTATTTTCTCTTGTTTCAAAGGACATAGGACAGCTAGAATAGTACGGGCATCTGACAGCAAACAGAGAGTAAGTGAAAGAGAAAGCGAACAATGAGAGACGTACTCTATATATTCTTTCAATCTTCATTATTCCAAAAGTGGTTCGGGACTATGGTCAGTCAGCAACAACCACATGAGTATACAGCGCAGGAAATAAAAGAGCCTTCCAAGAGGGATGTATAAAACAATTTTCAGATCAACTCATGAAAAAGAGCAACAGAATGGTACGAAATGCTGCCGAGGCGACGCACGAGACAGTCGGGTAGTGTCGGGGCGGAGCAGGGTGGGAAAACCCGTCAAGGGCTGTGCGCGCGTGCCTGTCTGCGTGGCCCCGAGGCTGAGAACGGAGTGGCTCTTCCCAGGGACCAAATCTAAAGGGACAAGCAGCTAACCAGAGATTATATCTTTGGACAGGGTAAGGTGGCCATCTTTATAAAGAATTAGTGACTAAAAACTTGAAAACAAACCCTCCTCCCAAGAAACTCTGCTACTCTCTAGAGTCGTCTCCTCTGCTCAAACTATTCATGTTCCTGCTGCCACTCCCCAAGTGCATCACAGGACAGTAACTCTGGCCGTCGACACCAGATCCTGGTGCATCCATGTGAACAGAGGCTGCTGAAGAGCAGCTCCATGTCCAGAGTGGGCTGGAGCTGGGACATTTACCCCAAAGCCCTCAAGATTTCATGATACTTCTGTAAACATGACACCAACGTATAGTTTTCTTAAGCTCAGTAACACTTAATTCAAAAACAAAACTTCACGCACAAGGGTCCAACCGTGTATTGTGTGACCAGACTCGCTCCATACAGTATCGGCACGATGGGTCAATTTCTTCCTGAAATCCCTTCTGGAATACCCCTCCCCCTGAACAACCAGGCTCACAGGCTCACTGGGTGGCAAACCCGTAGCATGGGCTCTCTAGTTATTTACCAACAGCACACACGATGGGCAGAGGACTTCGCGCACCGCCCCCCCCATGAAATAAACACAGAGAAGGCTCTGTTTGGGTAGCGAGCGCCATACGCAGCTCCCACAGCTCCCCCTCCTCCCCAGTGTGGATACTACCTTCAGTTGTTTTTTTTTGCTGGATCCCTTCACCATGTTCAGAATGACTATGGCTACTCCTGCTCCCTTCCTCTCATTTTTTATTTTTCGACCATAAGGATGAAGGAAGGACTTTTCCTTCTTCCAAGCCTCTGGCCTGTGCTCTAAGTACACTCACCAATCCTAGCATAGCAAACCTGCCCTTCAGCTCCTTCTGCTGAGGTGTGTTTGTGCTTGTCTCCTACTCTAACATGCTTATCAGCTGGCAAAACCGTGCTTCTCTCAATTTTTTCTAGCCATCCACTTTTTCTGGAAGCCGAGTTTGAAGAGGCTGACTTAAGAATAATGTTCCCACTCCTCTGTGCAGTCCTCAGTTTTCTAAACTCTATCAGGCCTGTTTCCACTAAAAGATACTACTCCAGCTCAGTATTAAGCAACAGGAATGTTTCTGAAGTTAGGGATAACGTGAATCACGTACAGACCTTGCCATAGCGTAGCCGACTCTGGGAGGGGGGAAGAGTGGATGACCAAGGCACGAGGAAACCTCAAATACAGGACAAGCTTTAAAAGTCTGCAACAAGTATGGCAAAGTGCTACATTTGTTAGAGAGAAGGGACATATGGAAATTCTATTACTCCTACTCCGGTGTATCTTTAAAATTTCATAGTAGGAAATACTGGAAAAAAGACTTTAGTGAAACAAATGATAAACTCCTAAGTTAAGCATTTTTTTCAGCTTTGAAGTGTCACTGGTGAATAAGCTGCCCGTCAAGTGGACAACTTGGTGGGTTCTGATGAACCTATTCAACAGTGAAACCCTAACCCCCAATGCAACAAACCTATCCATCCCTTTCAGCACTTGGTACCCTCCGTAACCTAACCCACTGCCTCCCGCCCAGGTGAGCTCTGAGTGACTCTGGTCACGGGGCATTCTACATTCTGTAGAATTTCATAGAAATGGAATCAGTTTTCTTTGGTCTGGCTTCTGTCACCCTACATGATTAGGATCCATCATGTTGTGTGTCTCAGTAAGTCATTCCTTTTTACAGAATGTCGTGTATTTTTTTTTAATCCCTTGAAAATGCAAGAACTATTAGCTTGCAGGGACAATATAAGCAGACGTTAGGCTCCATTTGGCCCCCAGTAACAGCCCTTCATCTTGAGACAAGTCCTTTGTCAGGTGTTATGTGTTGCAAATATATGCTCCCTGCCAGTTCGTAGCCTGCCTTTTCTTAACAGCATCTACTGAAAAGCAAGTTAGTTTTGTTGAAGTAAAACTTGTAATTCCTTTTGCCTTATAGCTCGTGCTTTTTGTGTTCCAATTTTTCCAAAACCAAGATCACTAAGAATTTTTGTTTCCTTCAAAAAGCTTTTAGCTTTAGTTCTTACATTGAAGTCTATGACCTATTTATATATGGTATGAGGGTAAGGGTTGTGGCTCATCTTTTGTACACGGTTATTCAATTGTTCTAGCACTATTTGTTAAGACTATTCTTTCTCCATTGAATTGACTCAGTTATCTGTGCCAAAAACAATTGACTATATATGTGTGAATCTATTTTTGGTTTCCCTATTCTGTTCCACTGAGCCATATAGGACTATTTTTACACCAATACAATGATGTCTTCATTATTGCAGCTTTATAATAAGCCTTAAAATTAGGAAGGGTGAGTCATCGAACTTGATCTTTTTCAAAGTTCTTCAAAGTCTACTGCATTTTCGAATGAGCTTCTCAATTTCTAAAAACCCTGCTGGGAATTTTATTGAATCTATATATTTGGGAGAGTACTGACATTTAAACAAATCCTGGACCTTTTGATCCATGAACACAATCATTCTCTCCATTTATGTAGGTCTTATTTTAATTTCAGCAAAATTTTGTAGTTTTCAGCATACAGATCTTACAAATATATCCCTAAGCATTTCATATTTTTGATGCTATTGTACACAGTTTTGTTTTTTTGAGTGGGCTCCACACCCGGCGTGGAGCCAACGCAGGGCTTGCATTTAAGACCCAAAGCTAAGGGGCACCTTAAGAGTCTGTTAAGTGTCTGCCTTCGTCTCAGCTCATGATCCTGGGGTCCTGGGATCCAGCCCCACATCGGGCTCCCCGCTCAGCAGGAAGCCTGCTTCTCCCTCTCCCTGCTGCTGCTCCCCCTGCTTATGCACACATTCTCTCTCTTTCAAATAAATAAATAAAATCTTAAAAAAAAAAAAAAAAAAGACGCCAAGCTAAGAGTGAGCTGAGATCAAGAGTCAGATGCTTAACCAATCGAGCCGCCCAGGTACCCCACAGAGCATTCTTAAACTTTGATTTCCAATTGTTTGTTGCTAGTAGATGGAGCCACATCTGATTTTGAACTTCTATACTCACTTGTATCCTGCAACCTTGCTAAATGCACTGATAGCACTGATTCCTTAAGATTTTCCACAGACATAAGTCTGTCTGAAATAGACAAGTTTTGGGTTTTTTTTTCCTTACTGCACTGGCTAGATCCTCTGGTGCAATGTGGAACAGAACTGAGTAGTGAGCATTTTCCTTGTTTCCAATCATTAGGGGAAAGCTTCATTCCTTCATCAATGAGTATGATATGAGCTAGTGGTTTTGGATAATTTCCTTCTATTTCTAGATACGTAAAGTTTTTATCATAAAAGGATGCTAGACTTTGGCAAATATTTTCTCTGTATATGCTAAGACAATTCTCTGGTTTTTCTGTAAACCATGACAGATTACACTGATGAATTTTCAAATGTTCGATCAACCTTGTGCTTCTGGGATAAACTCACTTGGTTAGGATGTATTACTCTTTTATATACTGTTGGATTACTAACTTTTTTTTTTTT
>CM052892.1:70260424-70302850 GCA_028534135.1 Potos flavus
GAGCCCAGGACCCTAGGATCATGACCTGAGCTGAAGGCAGACGCCTAACCAGCTGAGCCACCCCGGCGTCCCTCATTTGCTAACTTTTTAAAATTTTATTTATTTATTTGACAGAGAGCAAGATCACAAGTAGGCAGAGAGGCAGGCAGAGCGGGGGGGGGGGGGGGGGGAAGCAGGCTCCCCGCTGAGCAGAGAGCCCGATGCGGGGCTCGATCCCAGGACCCTGAGATCATGACCTGAGCCGAAGGCAGAGGCTTAACCCACTGAGCCACCCAGGTGCCCCTGCTAACTTTTTAAAAGAATTTTTGCAGCTATGGTTCATGAGAGATACTGGTCTATAGTTTAATCTGGTTTTGATACTGGAGAATGCTAGCCTCATACAACCTTTCTTGAAGTATCCCCCCCAACCCTTCTTCACCTTTTGAAGACTCTAGGTAGAACTGCTATTCTTCCTTTTCCTTGGAATGCTCTAAAGCCTCTAGGCTGGAGTTTTCCTTGTGGGAAGGTTTTTAAATACAAACTTAATTTCTTTAGTAAAATATAGGGCTATTCTAATTAGCTCTTCCGTCAGGGACTTGTAAAGAGTTGGCCCATTTCTTCTAAACTGTCAAATTTACTGCCTGAAAGTTGTTCACCATTCTCCTAATACCCTGTTTGTAAGATCTGTAGTGCTGTGCTCTTTCCTGCGCGCTTCCTCTTCCCTACACTGTGGTAAGCTAAGGCCATCGCAGGGATCATCTTGCCCTGCTTTCCCTTCCCTCAAAAATCACTGTCCTGTGCTGCCTGGCATTTTTTTTTTTTTTATTATGGAAAATTTCAAACATACATGAAAGAGCGAGAGCAGTACAGTAAACCTTCAGGCACCGGTCATCCAGCTTCAACATTTCTAAACTCAAGACCAAGACAGTTTCATGTATACTGTGTATCTAGACTCCCTTCTCCCCTGGAGGATTCTGAAGACCTTCCAGACATTCTATTTTCTTCATAAATATTAAAACAATGTATTTCTAACTTTAAAAAAATCCATAACCACATTATCAAACCTAAAAATATTGTCAATTCTAATATTATTGAGTCAGTATTCAAACTTCCATTTCTTAGAAAAAAAATTTTTTTTTTTTTTTTACAATTGCTTTGTTCAAATTGGGATCTAAATTATGTCCATTCATTTTATTTGGTAAACATATTTTTTAAGATCTTTTTAACTTAATTAGGTTCTCTCTCCCCTTTTTCCTTTTCTTAGATATTGCACTCTCCAATACAGTAGGCACAAGTCATACATGGCCATTAAGCACTTAAAATGCAGCTAGTATCACCGAGAAACTAAATTTTTAGTTTAATTTAAATTAATTAAAAAACACAATACTCCAGCTATCAGAAAATGTTTAGTTAGAACAACTTGGGTGCATGAATTTACTTTTCCAACTGTAAGTTTTACAAAATCAAAATAGGATCAAATATTTCTGATGATAATTTATCATCTAAATGGAGATCTAATTATAAACTAGAGTATTGTGAAGACTTGGAAGTGGTAGTTTTAGAGCAGTGGTTCTGAAATGGGAGCAGTTTTGTCCCCCAGGGTACTCGGGCAATATCATCACCACTGGAGTGGGGACGGGTAGACTGCTGGCCTCTAGCAAGTAAAGGGCAGAGATGCTGTGTTTCGACATTCTCCAGTGCACAGGAGAGCCCCCACACTAAGAAGTCTCCAGTGTACAATGTTGGCAGTGCTGATGTTGACACACCCTGGGCCAGAGCTTTAATCAGACTGAAATAATTTCATGTTATGTCTTTCCGAGGGTATACATATAAATATCTGGTTATTTTTGTGTGTGTGTGATTGTAGCAGCTAATATGATCCCCTGATTCATTAGGAGCTGCAACGTGGTGACAGTCTATTACTATAATTCCCTCTGCATTTATTATCTGAAATGCTTCCGTAAAAAGGAACTTCTCTTATTTATGCTCATACATCACCTAGGAAATTCTGGATAAATGCTAGATTCTTTCCTTGCCATTTTTCAAAATAATGAGCTGTTTCTCCAATATCCTCCAAAGGTGACTGATATTACTATTTTTTTTAAAGTATCATTGTGACTTCATAAATAGAGATACTTTTGATATTTTGCGTCTCTGTGATTTAAAAAAAATATCCCTTGGGCTCTACATCCTCTTGTTTAAACCTATCTCAAGCTCTTTCTTAAAGATGTATCTCTCACATTCTGCACCATATTGGAACTTGGAAATAGTCTTTTTTTTAAAGATGAGTTACATCCTTTTATACTTAATGACAAAACTGATGTTTGGCCTTAGTTCTGCCATCTTATGTCATATTTACTTTGGGGGCATATATGTATATAAATAAAATATCTCATCTTTAGTGATATGTGTTTTATCTCCCTCTTGTTTTCTTTGTGTATCTTTTGGTATTTAGGAAAGTTTGCGCAATCCCTTCTATAATGTCCTATGTCCTTTATATCTTTTTTGTAATACTGTCTGTTGGTTATCACTACAAACAGTATTGAAATTCTTCCTTATTTCTGTCTCCCAAAGCACCCGCTCTGAAGTAGTATCATTTTATTTCCTGATAATAGCTATGGGACAATCAGAACTACCTTCTATTTTACCTCAGTTGTCTCTCTTCCCTCGTTTTTAGTGCTGTGTGTCAGCTACGCTCTCAGCCTTAAAACCATGTAAGACCAATTTTACCGTCTCCTTAGTGTCCCGCCTGGTTCTGGCTCTCAGTAAGCAGCGTGCTTCTGCAAACCAAACTTAGTTTGGTTAGAGAGTTCACAGGCCCTGGACCACCACTGCACCATCCGACCTTTCTAGAGCCTACGGTCACCTTCCAGTTTCAGCTGTTCTCAAACTGATCTGCTGAGCTTTCCACACCTAGTGGGGCCTCCTTCGTTTAGAGAGGAGAACCTGTTGGTGACCTCATTTTGGGTTCCCTGAGCTCTCCCCCTGTTTACCACATATTTACTGACAACATGCTAGTCATGCTGCTGCTGCTGCCTTATTCTTACCCACCGATATGCTGGAGTTCATACATGTTGTGTAATAAAGAATTAGGCCTCTGCCCTTGGTGTTTGGGAAGGAGACTCTAAAACCCTAGGAATTTTCTGAGTGATAGGTTACTCACGAGCCCACTGCTTGGATCATAGCTACGTTCAAGCTTAGGAGATGACTCAAGAAAGGGACAGACAATGCCAGAAAGACAAATCATGTGATCAGAGGGTTGGGGCGTTGAGTCATAGGGTTATCTTGACTTACTCTTGAGCCTTCCAGGGAGAGGGCTAGGGCCTGAAGGGCAGGCTTGTGGGGGACTGTGCCCTTACCTCGAAGGGTCTGCTGCTGACGCTGGGTGGTTGGGGGGAGAGTAAACTGCAGCACCAACAGGGGTACTTCGAACTTAGTTTTGTTGTATATGTTGTCCATGGTTTGTGGTTGTTATCCTAGTTGCTCTTGTATTTTTGGGAAAGGATCTGGAAGACTCAAAACTATGCCACTGTCACTAGCCCTCTGTCGTCAGTTCTTTGGGATTTTCGTTCACTTTAGTGCATCACATTTCACCCCCTGCACGCTATTTAACATTTAACATCATTTCAGAAATTGGTATTACCAGAAGATTAAATCAAAACTGTACACTAAAGCCACTCTTGGTGATGACTAACTCATCTGCACTGTGTTTTACGGGATGTACAAACTGCAATAAAGGCCACCAGCTGCCACCTGCTGACAGTGGGACTATAGTTTATGTGGGTTAAGAGAACAGACAGGAGACTTTGCCGGTCAAGTGACTACGTAAGATACTCTATTACCGTACCTCCCCGAATCAAGTAACATAAAATGCACAGTACAGTGTTTCCAATAATGCTTCCTCATCTGCAAAACGCATTAAATCCGTAAACTAAAGAGCATGTACCAAAATGCATATCCCAAGTGATGACACAGGTTTTCAAACTGGTCTGAGGCTGGAACCCCATCATAAAAAAATAAAAGCAAAAACTGTACCTCTGTGAGACGGAGTTGTGATGAGGCAGCCATGTAATCTGATTCTAATTTGTTCTTCTCAGAGATCACTGTAGTATTTTGAAGAATTAAATCAACTTTTTGTATATGCAAAGAAGTACAAATCTAGGAACAAAAATTCCTAAAAGTTTAATCTGTTTGACAACTAAGAAAAAAAAAATAGTTTTTAAAAATTTATAAACCATGAGAAAGAGAACATTTTTCTAATGCGATGATAGCTCAAATAGTTCTTTTTACAACTATTTCTTACAAGAGAATTTTTAAATGTTTTTTTGTATGTTTAAATGAATCATCTGGAACATAATAGCGTAATGAGTGCTTTTAACCCATTTACTGACCTATAATGAAAAATGTCAAAGTTAAAATTACTGATAGTAAAATCTTAGCAAGAGCTTTTTTAAATCTAACTTATGTACCTGCTATAAAGAAGGCACTAAAATTAAGAAAATGCCTTACCTTTACAAAATTTGTTAATTCAGTAACAAGTTTTGCTTTTTGAACATTTATTTCTCTGATTTTGGTACTTGCTTTTCGCTCTTCCTCCTCAAGGTTGCAAATATCCTGTTCCATCAGCTTCAAACTGTATGAAACACATAATGATTGAGAAATCAGAGTTAACACAAGGTTTGAGCCCAACTCCTTAGGTCTCCTGCTGTTTGATGGGCTTTTTAAGCAATGCTACTCAGACATAAACACTACTAGCTTCTAGATTAAACAATCTTGTTATGTAACCACTCAGGATCAGAAAGTATCTGTTGAGATATTATGTGCCCAGCACAGTGTAAGTACTGATGGCGGTAATGGTATAGGATCTGGAGTCAGAGAGATGGCTTTGATCTCCTCTTTGCCACTAATGACCAGTATAACTAGGCAAGTTACTCTTTTTAAAATTTATCTGACAGAGAGAGAGCACAAGCAGGCAGAGCAGCAGGCAGAGGGAAAGGGAGAAGCAGGCTCTCGGCTGAGCCGGGAGCCTGATGCGGGGCTCAATCTCAGGACCCTGGAATCAGGACCTGAGCCGAAAGTGGCCGCTTAACCAACTGAGCCACCCAGGTGCCCCGAGACAAGTTACTCTTCTGAACTTTAGTTTCTTTATCTATAAATTGGAAAAAGTAATAGTACTTTCCCTACAGAGCTATGATGAACATTTAAAAAAGATAAAATATGTAACACACTTAGTACAGTGCCTGGCCCTTAACCCATGAATATTAGTTACTAACCATCGTTATTAATGTTGTTTACACACAGTCCCTTACCTAAAGTAGCTAGTTAGGGAAGACTTGATTAACAGATTGAAAATATATAGCAAAAAGATAATACAACCCTAAAAATTAATACTACTTTGCTATTCAAGGTGAAGAAACTAAGAATAAGTAGTTAAGTTCCCTAAGATTATGTCTAGTGCGTGGTTAAGGTGCGTTTGACACCAGTCCAAGTTCTCTTCCACCCACCATGTTGCCTCCAGGGTAAAAGCAGGAAGCCAGTTTGGACAGAGTACTACACAAGGATGAGCAAGTTGAGCAGATGTTGGAGAGAGGGGCCTGAACAGTACATGGAAGAGAGAGTAGAGGAGGCCAGGGAGGGGAGGTGAAATGGGTCAAGTGAAAGGAGACTGGAAACAGTTGAAAGTCAATCTAAGGAAAGGAGTTTTGTAACTAGAGGTGATTAACTATATAGGTATGAGAAGCAGGCTGGTGATGGGTATGAAAGGCCCTTTCACTACAAAAAGCCACATTACTTATGAAGAGAGAGTTTAGTTTTAGACAGTAGGTCCAGGAGAGCAGTCAAACAGGAAAGGTTAAGTGTCATGTAGATGATGAAAGACAGGAAGGAGGCCAAAGGTGAAGGCTGAAAAGAGGCTTAGAGATGAAAACCATCTAGGCAGCCAGACTAAATAGTATCTCGCTTTAAGCAGCAACGGTACACGGTTACATTTTCACTAATTGTTAATAGACAACGGCTTAAAAAACAAAAAACAGTAAAGAACAAATTCTTAATGCATTTCATGTATGATTCAATTTACTAACGCGCTTAAAAACACATACTACATTAGGTCAAGGTAAACAGATACCTTAGCTCAAGGCAATGAGCGGTCATTTATTATCAAAGATGGACTATGCCATTAGTATCTAAATCTTTATAGAAAAAAAGGATAATCACAAAAAGGTCTGAGACAGACCATGGGAAAAACCTTTGAACTGGAAGCCACGTTCCCTTCCCCTAGAATGAACATCCTGATAGCTTTTATCCCCTCTTATATATCCCAGTTTCTACAAAATATCCGAATACAGTAAAACGTATAATCAGTTCTGAGAACGGTTGCCTGGGTACTCTCAGTAAGCTAGCAGGTTTCCTTCAGGTGAGATTTAGACTATTCACATCTTCGTATAGAATTCTGTGGAATATGTTATCATGAAGGCTAAGGCAGACGTAATTCCAGTTGTAACAAGGGAGGTTACAGTTGAAGGAGTGGGATAAACCCCCAGGTGCCCACTCTCTTCTGTGAAAATCAGCATCTCCTCCTCCTCCTTCCCTTTAACTCTCTGCCAAAATTGGTGAGAAAACGCACAGCCTGATGGTCTGGATTGATCGTCTCGCTGCCTGTACCACCTTCCCTCCTCTCCCACCAATCCAAATTCAATGGACCTATTATTCTGGATATATGTCTGGGTCAGTTGCTCTCAAAGTGTGGTCCAGAGGCCTCTGGGGATCCCCCGAAACCATTTCAGGGGAATTATGAACTATTTTCATTGTTGTACGACCTCAACTGCCCCATTCACTGTAGTGGTGTTTGCACTGATGGTATAAAGCAATGGTGAATAAAAATGCTAGTGCTCTGGAACAAATCTAGGTAGTTGCACCAAAGTATACTCCTAGTCATGAGATTCTTCACTGCCGTGTATGCAAAAATTTCAGAAATGTCAAATTCAATTAATATTATTGACAGTAAAAATTAATAAGTCGTGAATCCTCTGTATTTTTATTTTTACTTCAAGTATAACTGACATATTAGTTCCAGGTGTGCAACATACAGATTTCATGCCTGTATATATCATGAAGTGATCACCACAAAAATCTAGTTAATATCTGTCACCATACAGTTATAAAAGGTTTTTTCTGGTAAAGAAAACTTCTAAGATCTACTCTCGGCAACTTTCAAATATGCAATACGGTATTACTAACTATAGGCACACGCCATACATTACCTTCCCATGAGTCTTTACTTTATACTGGCAGTTTGGACCTCTTGATCACCTTCACCAAACGCCGCGGCGCCCATCCCCACTCCTCCCCACCCCTCCCCGGCAACCACCAATCTGTTCTCTGTATCTATGCGGTTTTGTTTGTTCACTGGTTTCTTAGATTGCACTATAACTGAAATCATATGGCATTTGTCTGACTTACTGCACTTAGCACAATACTCTCAAGTTCCACTCACGCTGTCACAAAAGATTTCATTCTTTTTAATGGCTAAGTAGTAGTGCAGCGTGTGCGCACACGTGCATGTGTCTGTGTGTAGCTCACTTCTTTACCCATTCATCCATTCATGGACACTGAGGTTGCTTCCATGTCTTTGCTCCTGTAAATGACGCTGCAACGAAGAGGAGAGCGCAGACCACCTTTCAAATCTGTGCTTTCATTTTCTTTGAATAAATACCCAGAAGTGGAATTACCGGATCATATGGTAGTTCTATTTTTAATGTTTTGCGGAACCTTCGTACTGTTTTCCACAATGGCTGCACCAATTTACATTCCCACCAACAGTGGACAAAGGTTCCCTTTTTTCTACATCCTTATCAGCATTTGGTATTTCTTATGCTTTGATAATAGCCATTCTGACAGGTGTGAGGTGGTAATCTCACTGTGGTTATTTAAATTTCCCTGATGATCAGTGATACTGAGCACCTTTTCAGGTGCCTGTTGACCATCTATAGGTCGTCTTTGAAAAAATGTCTGTATTCAGATCCTCTGCCCATTCGTTAATCAGATTGGGGTTTTTTTTTGCTATTGAGTTGTAGGAATTCATTACATTTTAGATATTAAACCCTTACTGAATACATCGTTTCCAAATATTCTCTCCTATCCCATAGGCTGCCTTCTGGGTGTGGTGATGGCTTCCTTTACTGTGCAGAAGCTTTTCAGTTTGGTGTAGTCTCATTTGTCTAGTTTCACTTGTTGCCAAGGTCTTTGGAGTCAGTTCCAAAACACTGCCAACACTGTTTTCTTCCAGGAGTTTTAGGATTTCTGGTCTTATATTAGTCTTTAATCCATTTTGAGTTAATTTTTCTGTTTGGTGTAAGCTTGTGGTCCAGTTTTTGCAGCACTATTTATTGAAGAGACTGTCCTTTCTTCATTGTTTATTCTTATCTCTTTTCTCATAAAGTAACTGATCATAGATACATGGGTTTATTTCTGGGCTCTCTCTTCTGTTCCACCGATCTATGTGTCTGTTTTTATGTCAATACCTGTTTTGATTAATACAGTTTTGTGATATAGCTTGAAATCGGAGCATGATGACTTCAGCTTTGTTTTTTCAAGACTGCTTTGGCTATTTGGTATCTTTTGTGATCCCATAAATTTTTAGGATTCTTCTAATTCTGAAAAATGCCACTGTAATTAGGAAATAGATAGGAATTCCACTGAATTTATAGATTGCTTTGGGTAACATGGACACTTGAACAGTATTAATTCTGCAAACCCATGAGCACAGAAAATATTTCCATTTATTTGTATCATTTAAGTTCTTTCCTCAATGTGTTACGGTTTTCAGTATAAGGTCTTTCAAATCTTGGTTAGGATTAAATCTATTCTTAAGCATTTTCTTTTTGGTGTGATTTTATAAATAGGACTGTTTTCTTAATTCATCTTTGAGTGCGTTGTTAGTATATGAAAATGCAACCAATTTTTATATGCCGATTGTGTACCCTGCAACTTTACTGAATTTGTTGATTAGTTCTACAAGTTTCTTTTGGTGGATTAAAGTTTTCTATGTAAAATCATGTCATCCACAAATAGTGCCGGTTTTACTTCTTTCCAATTTAGATGACTTTTATTTCTCTTTCTTGCCTAATTGCTCTGCTCAGAAATCCTAATTTCTAATACTATGCTAAATAAAAGTAGGAAGGATGGGCATCCTGGTCTTGATCCTGATGTTAAAGGAACATATTTCAGCTTTTCACTGTTGAGTGTAGTGTTAGCTGTGGATTTGTCATATATGGTCTTTATTATATTGAACTATGTTTCCTCTATGCCCACATTGTTGAGTTTTTATAAAAAATGGATGTTGTATTTTGTCAGATCCTTTTTCTGCATCTATGAAGATAGCTTTTTTTTTTCTTCTCTTTTATTCCGACATATCCGTAGTACTTACAGCATCTGTACATAGAACATCTGTACCTACACAACATTCTGACATTAGTTACTATCGCATCGTTCTCTGAAAAGGGAGAGGGGCTGGGGAAGGGGCCTACTGAGTCTACTAGACTACCGTCATGGCATCCTTGTGCCCTAAACAGGACAGCGATGTGTCCTGTAATACTTGGAAACAGGCACAGAACCACAGGTTACTAATACTGTTAGTGCCTTTCTGATTGACCGGAGACCATGTTTCATAGCTAAGCTCAATATTTGGCACTATACTTCTTCTCATCAAAAAAGAGCTGGGGAAGTCCAACACTGTCATCTCCCACTGGCTGGTGTTTAATGTGTATTTGTAGCACTAGGCAGCATTTTCCCTGCTAATAACTAATTCCGGGAACTCGAGCATTCAGTCCTGCTTCTTGTGAAACTACTAGCACTTAGCCTAGCTTCAGCTCCTCTGAGCAACTCTGCATGGCACCCCTCCTCCCCTGAGGTCAGAGGAGCATATGCCCTACCGTGGCTGAGCCTCCGAAGAGCAGGTCAGACTGGTGTTGCTGGCGACGGCAGTGAGGAAAAGTGCCCTGTTGCAGTGGAAATGCGGCAGAGAGGATAAGCTGGTTTCAAGTCTGTCAACGCTGCTGCGGTGGTGGGGTCAGCTGAGCCTGAGGCGGCTGCCGACCTAAACCAAGCTGGGAACGCTGCTGCCGCCGCTCTCACGGAGCAGCAGCAGGCCAGTCGCCGCCCGCCCCACGAGCATGGCGCAGAGTCCCGTGACTGCCCCACAAGCTACGGGAGCAGGGACTCGTGTGATCACTAAGCACAAGCTGCTGAGCTTGAGAAAATCCTGTGTGTGTCCTGAATGAATGCCGTTGGCGCAGCCCTCTGGGCTGTTTTGCGGCATGCTGGATGGAGTCTGGACCCTGCTTCCAGCGGTGAAACCACCACAGTGTCACACAGCGGGGCTCCAGGAGCGCTCTGTGGCCGGCTGACGGGGCCAGCTCGGTGCGTTCTGTTGTCCCTGACTCGGCGGACTTTGTCAAGTCTGCTGCTGAATCACGCTGAGGGTGCCACCGTGTCCAGTATTCAGTCTACTTTAATTCCGGTTAGTGTGAAAAACCTGGTCCTTAAAATCGAAGGTACAAGTTGCTGGATGTTGAATTTCCAGAAGAAAGGTGAATGGAATCCAAATTCGACTCAAGGCTTGACTGTTGTAAAAACAGCTGCAGCCCTTAACTAATTAATTAAATGGGCCATTTGAAGTTTGTTCTTCCATTTTCCTTAGTTTTCTTGTGGCTGATGAGTACTTGCCTCCGTCATCCATGTCTGCTGCTCCAACTGGTCTACCAGATGCTGCGCGGCTTGTAACTGCGCTAAAAACAGACTCAGACAAGGCGTAAGGAACTGGGAGATTTGCAGCTTGAGACCTCGCCGGCTGTATCAATGTCTGAACGACAGACTGACTAAACAATGACCTTCTTTGTCTCGATCTTTTCAGGAGCTGGTATATGGTGTCTGGGAAGAGTGCAAGTATCTGGTCTCTGGTGGTGTCGGGGAAGGGTCTGAGATAGCTGTGTGAGATGATTTTCTTGAATTCTGGAAGGAAGCAGAAGGGGTTGGGCTGCGATCAAACCTTTTCAATGCTTCCTTGAGGCTTGACTATGTCTATACAATTATCAGACCCAGAATCTTGGCTTTTGTCAGCAGTTGTCTCAGGAAGAGACTCTTCAATGCCAAGTACTCATCATATTTCACCCCTAACTTCTGCATAATTTAGTATGATGTGAGTACAAACAATAAACTCTGGCCTCGAATTCTACTGAAGATCGATGATACAGTGAGTGTGAAGCCAAATCCACTGTGGTCCTTTGTTCAGAAACGTGTAATAACAGGATATAGCTTTTCCCATACTGCATTAAGTGCTCGTGACATCTCTGGCAAATGTTCTGGACCATCACGTGATAATCACAACTGGCTGTTCATAGAACTTCAAGGGCAAGTGTCCTATCATAGGTAGTTCCTTGGGACCTAGCAATAAAATTCTAAACTATGTCTAGATGCCTAAAACTCTTCGTTAAGCTCTTCAACAGTACACATCCTTGATGAACTACGTAGTAGCTAATCTGACAGTAGCTGTAATACAATCTCGACCATCTTAGGGCCTATCTGTGCCTTGTATCGTTCCTCTGAAACCATTCTGTGCTTATCTGGATACACTGTTTACTGATTTGAAGTTTCCTATAAATTACACGTATTCATAGGTACATGACTCCTTTGGTCTCATATGCTTCCTCAGAGCATATGACAACAGAATTGGTATGAAATATTCCAGTGTTAACGAATCACTTTCCAGCAGATGGGTACAGAGTATTTTTTTTAAACCAGTGAATGTTCCCTCTCTGGGATAAAATACTTTGATCCACGAGATCAAATGATAAACATGAAGTAATGAAGTTATATTCTCTCAGACACAAATAATACGCTTCCATCAGTCATGTCATGATGACTTAAGAACAAAACAAACATCAAAAGCCTCGAACATGAATTGTGTAAGTTCTTCATTATTGAAGAATGTAGGTTTCCAGTCCTGTCAAATGTCACTGGCGTCTGACTGTGCTTTGTTTTCAGTAAAAAATCAGTGCTCTTCTGCGGAACAGATTTCCATTTATTCTTATGTCAACTCTCTGGGTTTCCCGGATCTGGATGTCTGTTCCTTCTCGAAGTTAGGGAAGTTATTTCTTCGTCAAATATGTTTTCTGCTCCTTTTTCTTCCTCTTTCTGTGACTCATATATAATGTGAAATTATTCTGCTTGATGTTGATGTTCCACTGGCCCCTTCAGCTATTTTTACTTTTTAAAATTCTGTTTTCGGGGCACATGGGTGGCTCATTCAGTTAAGTGTCCGACTCTTGATTTAGGCTAACGTCATGAGTCTTAGGGTCATAAGACAGAGCCCCACATTAGGCTCTGCAGTGAGTGTGGAGCCTGCTTAAGATTCTCCCTCTCCATCTACCCCTCACCCCTCACCCCTGCTCGCACACATGTGCTCTCTAAAAAAAAGAAAGAAAAATTCTTTTTTGTTACTGGGTGAATCCTACTACCCTGTCTTCCACATTACTGATTTTTCTACTGCTTCATCTAGCCTGCTGTTGGAACCCCTCCAGTGTATTTTTTATTTCCGTTACTGTTTTCTTTAGCTCTGGGAAGTCTGTTTGGTACTTTCTTACACTTCCTCTTTATCGAAGTTTTTGCTGTGTTCATTCCTGTTGCAAGGTGGGTGAACATTTTTATAACCATTACTTTGATTTATTAGGTAAATTATCGCCATTTCATAACAGTTCTTTTTCTGATATTTTACCTTGTTTTTTCATTTGAACATACTCTTCATTTTGCTTGACTCTGTTGGTTTCTAAGCAGCAGATGAAACAACCCTCAACAAGTCTTGAAATGCTTCATGGAGATGAACCCTGTCGTTCAAACCTCCTCTAGCTCTTGGTGGTGACACGAACCTCTGTGGTCCAAGCAGCCTGATTATTCTTGACAGGTCCCAGTTGCTGAGAGGGTGCCAAGTCCTGTGAGTGTTCCAGAGGAAGGGATCTCAGTCTGTTCCTAGTTTCAGGCAGAAGAGAAGCTAGGACCCGCAGGCAGCAGCTTTTAAGGTATGCAAATATAGATCCAGTCCTGGAACCACCACACACCCTGCTGGTCTAGAGACCAGGTAACCTGGAAGTGTCCCCTAGGAAACTGTTGGAAAAATCAGGGCTCCAGATGAGCGTATGAACTGCTTTCTGGGAGGCACCGGTGAGCTTCAGCAAGGCCAACAGAGTACAAAGACGGCATCTCCTGGATAATGTTCCCTGAGAATAATGTCGTAGCCTCTAGATGTGTGGTAATCCTGAAGCCCCCGAGGCTGAAGTTCTAGGACAAGTAAATAGGTCTTTTTCACAGGAAGGCTGGAGAAAGTTTCAGACTGATGTCTGTGCAGTGCCCTGGGGATAGTAATCTGCCAGGAAGATTGCTTCAACCCGTGGGCGCCCGGCTCTGGCGGGGACTGCGGGGGTGCCATACACCCACTAGCAGGTTAGAGGGAGAGTACAGAGTGGTGCCCACCAGTGCCTGTGTCCCAGGAGGGATTCCCATTAGGCTCCTGCCCCGTGGGCAGATGCTTTAAGACGAGAAACGAAATCTCCACCACATACGGCCTAAGCACTTTTCACACTGTTGCTTTTGCCCAGGGTCCTGTGGTGAGTCTTTGCGTGAACTCTTAAAGAGCACAGTCCGTTCCCAACTGCTGTATTGTTCTCCTATGTACAAGCCCCACTGGTTTTCAAAGCCAGACGTTTTGGGGACTCATGTCTCTAGTAGAGGTCCCAAGGGTTGGGAGTGCCTGATGTGGGGCACAAACTCCTTGCTCCTCAGGGAACAACTCCGTATTTGTGCTATCCTTCCCAAGGGCTGGTCACCACACTAGGGGTGGGGTTTCATGTGAGATCCTGTCTCTGTAGTTCCTACCCTTCCGGCCGTGAACATTACATCCTTTCTTACAGAAGAGCTGTTAAGTTTGTTTTCAGGTCTTGTTCAGAGGGAACGCTTTCACGCGTAGCTGTTGATTTGCTGGGTCGGGGGGGGGGGGGGAGCAGTATCTTCCTCTGCTGCCATCTCGAGCCACCTCCCAGTGGTAACGGAGTGTGTATCTTTTTAATACTCATGTGATGAAATACACACAGTACTTAAAATGCACACCAGAGCATGATGGTTGCCTCACAGAAAAGCACTTGTGTGACTGAGCTGGGAGCTGGACTAGATACTTCTTTCATGAAATATTTTTATTTGAAAGAATAAAGATAAACTATCGTTATTTAGACTTAAGTATCTGGCAGATTTTACCCCCCCCCCCCCCCGCCAAAGTGAAGAGAGTTTATCACTTCAAGAAAAATAACTACCAATATTTATCAACAATGATAAACAACTGTCATGTGCAAATTAGATTTTTGAGGAATTTGTGTCTACCACTATGAGCCTGACAGCTTCCCAATTCTTAAAGATTCTTCTGATGGGACTGCAAATCAACATCGTTATTTTTTCTTATTACACACTAAAATACGTCAATGTTTCAAAGACCTTTTCTAAAGGATCGATGCATGATGTAAAAGATCCACTTACAGTGCAATGGACTTCAATGTAAGAGTACTCTGCTTCACTGGTTCAGATTTCACATTGCTACCGAACTTGAGCAAACCACACTTCGGCAGGTTGTGATACAGTATTAAAGAAGACCATAGACAAGTATCTGAAAAGTCTATTAAAGTACTCCTTCCTTTTCCAACTACAAATCTATGTGAGGCCACCTTTTCTTCATCTATTTCAAAGCAACATCTCATAACAGACTGAAAGTAAGCAGATATGAAATACATCAGTCTCATTCAGAGAGACTGATTAAAATGTAAAACAATGCCACTCTTTCTGCTAAACATATTTTGCTTAGAAAACTGTGGGTTTTCCTAAATATTTTAAACATCCTCAGTTTTAATTACTGATGTGGTAGGTATCAGTGATATAAACCACATAAATAAAGCTTCGCTCACTTTTGCCCTCCTGACAACTTTTTTTGGATAAAACGTGTTTGTGGGAATTGCATCATCCTGACAGGGTCCAGGCACACGTCAGAGATACTGCCGATTTGGTTCCAGACCACTGCAATAAAGGGAGTCCAAAGAATTTTGTCGTTTCCCAGTGCACATAAAAGTTGTGTTTACACTATACTGTAGTCCATAAAGTGTACCACCGTGGTATGTCTAAAAAATATTTCACTGCTAAAAAATGCTAACCATTACCTGAGCTTTCAGAGAGACCTGATCACTGATCACTCCACACATACTGTCAGAATCACCAAAACGTGACAAAGAGGCATAAAGGGAGCAAATGCTATTGGAGCAATGGTGCCAACAGATTAGCTTGACACAGGGCCGCACAAACCTTCCATGTGTTTTAAAAAAAAAACAAAAAAAAAAAAAAACAGTACCTGCATAATGCAATAAAACAAAGTATGGCTGTGTAACTAATAACAATACGCTCGTAGTACCCTGTACCCCACCCCCCTGCCCAAATAGGCTGAATCATACCTTCCCAGTTTGGAACTAATTTTTTGTTCCAGTTGTCTTTTCTTGGTTTTCCTTTCAAGAAGCTCCTTCTTCTTTTGTCTAAGTTCATTGTCTTTGTGTTCTAGATGTTTGTTTCTCTCATATAGGGCAATCAACCCTGCTTCCACTGTTTGCAATTTTCTATTAATTTCCTACGAAATATTTAAAATTGTTATTTTAAAAACAATTCTAGCTAAAGCATTACAAATTCAGTTAATATTCTTTTTTAATACTCAAAATAACCAACCTTTAGCTGTTCTTCTAAGTGTCGTCTTTGCTCGAGATCCACAGTGACTGTGAGAAACTGGGCTACTTTTAAGGATGTGTTACTAGAAATAACTTTATTTGAATAAAAGGAAGTTTTCACCACATACTTTTCTTCTGCCGTATACATTTGTTTTAACCGGGTTTCTCGTATTACCTGGCACAGAGGTCAAACAATGTCAAACAAATGTTAGTGTACATCTAATTAAAATATTTTTAAAAGGACTGAAGCATTGGAAAATACAGATCAAGTGAATTTTAGAAGATCAAAACAGATGTACTTTCAATTTTTTTTTAACTTCTCCAGTAACCTCTCTAAAAAGGTGGCCGATACACTTCAGGTTATCATTTTGGAAAACACTAAAGAAGAGAGAAGGGAGAAAACCCAAACAACGAGAGCAAAGGCGGGCTATACTTTTACTTGACTATGTAATCTCTCCCAAGTAAGTGTCCTTTTGGAATTTTGTTGGGTCTGCAGAAGAGATACCAGGAACCAGCTGCCCAGGACACACAACTGTGGTAGCTCAAATAAGTCACTGATTCTCACCTTCCCTCAGTTATATTGTTCACAGACACATAATCATATTTAATTCCTGGAAACACTTTAAGGATCTCAAACTTTTTTTTTTTTTTTTTTTTTTTTTTTTTGCATTTTTCAGAAAGCTTGTCTCTCAAGAACTTAAACAAGAAGTTCCAAAAACTAAAGCACATTCTGAAGACAATAACATTAGTTTATGTGTTTCTGGATATTAATAAAGAGCAGGCTTTCATAATACATTTTTTTCCTATCTATCTCTGAAGCTTCACTACCAATACTCTTGTGGCTTATTTCTATCCAGAAGTTTACAGTCTAAGTGAAGAGATAAGGCATATTTAAGCACAGCTAAGTTTAACAGGGTATAATCTGGCATCCACAAATTGCTGAATAATTTGGAATGAAGGGAAAGCTAGATGTAGTTAGGCTACTCAAGTTCTAATAAATTTAAACACACAGAGACAATAAGGGAAGGGCACCCCCAACAAAAAGGACATCATGACCCAAGGCTGACCGGAGCCAATTTAACCGAAGGGGAGAGTCCTAGAAATTAATGAGAACAAGTCCATAAAGGGTCCTATATGTATATATGGTCTTGTCCTCTTTTCTAAATGATAGGAGAGGTATAACCACATGGAGAGTCCTAATATGCATTTACTCAAACATTACCCATAATGTAATTTTTAATCAAAGACACATGCAACTTACTATAATTAGCGAGGTGGAGTTTTGTTTTTGTTCTTTTTTTTTTCCCTCCAAAACGGTTGGTAATGAGCCCTCGTTTCTATCTTATGTCAGTAAAGTATTACAGAGTCCCTAAATTACAAATGAGTTGTCCTAGGGATACTGGTATACTATGTGGTAAAATTTTAAAACATATTTTATAATAAATTCAATATAATAACTAGTAGTTGGGTCTCTAATTGCATCCCAGATGCTTATAAGCAAAAAACACGCACAGTGGTGTTATGGAAAAACCTGTTTTGGATGAAGAGATTGCTTTCCTGTTTCTGCCTGTGATAGAAGCAACAAATGTAATGTGAGTCTTGGAGATTGTTTATATGAGGAGGAAAGAACTCCCAGCATGAGCAGAATATAGGAACTATGAGTGTGTGCTATGCTAGCCAGGAAAGGAGATCCTGTGGAGGGAGGTCATTCATACAGGAGATAATCTTCAGGGGTGGCTTTAAGAAAAGAAGGGCTTACCAAAACAGTTCTACAACCACCCTACTATTCTAACATATAATTTCTCTGGAAGATAATCTAGAATACAAGAATTTAAATGATTAAACCAGTAATGTCTGAACACAGATGTGTCAAACAAGACAGGTGTCTCTTTTTAGACTTCAACTTTATTCAATAAATACAGATATAAAGCATTTCCTCTAGGTAACCCCACATCACTCACACCTATCAGAGAGAATTAGTCAATAATCACTGTTTTGTGTATATTAAAAATATAAAATACAAAGAATTTCTGTGTGGTTTAAAACAACAGAATGACCACTTCTTTAAGTATCTCAATCTCTGCTTGATTTTTTATGCTCAGAAGTGTTAACAAAATGAGGTTCTAGTATTGATTCAGTACTTTCTTACCCGTTCAATTCTTTCTCTGGTCCTTTCAGTTCCTACAGGAACTTCATGAACATGATAATAGCAGCAAAGGAAGCTCATGACAAGATCAGGTGCATCAAATAATTCTCGCAGGTAAGAGAAAAATCCATACTGTCTGAAACGAAAAGCACTTACCAGATTTTTCTTCTTAAAAAAAGATAATGCACAGAAATCTGATAGTTGACAAGTAGCAAACAATAAAATATAAATTATTTAATGATGGTGGAGCAAAAATTTTTGCATATTTTAAAATCACTTAACATTAGGTGATTAACGTTGAGACTTATTTCCTTGTCAGAAAAGTCACAAACTACTAATCTCTCGTTTCTTCCATTGCTTTTATATTTAGAATGTTTACTTACATTCAGAATTAAGATATTTACTTATAGCTGTTTTATAATTGCAAATTTCCCATTTAATCCTTCTGGAAATTACTTCTGCACTATGAAGTGATGATTTGTTTTACTTTCCCAATACCCAACCATTTTAGTATCTTTCATTCAACAGTCCAATATTATTCCACTGATCTGAAACATCACCACCATATAGTAAGTATTCCATGGTTTGTCTGTTCCTAAATTATTCCTTATTTTAGACTTAAGTAGAGATCCTAAAAGGGAATAATACAGCCTATAACATATTTATGTGAGATAATTAAAATATATTTAAGAGCTAAATGGTTATTCAATATTCAAAGTAACAGGTCAGTTCTAAAAATATTTTCAAGACTTACTTTAGCTCATTCAGAGATCTTGAAGGTGCTTTGTCTGCATATGAGCTCTCGGGAGCAATAACCACATTTACTCTTAATTTTTTATTGTCACGTATCTGAATATGAGGGAACGAAAATATTTTAATTACCAATCACAATTATTTTTAAAGTCATATTCCTACTGGTGTTCATAAGATGATCAGAAACTGGATATTTAATATGGTACTTTCAAGCAAACTTTTTAGTGTGATGATGACACTATTATTACATGTTTTTACAGAAAGAATTTATCAGTGCACATAGTAAAAGACATATGCTCTATCTAACAGTTAAGGAAGCAGTAATACCAAAACTCTTTCAGAATGTAGGAGGAAGTGCAATGGCCATTTCCCAAATCATCTTATGATTCCGGCATAATCCTGATACCAAAACTGAACAGAACAACATCCCTCATGAACACATAGGCAAAAACCCTTTACAACATATTAGTATACAGAATCCAGCAGTATGTGAACAGTACACATGACCAAGTAGAGTTTACTCCCAGAAGGTGAGATTGATGGAATGCTCCAAAAACCAATCTAATTTATATCGACAAAGTACAAAACCCATATGATCATCCCAATTGATGCGGAAAAATATGATAAAGTCTCAGCACACTAGGAACAGAAGGAAAGTTCATCAACCTGATAAAGGGCATCTATGGTAAATGTACAGCAGACATAATACTTACTATACATGTAGTTTGGAAAATAGTACTCTAATAGATAATATTACAGGAGGCGGTTATATACAATAAATTTCACAATTTAAAATACACACACATGTAAGAGGAAGTTCTAGTCCTGTTGAGGAGAAGCTATGGAAAGTTACTTACCAGAGCACACACAAAAAAATAAAGGTCAAAATTTCAGGAACCCATGTCACATTATGCATATAAGATTCATATCCTTAACACAAAGGAAGCTTGAGTTTTTGACTCACAAAAGGTACTCGGTGTTGGCTAAGCAGGCCATTTCCAACAGAAGGCACCTAACTGCACCTGACTGAATGCCCTTCACAGCACGCCATATATCAGACTTGTAATCCAAGTAACCGACTTCTTCAGAAAGCTCTCACACCAGACCAAAAACTCACTGGTTAAGCTTAAATAATTCCAAAACTCCACAACTGTCTAGCTTTTTGGAGTCCATCCTCTAATTTTATACATGCAACTTTTTATGCAATTACCATATATTCACGGTCTCTGCCAACTCCCAAACCAGAAGGAGGGCAATATGGGAAAAGCCGAAAAAAGTAAGGATTCTTTCCAAACACTAGTGCACCACAAAAATAGAGGACCACTGAAGTGATTCAGGGTCCTGTCCTTATTTATACTTGCTAACAAAGATTTAAACAAAACAAAATCTAAACGTGCTCTTTAGGGCTTTCAAAAGAAGGTGACATACACAAAAGGAAAGAAATCTGACTGACAATAATAATAGCTAACAATATATATATCAAACATATATACATAGATAGATAACATGTAATGAAAATAATTGCAAACAAGCACTGTTTACACACCTTTTCATATATTAAGGGATTTAATCCTCATAACCATCTTTTGAAGTAGATAATATATCTACATTTTACAGATGAGGGAATTATGGCATACAACATTTAGGAAACTTGCCCAATTTAGTAGCAAAGCCAGAATTCACATCTTGGCAGCCCACCTACAGAGTCTCTGCCTGCAACTACTAAGCCGCATTGCCTTGTAGTGGCTTGGCCTCTCAGGGTGTTTTGGTAGCCAGATATGGAATTCTCATTCTTTCTGAAGAGGTTTTATTTAAAAGCAACAACATATTGATTCCCACACTCTCCATCAAAGAAAAACCGAGTTCATTCCAATACATTTTCAAAAAGGATGTCTAAGACCAAAAGTCCATCATTATGGATTTTTTCTCTTAAAACAGTATGACAGGATTATTCTAACTCCAAATAACTTCAAAACATGTTACAGATGGAATTAGGGGCTGTTTTTTCTCTTGCAAAACAAATTCATTCCCCAATAATGACAGAGATAAAAAGAAATTCACAAAATCAAATGATTTTATACAAAAGTTAGTCGCTATTTTTTGCTTTAGTTTGAATTTAAAACCTACAGTACCAGAAGATAAGCACCAGGTGAGTCAAAGTATTACACTGGTCACTTGCCTCTTTGAGGAAAATCTCCATATCTTCTTGACTCTCAAATACAAAAGCTCTCAAGTCATTTGCTGAAATATGATTTTCAATATACTTGGCGTTTTTATTATCTTTCATATTGATCTAAACAAAAAGAAAATATAAGTAATGTAAGTTAATTCTCATGAAATCCAAACTGAGTACTAGGACATAATTTTACTTTGAGTTATTGAACCAGCTTAAATTTAATACTTCAGGGGGAAAAAAAAAATTTGGTATTGAAGACTCGACATTTTAAAACCTCCACTTAATTTAGTACCCAAAAACACCTAAAAATACATAGCAAAACAAAAAAATAAGACTTGAGCAAGTACCTGATGCATATCAATTTTGATTTTATCTAAGAAATAAGTACGTTCTTTTCTAGTCAACTCACTGGAAAACATCTGAAATGGCTTAGAAGGTAATCTAACACTATAAACATTTCTTATCTATCCCCAAACTTTTAATATTTATCTTCTAAATCTTCAAGAGGAAGTCATAAATGGCAATAGCTGATCAGTACAAAAACACAGAGAATTACAATACAACTCTAACCATGCTTTCAAGAGAAATCCTAGGCTTGTACCACTAGAGCATAAGCTTTAGGATTTGTCTTTTAAGTATCCACAAATCAGGCACTTCTGCATGTGAGGTTCAATGCTATGGAAAATACTAAGAGGGTCAAGATAACGACAAATCAATCTACTTTTTGCTTTTTTTAACTTAGCATCTGCAAAAAGGCAGAACACAATAAAGATCTGTAACAGGTGTATAAGAAGTGCCCTCTTGTGGAATTTCAGGGGGCGGATAGATTATCTTCAGCAGATGGAAATCAGTTTTCTTGAAAAAAAGATTTATGAAAGAAGGTATTTATGTACTTTCATAAATCTTTTTTTCAAGAAAACTGATTTCCATCTGCTGAAGATAAAATACAGCATACTAGTTAAGAGCTAAGACTCTGGGGTCAGACAGATGTTGCTTTAAATCACATACCACTTAAGGTCTCTCAAAGTTTTAGTTAGTTCTTCACCAAAATGGGTACAGTAAAATCGTCTATATCGCAGGAATAAATGTGGATTAAGAGCTAATAAAAAAATTTTAGTACAATGCTTGTCATATAAACGTTGGCAAGTATTACACTCTATTTTAAACTACAAAATATCAGCTAGCATTAAAAAAGGGGAAAACTGATACACAAGAAACAAAGTCACATGAAATACCTGCACGTAAACACTACAGAAATTTAGCCTCTGTTGTTTCAATTTGTGTTTTTTTTGGTACCAATTACTTCATTCGAAGCAATGGTACAAATGAAAGAAAAGTGCGTGTTAGCTACAACTTATAGAAAGGGTAAAATAACCCCACTGTGACTGCAGAAATCACCTTTATAAAAACAGCTGTGGCTAAGTCAGCCTAAGACCCGGCTCTCATGATCACTCCTTTGTCAAAGTTACTCTTCACTGGGCCTTCCACCTTGTGTAAGTTGGTGATGTGGTCATTCAAGTCCTTGAAGAACGTCACCTGCTCATTTAGATAATGACTTTCACAAAGTCACAGGAGTAGGGGTCATTTCTGTCCCTGCCCAGTTTGTGCACTTCCGGTAGTGACTGAGTCACACTGTTTTTTCCCCAGGTAATGCAAACTGCATTGCATTCAGTCTGGCCCCTCCTGACATCCTGAAGGAAGATTTCACCACTTTGTTGGTTCTGCAGCTTCACCAGCTACTTAGCATGCTCCTCTCGTGAGACTGGTAAAGAAAATACTTGGCAAAGTTCAAGGCCACTCCTTCACAACATAGTAAACACAGAGTGGTAGGCAGAGGAGACACTGCACTCCAAGGTGATCTGGTGGTTGATGGCAGACTCCTAGTTCAGTTTTTAAACATGAAATCTTTCTATACATCCTTAGAACCTGTTTTATAAATTAATAGGTCGTAAATGTCCTCTTATATTATTGAGACCTAGAATGACTTCTTAATGGCTGCATAGTATTCCATTCAATGGATATAGAATAGTTTACATGACTAATCTCTCTGGAAATTTTGCTCTTTGCCCCACCATCACTTGTGCTATTATAAACACTGCAATGAGGAACAACTATAAATACGTCTTTGTACAATTCTCCCATTGTAGACTGCAGTGGTTAGAAATAACTCATGGAAATGGACAGTTGACAAGTTATATGGCTAAAATTTTATGTTTTGCTAACTTGTCTATGTTGACAACATATCAACTAGATACCGAAGGATTAAACGTGTGTATGTTGGGGTGGGGGAATACAGGCAGAAGCAGCTTATAGGAAAGGTAAAAGGTTCTTCCAAAAAAGGATAAAAAAGCAAGACTGTTATCTTTTTATCTCAAAGATTCAAATGCAATTTGAAATATAAATACATGCCAGCTAGTACCACCTTTTGGTGACAGGCTACCACTATTGGGAGATCAAATGATAAAAGGATGGCAAATTTACTAAAGTAGTGAATTATAATTTTGAGGTTGACATTTAAATAAAAATCTGTTGACAATTACTTGCATTATAATTTATTAAGGCTCAAAATATTTTCTTATATTTCTTTCAGTCCTTACCAGATTAATCAAAACAATAATGTCTGCATCCAAAATAGATATTCCCTTCTTGATCTGGCAAAAATACTCTAATAATACATACCTGAGCAAGAAGAGAATACAGTATTATGCATATTAATTTTGCCAATATAATCTAAGATATAAAAAGAGACAACTACATGAAATGATTTTAAATAAGTAATACAAATATGAATTAAAGAAAGAAGTTTTCATGAATCCTGCAAGGATCTATAGTGCATTCTTTTCTAAAGTTAAAAAAAAAAAAAAAAAAAATTTTACCCAGCAATAATCTGTAAGTCATTTTTGGGTAAGTTTTAAGTTAAGTTCATATTGTACCTAACTCTATCATTGTCAAAGAATGTGGTTTTTACTTTATTTTCTCTTTCCATGGGCAAACTTTTAAAAATAGTGTAGATGGAAATCTTCCTAGCTATTCCATGGCCACGCTTCATTACATGATTTACTAAAGACAGCTTACCCTATTCTTAATGGCCCATGATCATCAAAAAGAGCTAGCTATCAAAGGTTTAGGAGGTCAAAAGACTGCTGGCTGCATTCTCAGAATCCTAAGAATGCTCTATTACTTATAGGTGACTTTCTCCTCTATCTTCTGTTGGGTCCCCCTATCAACATAGTTATTTACAGCAGTTTCTAGCCCTTCGGGCAGCGTTTAATATATGGCCTGTTATAATCTAATAACTGACAGAAGGAACTAGCTGACCAAACTAATCTTATACATGATTCTTGGTCAATAAGCTAACAGTTTCATACTCTTTCTAGACAAAGTTCAAAGACTTGTTGGTCAAAAGTCAGGTATGGATTCAGCAGCATACCAATAGCCACAAGTCTGATAATGGAAAACCAAGGCGTTAATAAGACTAAGAACTCTTAAAACAACAAAAAATCTATAATAAATACAATAATGAAACCAACAGATGCTACCACGATGAACAAAATTTCTTACCGTGAGCATTATAGGCTCACAGACTCTTTGCTTAAATTTGTCCCGGTTATTTCTTAGCCATAAAACAGCTTCGTATGTGTCCCGGTATCTTTGCCTCAGCTTATCTTCCTTCTGATTCATAAGATTGTCAAATCGTACAATATTATCACCCACACCTAAAAAAGGAAAATAAAGTTATTAGTTCTCTGAAAACTTTAATTACTGAAATAATCCATTAGTAATACAAAAGGATATCTTAGGATCCAAAAGTTAGCAATACCACTCAGCAAGTACCCACCACAATGAACAAATTGTTATCAAATTTCCAAACACTTGAGACTAAACATGCTCTCTAAGCTATCAAAACTAAAGAGGTCACAAAAATAAGTCAATAAAAAAAAAGAAAATACTACATTTCCTAACATGAGATGATCGCAATAGGCCTTCAAAATTCTGAGAGAAAAATTATTTTCAACCTAGAATCACACATAAACAAAACCAAGAGAAGAGGATCATGAAATAAAGGCATCTCTAGGGATGCAAAGACTCTGAAATTATTCCCCAAATATTTCCTCCTACAAGGTTACCCAAAGGTAAGGGAATAAGGTAAGAATGTAAGTAATGTAAGAAAAACAAAAAGTCCACGGAATTCAGGAATAGCTTTACCCAACACAGAAAAAGATCTGTGACAAAACCCAACAAATCCCAGACGACTGCCACACAGGCAGCTCTGAGAACAATCCATTTAGATGGAAGGAATGGGAAGGAGGGCTCCAGAACTCAAGAGAATACCTACTCTTTTTTTCTTTTTAAGGAAATGTTAAAGCAAAAGGTTTTTCTAAAAGGTAAATTGAAACCTTTAAAAAAAAAGCCATGAGTGAAAGGAAATCCCATCCTAACGCATTACCCAGCTCTGCTGTGAACAAGTCTCACCGCTGTCACAATAATATTTCTAGATTTTAGAATTCACCCATAAACAGAGCACATAGAACTTGATATGGTTCTTAATAAAAGGTTTCAGCCTTGAAAATATAAAAACCAGAGTACAAACTAGAGGACTTAGAATGTCAGAAGAGCAGAAAGTAAAAAGGATGAGTACTAGTATTTTAGCTTACGAAGTGTGCATTCAAGCAATACTGACCACTGTTTAATGACACAAGATATAAGGATATTAAAATCATAAAGGTTAATGATTAGTAACTAATAATAATCCCTCTCCAGGAATTAAAATAGGATGTGAATTGTTATGAGCCAAAAATCTGTATCTCAAGTTACAAAATAGCAAAACATAGTATCTAAAATTGATTACAAATGAAGGTCTACTGGAAAAAACTGAGTTAGTTAAAAATGCACACACCTCGGAGTGGGCAGGGAGATTTGAAAGAGGTGGAGGAAACTCTGATAAACATAAAAAATTGGGGATGCTTTCTTTTTTACTGATCTTAGTCATATACACTGAGTAGTTAGAACTTAAGACCTCTTCTATCTGAATAAGGTTATAAGTCAATTTTCGTGGTCCATAGGAAGGAAAAGCAAAGATGAAACTGGACAGGTTTCAAAGGGGCAAAGCTAATGGAAGGTTCTGAAGACTAACTGAAGAGCGTATATTTGATCTGCTAAGTAACAGTGAGTGGCTCTGTGAAGAAAATAAAGGAAACCGTTCTTAGAGAATTAAATCAACTGTCATAATTTGAGATACAGAAGGCAATGGTTAGCCAGTGACAAAGCACAGTATATGCTTCCTATAGGTGATTAAGGCATTAATTTGGCAAAACCAAGCTGAGCTTCCTCAACAAGGGGATTTTGAGCAGCTAAAGACATGGTACCAGGGGAAGAAGACAGACCATCAACAGAAACAGAGCTCCATTTTATAAACATCTCTTCACCCTAAGTTTCATAAAACTTACTCTTTCTCTCCTTCTCTAGGCTCTCCTTCTCTCCTCGCTTATCAATTACCTCGCCTTCACATAATGCCTTTTCGTCTTGAACTCGTCTCAAATCATTTGTAATGGCATCGATCTGGGGCTGAAGATTCTCACAGTTTTCTGTGGTCTTCAGTTCGTTCTGCAAATCCTCTATCATCTTCCGAGTGTTACTTATCCTCCTCTGGCGGTCCTGTTCTTCATTCTGTTTTACCGTTAATGCCTGCTGCAGTTCCTCAATCTAATAAAACAAAGAAGGACGGTACTGGAGATTGTTTTTTTCTCTTGCTTTATAAGGCTTTTATAGTAATATAGTATTTAAAATGCGAACAACATGGGTGTTTTCCTCACTAAAAGGTACTCTGCGATAATTAAGAGGGTTACTGCTACCAGACCACCTGTTATCTTTATTTGTTCACTAATACAGCCTAAGTACCCAGAGCAATGCTTAGCATATAGTTAGCACTTATTAAGTATTTGCTCATAAACAAAACATTTGTAAAGCCAATTCACAGATTTCTAAATATTGACAGGAAGTTCATATTACACACCAGAAGACCACAATTAAAACAGCATTTACATGTATATGACAGACTTTGAATAAAGCAGTAATAACAGAAATGATAACGAAGATTATGTCATTCTTAATTTTAAATTTTTTTTATGATTTTATTTGAGAGAGTGAGCAAGAGCGAGCGAGCGAGCAAGCATGAGCAGGGGGAGAGAGAGAGGGAGCAGACTCCCTGCTGAGCAGGCAGCCTGACACGGGGCTCGATCCCAGGACCCTGGGATTATGACCTGAGCCAAAGGCAGACGCTTAACTGAGCCACCCAGGTGCCCCTGAAACTATCTTCTTTCAACAAAATTATTTACAAATACTTGAAATATTTTGAGATTAATCCTCCAACTATGTTTAGATTTGTTAACATTTTCAAGGTAAATTATTTAAAAAAAACAACCTAGATCATGTAAGATGCCAGATTTTTATCAAAACCTTCCAAAGTCTACCTAAGAGTTAAGACTTTAAGACACACATGCATAAACACACAAAAATATACATGTATACAATCCTATGTAAAAAGTAAAGTTTTGTAATGTTAACTTATCACATAACATTAGCTTGCTTTCATTTCAAGTCCTCTTTACTCCCTTTCTCCCTCCCCATTACCAAAGTAGGACCAAATTCATTATAGAAAATATGGAAAGTACACTAACTTTTAACAAATAATCATCTATACTCCCAATATCCTTAAATATTTACATTTTAATAACCTACTTTTTTATAGAGCATATATGTTTTATGGCATCACTAAAAACGTATTGAGAGCAGTTTCTCATTTCTCCCATGTCCTTGGCAAAACAAAATTTTGTTACCTGTGTAATGTCCTGTTATATGGCTCTAACACGTTTCATCCCATTCCCTACTGTTAGACATTTGAGTTGGAACCAATTTTTCCTTTCTAAAATTTTAACTTTGACAGTGTCAAGAAAATGAATTGAAACATCCAAAAATCCCCTCTCCTATACCAAACATGCAGAAGGCAGAAATAAAGTTAAAATATGTATCTGTGATTGAAGTTAACAATGTTCAATGGACCTAAAAGAAAGGAGACAAGAAGCCACAGTGTCCAGCCAGGGAACCCATGAAGTCCAAGGCAATGGGAATAAATAGGTAGAGAATTAAGAATCACCAGACACGGGGCACCTGGGTGGCTCAGGCGTTACGCGTCTGGCATTCGGCTCACGTCATGGTCCCAGGGTCCTGGGATGGAGCCCCACCATCGGGCTCCCCTCAGCAAGGAGCCTGCTGCTCCCCCTACTTGTGCTTCCTCTCTGCCAAATAAATAAATAATCTGAAAAAAAAAATCACCAAACACATAAAGAAGTCCAGCTCCATGAAAAAGGGACAAGAAACGTAGCGAACAAAACCTTTGTACTCCCAGCAAAACAGAGACCCACCAAGCTACCAAAAATCACGGGGGCTACTAAAGAAATCTGTAGGACTATAAGGTCTGTCTGACTTGAAAAACTGGGAAGCAGCCCAGTGGTCCCTATTCTTCCAGGTAAGTTTTCTGAACTCTAATTCAGGTGCAGCTCTCATCTGAAAAACTCAGACACCAGAGGTCCAAACTCTTAGGTCACCCCATTATTTTAAATTTCCATGAATGTTCTCTCTCGTTCTGACACTTGGCTATTCCTGAAAGAGCCTTCTCCCTAAGGTCACCTTCTCCAAGGTGACCTCCTGCCACAATCCTTCAGACAGCTTCAGAACTCAGAGGTAGGGAGGGTGTTAATCCTCATTAATCCCTACTGTACTATTTCCTCCATTAACTAAGCCCCACTTAATTTCCCTTGAAGACTGTGGTATCAGGCTTTACTAGCATTATCTCTATGTTGCTGTGTTAACTACCTCCCTCAATATCCTTCCTCACTCCATTCACTGAGGATTTAGCATGCCACTCATTGTTTTCTTCTCCATATGTTGAAGTCCCATGATCTAACTCTTTGGCCTCAGTGTTCCTGGACTTCTTCACCTTCAACCATCTTTTCCTAAACCCCTGCTCAGCTACCTACGTTTTACTTCAGATCATGTAAAGCACCACAAATCGTACATCTGAAAACCATTTCTACAATTCTATTCTTCCAGTCCCCTTTACTTCCGTTTTACTTACTGTGGTATCCAAACTATTCTTTGACTCCATAGGGTCCTGCAATCCAGTAACCCTACTATCTTTTCACAATCCATCATCCCCTTCATTTCTTTTCTTTAACCTGAAGTTTACAACCCAGCACAAGAACCACTCCCTTGCAGAGCCTCTTGACCCTCTACCATTCCTATGTCACATCAGAGAGGAAAAAAGCACAGTCTCTATTAAACCTAACTAAATACCTTTTATGTATCTGTATCCAAGCAGCCAAACTAATTGAAGAAACTCTCCAAAAACGCATCTCACTTTGAATTTATGGCCGCAAAACTTAAATAGGAACTCAAAACTACCAGACAAACCTACTACATTTCTTTAATAAATGTGTGTGCTCATTCTAAAAGGAGTTCACATCTTGGCCTCCTCCCTTGCTCAAACCTTTATTGCTGCAGGCCCTCTACTCACTCAGCTGATAACTTTGTCTCGCACTTCATTAATAGCATAATTAAAATCAGTACTATGATCAGAGTACTATTCCTGCTTTAAAATCCATCACCCTAACTCTATCTGTACCCGATTCATTTTATCTTATACAATATAAGGAGAGTCCCTGTAGCTACCTAAGTCTAAGACTACTCCAAGCAGTGTTTCTCTAATTACTTACTCTAAATTACTCTAAATACTTATGGTGAAGGACCATTTTAAAAAAATTCCAAGCCACAGAAGTCAACTTTTATCAATTACAACTAAAATAAATTATTAACAATCATTTTGGAAAACAGCTTGTCAATTCCTTCGAAAATGAACTATATGCCTATGGTATTCTACTCCTAGGAAATTATTAAAGAAAAATGAAAGCACATATTTATACAAAACCTTGTACAAGAATACTCATGCCAGTTTACTGGTAATAGCCCCAAACCAGAAATAACCTTAATGTTCATCAATAGGTGAGAAGATAAACTGTGGTCTCAAGGGAAAAAATACATTAAAGTAAATAAAAGTTACAATACAACATATCAAAATTGGTGGACACAGCTAAAGCAGGGATGAGAAGAAAGTTTATAGCATTAGGTACATACATAAGAGGATGTACATACATAAGAGGAAAACTCTCAGATGAAGAACCCAGAGGAAGTGCAAAATAAACCCACATCAAACAGAAAAAAGGAAATAATAAAGATACGAGCAGACATCAATAAAATTAAAAAGGGGAAAAACAGAAAATCTATGAAACCAACAGCTGGTTCTTTGGGGGAAAAAAAAGCAATAAAATTAACACACCTCTAGAAAGGTTGCCCCCCATCCCAAAAAAGAGAAGACGCAAATTACCAATATCAAGAATGAAACAGGGGTATCATTGTATCACTACAAACATCAAAAGGATAGCAAGAAACTTTATGCACACAATTTCACAACTTAGATACAATGGACAAATTCCTCAAAAAATAGTAGCTACCATAACTTATCAAATATGAAAAAGATTATTTGAATAGCTCTCTACTAAAATTCGTAATTTTAAAACTTCCCAAAAATAATCTCAAAAACCCAGATAGTATCATTTGAGAATTATTTGGAATGTTTAAAGAAGAATTAACACCAATTCTATACAATCGCTTCCCAAAAAAAAAAACTGAAGAGGAGGGAACACTTCCCAATTCATTTTATAAAGCTAGTTAGTATTCCGACACCAAAAGCAGACAGACAGTACAAAAAACTATAGAACAATATCCCTCACAAACACAGAGTATTAGTCAAGAGAATTCAACAATATATAAAAGTATATTTATATGCCACAACCAAGAAGGATTTCCAGAGATGTAAGGTTATTTGATGGTTAAGAAAAAAAAAAAAAAAAAATCAAGGTAATGGATATTAGTAAGCTAAAGATGAACATGGACACTATCATATCAATAGATGCAAAAAAAAGGACTTAACAAAATCCAACACTCAATCAATATAAATACTCTCAGAAACATGGGAATAGAGTGAAACTTCCCAAACTTGATTAAAAAAACATCTATACAAAACCTACAGCTAACAATATACTTAATGGTAAAAAAAAAACGAGTTGCTTTCCTCCTAAGATCACGAACAAGGTAAGAATGTCCACTCTTGCCATTCTTACTCAACACAGTGCTGGAAGTTCTAGTGGGTAAGGCAAGAAAAGAAATAAAAGGCATACAAATCAGAAAAGAAAAAATAAAGTCGTCCCCACTTGTAGATGATATGCTTGCCTATGCAGAAAATCGCAAGGCCTCTATTTCTTAAAAAGGGAGAAGAGAAAAGAAATACTTAGGTGTAATCTCACAAAACACAGAGGACATGTATGCTGAACACTACAAAACACTCACTGAAGAAATCAAATATCTAAATAAATGAAGACATACCGTGTTCAAAGATTGGAAGACTCAACACAGTACAGATTTCAATTCTCCCCAAATTGATATACACGTTTAATTCAATTCCTATTAAAATCCCAGCAACATTTTTCTGTAGATATAGAAAAGATTTGGAGGTCATCAGGAATGGCAAAATCAAACTATGAAAATCCTCTCCTCCATAAAAATAATGAAAACATTGACAAAAATTGTCAAAATTAACTTTTTTGGAACTCTGGAATTTAATCAAAGGCTTATAATTACCTGGAGGCTGTTTATTCAAGAAAAATGCCTGAATCTTGGTAAAAACAGCAAGCCTTGTGGAATTCTTAACAAGCCCCATTCCCTTCCCCAGTTCCATGGCAGCCTTGAAAATCAACAGCCCACAATCACAGTGAAATCAGCAACGTAATAACCACTGGAGAGGCCAAGGTTAAAAAGGTTTCAAGTTCCCATTCTCAGAAAACTACCATTATCTGATCTATCTGCACTTCCCGGAAAAATCTTACTACAAGGCCTATCTTTATTTGGCATGACTCCATACTTGCAGCCTTTACCCTGAAGGCATTTGCTAAAAACAATCAGTGGCAAGTGTTTAATACCATAGCTGTTCCAAGAGGAATAACAGTTGGGGCAAACAATAAGCTAACCAAAAAAACTTAAAAAGCTGGAGAATGAGACACCCGTAGGAGACTTGGGAAACTCCTGGGGAATCTAGAAGGCTATACGTATGAGTAGACAGTGTGCATGTCTAGGACTGTGCACATGCTCAAGACTGGAAGAGGCTGTAAGCTCTCACAGAGGCTCTGTATACACAAATGTTTCACCTTGAGGCTATGTGCAAATCAGAAGTGAAACCCAAAACAGAGCTGTAAACTAGCACTGGATAATTAACCAAAGCTTGCAACAATTCAGAAAGCACTTATTGAATCTTGGTACACAGTAAAAACACCACCCTGCTGTGTGTTGAAGTGTGACCCAACATGCACGAAGAGATCCCCAACAAAGACAGGGAGACATCTTGGTTGCAGTCATTTAAGGAAGTATCTGACCAGTACACTAACTCAGCAGAGACTTCAGTAGTCACATACAACAAAAAATTCAATTTTCAAAGAATTAGTTAGGAAAGTAAACAAACCGCAACAACAAGCCTGGGGAGGGAAGGACAACTGATTTCAAAATTGCCACATCATGCTACTTAAACTGCCAGTTTCAACAAAAATTACAACACTTTCAACAAAAGTATACATCATACACTGGAAAAAAAAGCAGTCAACAGAAAATATCCCTGAGGAAGCCCAGAAATAGACTTAAAAAGTAAAGACTTTAAAACAGCGATTTTAGGGGCGCCTGGGTGGCTCAGTGGTTAAAAGCCTCTGCCTTCGGCTCGGGTCATGATCTCAGGGTCCTGGGATGGAGCCCCACATTGGGCTCTCTGCTCAGCGGGGAGCCTGCTTCCCCCTCTCTCTCTGCCTGCCTCTGTGCCTACTTGTGATCTCTGTCTAATAATAAAATCTTTAATAAATAAATAAATACATAAATACATAAATAAATAAATAAAAACAGCTATTTTTAAAATGTTCCATCAACTAAAGAAAACCATGTCTAAAGAACTAAAGCAAAGGAAGAGAACAATGTCTCATTGAATAGTGAGTATCAACAAAGGAAGAAAGTATAAAAAGGAGCTAACTAGAAATTGAGGAGTTGAAAAGTACAATAACTGAAATAAAAGATTCACTAGTGAGGCTAAAGAGATTTGAACAGGCAAAACAAAGGAAACCTGAAGATCAGCCACTTGAGATTACCCAGTCTGATGAAAAGAAACAAAAATGAATAAAATGTGTATAAAAATATACCACTGTATATCAAACAATGCAGAGTATCAGAAGAAAAGAAGAGAAAAAGGCAGAATGAATATTTGAGGAAATTAATAATTCCAGAATTCCCAGCTTGGATCTAAAACATTAATCTGCATGCCCCAGAAGCTAAACAACTTCCAAGTAGGATAAACTTAAGGAGAGTCACATTGAAAAACATCATAGTTAACTGTTGAAAAAACGTTGAAAGCAAGAAAAAAGTAACTCCTCGTGTACAAGGGATCCCCAATAAGATTAAAAGCTGACTCATCAGAAACCAGGGAGGCGGGGCGCCTGGGTGGCTCAGTTATTAAGTGGCTGCCTTGGGCTCAGGTCATGATCCCAGGGTCCTGGGATCGAGCTCCACATCGGGCTCCCTGCTCAGCAGGGGATTGTGCTTCTCCCTCGCCCACTCCCTCTTTCTCTCTCTCTGTCAAATAAATAAATAAATCTTAAAAATAAATAAATAGATAGATAGAAACCAGGGAGGCTAGAAAGCAACGGATCGTCATATTCAAAGTGCTGGAAAAATGAGAACAAGAATTCTCCATCCAGTGAAACTATCCTTCAAAAACAAAGGATAACTTAAGACATTGCCAGATAAACAAGAACTGAGAGAATTCGTCATTAGCAGATGTACCCTACAAGAAATCCTAGTGTTTCATGCCAAAATGAAAGGACACTAGAGAATAACTTGACTCTATACAAAGAAATAAAAAGCACCAGTAAAGGTAACTACACAGTTAATACAAAAAGTAATAAAAATGTATCTCGTTTGTAACTTTTTTCTCTTATCTGACTTAAAAGACAACTGTTGTGGTACTAATACAAAATATTTATTTTCTTAGTCCCTAGTCCCTGGCCTGGAGTTCTTAAAACCCTTGGAATCTCCTGAGTGACAGGAGCATCTTTTGTTATTCATACCAAGCAACCAGGCACTTTTGACCAAACCTGATTTTATGCTAATAGGATGACTCTTGGAAGGGCCCCCTAGATAGCTTCAGAATGGAGAATGGCTTCAGGAAGAAATCAACCACATCGATTAGAAAGCCGAAACTTTTATCCCCACCCCCTGACCTCAAGGAGGGGGAAAGAACTGGAGATTGTGAGTTCATTTACCAATGGCCAAAAAATTTAATCAATCATGCCTACGTAATGAAACTTTAATAAAAAATCCTAAATGATAAGATTCTGGAGCTTCTGGTTTGAAGAACAGGTCAATGTTCTGGGAAGGTGATGCACCCAGAAGAGGGAATGAGAGCTCTGAACACTATCTCCCATACCTTGTCTTATGCATCTCTTCCATTTGGGTGTCACTGAGTTGCATCCTTTATAATAAACTGGCAATTGTTAAGTATAATATTTTCCTGAGTTCTATGAGTCAATGTAGCAAATACCAAACCTGAAGAGGGGTTCAGGTGGGAACCCCTGAATGTGGGAACCCCTGATTTTGTAGCCAAGTCAGGCAGAAGTGCAGGTAGCCTGTGTCCTGGGTCCCTGAGACTTAAGTATGAAGCAAGGGCTGTCCTGTGGGACCAAGTCCTTAACTTGTAGAGTCTGCTCTAATTGCAGGCAGTTAGTATCAGAATTGAATTGAATGGTAAGACACTTGGTTGGCGTCAGAGAATCAAACATTATTGTTACAAAAACAAAACTATATGAAGAAATAATTATAAAAGCTATGCTGATAGGTTTATAATAATTAAAATACAATTTGTAGGACAGTAACAGCACAAAGGAGGGAGAATGGAATGGAACTATGTAGGGGCAAAGTTTGCATACTACTGAAATTAAGTTGGTATATGAACCAGATTGTTATAAATTAAGATACAGTCATTCTAAAGGCAGCCACTAAGAAAATAGCTCAAAAAATACACAGTGTAAGAAACAAGGGAATTAAAATGATACAACAGAAAACATTTAACATAAAGTAATAATGGAGAACTAGAGGAACGAAAAAGTCCTAAGACACAGTGAAAACAAATTAGCAAAATGGCTCCTGTAAATGCTCCCTTCGTCAGGAATCACATCAAATGTAAAGGGTTAAACACTCCAATTTAAAGGCAGGGACACAGAAGATGGCCAAGTGGGAGGATCTTGAGTTCATCTCCTCCCGTGGACACAACATAACAGCTACAACTCTATAACTAACCCTGAAAACAATCTAAAGACTAGCAGAACAGACCCTCCACAGTCAACTGTAAAGAGGAGGCCACATGGAAAAGGACAGGAAGGACAGAGACACTACTGGAAAGTAAAGCCCTGGAGGCAGGAACCACAAACGGGAGGGACACTACAGGCATGGAGAGGTGAGAGGATCAGACCCCACCCGAGGCAGTCCTGGCAGCAGAGGCCTGCGCTGGGAAGACGAATCCCCGTAACATGTGGCTTGGAAAATCAGTGGGACTTAAATCTGAAAGAGCCAGAGGGCAACAGGAAACTCCGCTGCTGCCCTTAAAGGGTCAGCACGACAAGGAACTCTGTGTGGGACACAGCATAGAAGTAGTAGTCTGAAAAGCACCTGGGGTATAAATGAAGGGGATTTATTGGCTAATCGTAGAATGTGTGAAGGGACAGGGATCTTCAGGAGATTTCCCCAGGAACAAAAGTGCTGGCAGATGCCGCTTCTCTTGTACTCCACCAGCTCAGATAGCCGGACACCTGGAGAAGCCAGCGCTAACGCTCTCTCCCATCTATCTTGCTAGCGTTCCGTGCTCCACCCAAGCATTCCCCTGAGGACTTAGCCATCCAAACCACTGCTCCCGCCTCGCCACGCCCTGGAGGCACCCCAGCAGGTACTCATGCCACTTTAAAGTGATCCTGCCCTGGGGAGGGGGGAGATAACCCCACACGCTGACACACCCGCAGTTCCAGCGGCCCACACTCTTAGCGGGCTGTGCAAGGAGCAAGCTGTGCCCTTTGATGCTCCTGTAACTACGGCAGAGAGGCTAATGGGAGACTCCTGGGCTGATGGCCAGCCCTGGCCACCAACAAGCCTGAGGCAACCTCAGACAGGCCTCTCAACAGCACAGAGACCAAACCCTGCCCAGTACATTCACAGCATGTACTCTGGGTCATGGCAGTCAGCTAAGCTGAAGGCAACAGTGACTCAGCCTTGAGAGGAGGGTATATGCAGCCCACCCAAAGGGCACCTCTGCAGACCAGAGAGGGCAAGCATTACAGGGTACCACGGGACCTCTTCTACACAAGGCCACGACTTTCAAACAAAGAGACATAGCTACCTACCTAATACACAGAGACAAACGCAGAGAGTCAGGCAAAATGTGACAGTAACATATCCCAAATGGAAGAACAAGACAAAAAATCACAGTAAAAGAGTTAAGTGAAATGGAGGTAAACAACATACCTAATAAAGAATTCAAAATAATAGTCATAGGAATTGGGATCTCAGAAAAGAGTAGATGATCTCAATGAGAACTTCAACAAAAATAGAAAATATAGAATCAGAGCAGAAAAATTTAATAACTGAAATAAAATATACTAAGGGAATCGACAGATTAGAAGACAGAAGAATGTATCAGTGATCTGGGGAACAGGGAATGGAAAGCAATCAAGCTGAGTATCAAAAATAAAAAATAGTACTGAAAAATGAGAACAGATTAGGGGAACTCAACAACATCATCAAGCATATTAACATTCACATTATAGGGATCACAGAAAGAGGAGAGAGAGAGAAGGGGCAGAAATCTCATTTTAAAAAATACTAGCTGAAAAACCGCCTAATCTAGGGAAGGAAACAGACATCCAAGTCTAGGAAGCACAGAGAGCCCCTAACAAGATGAACCCAAGGAGGACCACACCAAGATACATAATAATTAATTTTTTTTCATAATAATTAATTTTTAGGAGGAGAATTTTTAAAGGAGGAAGAAACAACAGTTACACACTAGAGAAACCCCAGAAGGCTATCAGATGATTTTTCAGCAGAAACTTTGCAGGCTAAGAGGGAGGGTCACCGATATAGTCAATGTGTTGAAAAGACAAGACCCACAACCAAGAATACTCTGCCCAGCAAGATTATCATTTAGAATAGAAGGAGAGTTTCCCACACAAACAAGTTAAATGAGTTCATCACTAAATTTAAAGGAAGCTCTTTAAGTGCAAAGACAAGGCCAAATTTAGAAGGAAATAATAAAGGAAAAAGTCTCACAGGTAAAAGCAAACACATACTAAAGGTAGTAGATCAGTCACTTATATTTATTTGAGAGAGACAGTGAGTATGCCGGGGGTGGGGGCGTGGTAAGGGGAGAAAGGGGAGAGGCAGAGGGAGAAGCAGACCCCAGGGTGAGCAGGGAGCCCCACCTGGGGCTTGATCCCAGGACCCTGAGATCATGACCTGAGCCAAAGGCAGATACCTAACTGACTGAGCTACCCAGGTGCCCCTGATCACTTATAAAGCCAGTTTTTACAACACAGAGGTAGTAAAATCAATTATACCTACAAAACTTTATACTTACAAAACTTAAGGGATACACAAAATACAAAGATGTAAAGTATGACACCATATACATAAAATGTGGAGGGGGAAGTGAAAATGTAGTGATTTTAGAATGTGTTCAAACTTAAGCAATTATCACCTTAATACAGTCTGCTACAGACATAAGATGTTATATATGAGCCTGGTGGTAACCACAAATCAAAAACCTAAAATAGACACACACAAAATAACCCAGAAAGGAATACACACATAACACTAAAGAAAGCTTTCAACCATAGGGTAAGAGAGCAAGAAAAGAAATGAAGAGAGGAGCTACAAAAAGAGGCAGAAAACAATACACAAAATGGTAATAGGTACATATCTATCAATAATTACTTCAAATGTAAATAGATTAAAGGCTCCAGTCAAAAGACACGGAACGACTAAATGGATTAAGAAAAAAAAAAGACCCCCCCCCCAAAAAAGACCCATATATATGCTTCCTTCAAGAGACTCACCTCAGACCTTAAGACACACTGACTGAAGCAAAGGGCTTACAAAAGATATTCCATAAAATTGAAGCAGGAAAAAAAGAAGGAAAGGGTAGCAATAGGTATAGAAGACAAAATAGACAATAAAACAGACGGAAGCAAGAGAAAAAGAGCACTACATTATGATAAAGTGATCAGTCTGACAAGATATTACAACTGTAAATATGTATGCACCCAACATAGGAGCATCTAAATACATAAAGTAAATATTAACCAAGTGAGAAATGGACAATACAATAATAAAGGACTTTAACACTCCACTTACATCAATGGATAGATCATCCAGACTAAAACAGAAACAGAAAAAACCCCACCACAACCACAACAGTAGCTTTGATCATTTAGATTAGATGATCTAACAAATATACACAAAACATTACATCCCAAAACAGAAAACACATTCTTTTCAAGTGCACATGGAACATTCTCCAGAACAGATCACATTAGGGCACAAAACATGTCTCGACGAATTTAAGAAGACTGAAATCATATCAAGCACCTTTTCTGACCACGATGACATAAAACTAGAAATCGATTACAAGAAAAATCTGGAAAGAACATCAACGCATGGAGGTTAAACAAAATGCTATTTAACTGAGGGGGAAGATGGCAGAGAAATAGGAGACCCTGTTTCAACCGGTCCCCTAAAGTGAGCTAAATACCAGAACATTCTGAACACCCATGAAATCAGCCTGAGATGTAAGATTATACACTTCTGGATCTCTACAGGAGCAGAAGGCAGCAGTGGAGAGGTAAAGAGGAGTGGGAACACTCTGACTGATATCGGAGGATAAATGGAAGGGGGAGGGGAGCCACCAGAAGTGACCCAAGGAAGGTAATACCCCAATGTGAAAGTGCCCTGTGATTGGGGATGACCATTAACTTGGAGTCTGGTTAAAAACAATCAAAAAGAGCAAAAGATCTTAAGGGGCAACTAGTGGAATCGGGTGGTCATGGGCACGGGCCTAAGCCCATGTTCCCAGGAAGGACACCACCACGGGCAACCACCCACGTCAGAGAGAGACCAGTGAGGGGTCCAGACTGTGGTCCATGAGCCTGTGGCTTTCCGCTGCTTGCACCACCACTCAGTCTGGGCACTCGCGCAAGTGCCTAAGTGTGGGCGCCAGCCAGCAGTCTCTGGGACCTCGGTCCGTCCGCATCCCGCCGCAGGGTCTGAGTGCTCCCAGCCCGCACGCCTGAAAGAACACGGTGCGATCTCAGGACGGAACCTTTCCACAGCCTGCGCAACCTGCGGGGTCTGAGCACACCCAGCGTGGGCCTGGACACCAGAGAACAGTCCTGGCAATGGCAGGCACCAGAAGCGGGTTTCCCAGACCAATATCGCCTGCAGTTTTAGTGGCACAGGGATGCACAGATGAGCAGGAGCCTCAGGTGACCACTGGGACGGTGGCTGGGGGTGCGCACCACCTGTGGGAGGCAGTGGTGTGCAGTGGCGTTTACAGAGGGGGAGTCTGTGTGTTCTGGACCACGCAGAGGGGAGCAGACTGAGCCTTCTAAGGCGGAGGTACAGGCAGATTCTTTGCTCTGACCCTCCAAAAAGCCGTGAAAAGCCACAAAAAGCCACAAAAGAACAAAAACCTCCAGAGAGCAAAAGCCTGAAAAACCAGTTCCCACAGAGTCTAGCCCCATGATAGCCGGCAGGGCGACTCAATTCAAGCAAGACGGACTGGAAAACAATGCAGCAGACCCCTCCCCCAGAAGACAAGCCAAAAGCCAGAGGACAATAACCACAGGGTCCCCATAAAACTGTAAAACCCCGACATCAGGGGAAAACAATATATTAAGCTCCCGGTATTGCCCTAAAACCTGTGTATTTCATACATACAAGTTTTGTTTCTTTTTAATTCATTCTCACGATTAACTTTTTTTTTTTTTTTTAAGATTTTATTTATTTAATTATTTGACAGAGAAACAGAGAACACAAGTAGGCAGGGCAGCAGGCGGAGGGAGAGGGAGAAGCAGGCTCCCCATGGAGCAGGGAGCCCGATGTGGGACTTGATCCCAGGACCCAGGGATCATGACCTGAGCCAAAGGCAGCTGCTTAACCAACTGAGCCACCCAGGCGCCCTCTTTTTTAACTTTCTTAAACTACTTAACATTACAACTAGAGTCTTAATAGAACGATACACCCAGGAAGATCCAAAATAACCTTCCTCGCCCACATCAAGGATTTATAACCACCCTCCCATCTTATTCTTCTGTCATTGTTTCTGTGTATTTGTTTTTGTTCTGGTATTATATAAATCTTATCCTTGGGGTTCATTTTGGCTGGGTTCTTTTTTTTTTCTTGTCATTTACTTTTGTCAGTCTTTTTGTTTGTTCGTGTTTGTTTATATACCTTATAAATCTTACTTTTGGGACTCATTTTAGCTGGGATTTCTTTTTTTTTCTCTTTATCTTTTTTCTTTCTTTTTGGTGAATTCCAATTGCTCCGAAACTTTCCAGGGTGCACCTTGCCTGGATCGTGGGTGATATATTTAGCTATACATTCCCTCAACCACTTATCAGAATGACTAGGAGGAGGAACACCCAACAGAGGAAAAACCCAGAGACTGCACCCTCTCCCTCAGAACTATTGGATATAGATATAAACAGTATGTCAGAAAGCGAATTCAGGGTAACAATTATCCAGGCAATGCTAGGTTGGAGAAAAACATTAGTGACAACATAGAATCTGTAAGGGTGGAGCTGAGAGCCAATATGGCAGAAGTTAAAAATGCTATCGATGAGATCCAATCTAATCTAAATACTCTAACAGCTAGGGTTACCGAGACAGAAGACAGAATTAGTCATCTAGAGGACAAGCTGATAGAGAAGAAAGATCAGGAGAAGAGCTGGAACAAACCGCTTAGAAGCCATGAAAACAGAATTAGGGAAATAAACGACGCCATGAAATGTTCCAACATCAGAATTATTGGAATCCCTGAGGGGGTGGAGAAAGAAGACTAGAAGATATAGCTGAACAAATTCTGGATGAAAATTTCCCCCAATCTGGGGAATGGAACAAGTGTTCGTGTCTTAGAGGCAGAAAGGACACCCCCCAAGATCAACAAGTCTTGAAAGACATCCAGACACATGATTGTGAGATTCACGAATCATAATTTTAGACAAGAGGTCCTGAGGGCAGCTAGGGGGAAGAGATTCCTTACGTACAGAGGAAAGTCCATCAGAATAACGTTAGACCTGTCCACAGAAACCTGGCAAGCCAGAAAGGGCTGGCAAGACATATTCAGGGCTCTAAATGAGAAGAACATGCAACCAAGAATACTTTATCGAGCAAGGCTGACATTCGAAATGGATAGAGAGATAAAGAGCTTCCAAGATGGGCAAGGTTTAAAACAGTATGTGACCACCAAGCCGGCACTACAAGAAATATTAAGGGTGGTTCTATAAAAGAAGAAAGAACCCAAGAGTGACATAGAACAGAAACTTACAGAGACAATCTATAGAAACAAGGACTTCACAGGCAACATGATGTCAATAAAAACTTATTTTTCAATAATCACTCTCGTGAATGGCCTAAATGCTGCCATAAAATGGCACAGGGTTGCAGACTGGATAAAACAACAGGACCCGTCCATATGCTGTCTACAAGAGACACATTTGGAACATAAAGATGCATCCAGACTGAAAGCGAAGGGATGGAGAACCATCTTTCATGCTAACGGGCCTCAAAAGAAAGCGGGGGTAGCGATTCTCATATCAGATAAATTAGATTTTAAGCTAAAGACTAGTCAGAGATACAGAAGGACACTACATCATTCTTAAATGGTCTATCCATCAAAAAGATCTAACAGTTGTAAATATTTATGTCCCCAATATAGGAGCAGCCAACTACATAAGCCAACTGTTAATCAAAATAAAGAGTCATATTGATATGAGTACATTAATTGTAGGGGATCTTAACATGCCACTCTCAGTAACAGATCATCCAAGCAGAAAATCAATAAAAAAAACAAGAGCTTTGAATGACACATTGGACCAGACGGACCTCATAGATATATACAGAACATTCCACCCTAAAACAACAGAATACTCATTCTTCTCAAGAGCACATGGAACTTTCTCCAGAATAGACCACATACTGGATCACAAATCAGGACTCAACCGATACCAAAAGACTGAGATTATTCCCTACATATTCTCAGACCACAATGCTTTTAAACTGGAACTCGACCACAAGAAAAAGTTTGGAAGGAATTCAAACACTTGGAGGCTAAA
>CM052892.1:70303350-70354193 GCA_028534135.1 Potos flavus
CTCCATCAGAAAGGATGAATACCCAACTTTTGTATCAACATGCACAGGACTGGAAGAGATTATGCTGAGTGAAATAAGTCAAGCAGAGAAAGTCAATTATCATATGGTTTCACTTACGTGTGGAGCGTAAGGAAAAACATGGAGGACACTGGGAGAAGGAAAGGAAGGGTAAATTGGGAGAAATCGGAGAGGGCAGACGAAGCATGAGAGACTGTGGACTCTGAGAAACAAACTGAGGGTTTTGGAGGTTAGGGAGATGGGCAGTTGGGTGAGCCTGGTGGTGGGCACTGAGGAGGACATGTATTGATTGCATGGAGCACTGGGTCTGGTGCATGAACAATGAATCTTGGGACACTGAAAAAATAAAATAAAAATTTTTAAAAATGCTATTTAACAATGAATGGGTCAACTAAGAAATTAAAGAAGATAAAAAAACACATAGAGACAAATGAAAATGAAAACACAGTGAGCCAAAATCTTTGGGACACAGTTAAACCAGTTCTAAGAGGAGATTTTATAGCAATACTGGCCTATCTCCACAAGGAAAATCTCAAACAATCTAACCTTACACTCAAAGGAGCTAGAAAAAGAGCAAAGCAAGCCTAAAGCTAGCTAAAGGAAGGAAATAATAAAGATGAAAGCATAAGTAAATGAAATATGGAGTAAAAGAAAGATAAAAGAAACCAAGAGCTGGTTCTTTGGAAAGACAAACTGATAAACCTTTAGCCAGACTCATCGAGAAAAAAAAAAAAAAAAAAAGGGAGCGGACTCAAATACAATTTGAAATGAAGGAAAAGAAAGAACTGACACTACAGAAACACAAAGAATAAGAAAATATTATGAAAAATTATAGGCCAACAAACTGGACAATCTAGAAGAAATGGATAAATTCCAGAAACATATCATCTCCCAAAACTGAATCAGGAAGAAACAAAAACTTTAAACAGACCAAATACTAGTAATGAAATTGAATCACTACTCAAAAATCTCTCAGCAAACAAGTCCAGGACAAGATGGTTTCACAGGTGAAATGTACCAAACATTTAAAGAAAAGCTAGTATCTATTTTTCTCAAACTATTCCAAAAACTGGAAAAGGAAAGAAAAATTCCAAATTCGTTTTACAAGACCAGCATTACGCGAATACCAAAATCAGACAAAAAGACTCCCAACAAACAAAAAAACAAACAAAAAACTACAGGCCAGTATCTGATGAATATAGATGCAAAATCCTGAGCAAAGTATTAACAATCCAAATTCAACAAAACATTAAAAGGATTCGCCATGACCAAGCGCAAGTTTTTCTAGGGATGCAAGGGTGGTTCAATATTCACAAATCAATGTGATACATCATAATAACAAGAGGAAGGATAAAAATCTTATCACCATCTCAATACATGCAGAAAAAGCATGTGACAAAATACAACATCCATCCATGTTTAGAAACACACCTCAACATAATAAAGGGTATATATGAAAAACCCACATCTAACATCATACCCAATGATGAAAAACTGAAAGCTTTTCCCCTAGGATTAAGAACCAGAAAAGGACATCCACTCTCACCACTTTTATTCAACATAATACTGGCATTCCAGCTGTAGCAATCAAATAAGAAAAATAAATAAAAGACATCCAAACCGGTAAAAGTAGTACAATTGTCACTATTTGCAGATGGTATACTATATAAAAAAGCTCTAAAGTCTCCACCAAAAAATTGTTAGAACTGATACATGAATTCGGTAATGTTGCAGGATACAAAGTTAATATAAAGAAATCTGTGGCATTTCTACACACTAATAATAGCAAAAACAGAAATTAAGAAAACAATCCCATGTATTACTGCACCCTCAAAACATAAAATACCTGGGAATAAATTTAACCAAGGAGGTAAAAGCCTAATACTCAGAAAACTATAAGACATTGATGGAAGAACCGAAGTGACACAAACAAATGGGAAGATATACCACGCTCATACAAGAATTAATACCACTAAAATGTTTAAACTATCCCAAACAACCTACAGATTCGATGCAATGCTTATCAAAATATCAAGAGCATTTTTCACAGAACTCGAACAAATAATCCTAAAATTTGTATGGAAACATAAAAGATCTTGAATAGCCAAAAAATTCTGAGAAAGAACAAACCTGGAGGGATCTCAATCCCAGATTTCAGGATATACTCCAAAGCTATAGCAATCAAGACAGTATGGCACCAGTCGAAAAACAGCAATATAGATCAATGGAACAGTACAGAGAGCCTGGAAATAAACCCACACCTATGCAATCTATGACAAAGGAGGTAATAATATACAAAAGAGAAAAAACAATCTTTTCAATAACTGCTGAAAAACTTGACAGCTATATGCAAAAGATTGAAACTGGACCACTTTCTTATACCATGCACAAAAATAAACTAAAAAGGGATTAAAGACCTAAACGTGAGACCTCAATACCATTTAACTCCTACAAGATGACGTAGGCAGTAATCTCTCTGACATTGCCCTTAGCAATGTATTTATGGCTGTCTCTTCAGTCAAGGGAAAACAAAAGCAAAAAATAAACTAGTGGGCCTATTGTATTTGTATTCGTATCAAACACAATTATACTGGTACACCAAAATGAAAAGCTCTTGCACACTGAAGGAAGCCATCAACAAACAAAAAGGCAACCTAGTGAATAAGATATGTGCAAATGATACATTCAATAAGAGGTTAATATCTAATATATATAAAGGTATTATGCAACTCATCAGCTCCCTCAAAAAAAAAAAAAAAACCCAATACACAAACAAAAAACCCTCAACCCGATTAAAACATGAGCAGAAAATCTGAATAGACATTTTTCCAAAGCAGATATACAGATGGCCAACAGATACACAGATGCTTGGGGTGCCTGGATGGCTCACTTAAGGATCCAACTCTTGATTTCGGCTCAGGTCATGATCTCAGGGTCATGAGATAGAGCCCCACATTGGACCACGCTCAGCACTGAGTCTGCTGGAGACTCTCTCCCTCTCCCTTTGCCCCTCCCCCTGCTCTCTCCAATAAAATTAATAAATCTTTAAAAAAAAAGATACTCAATATCACTCATCATAACGAAAATGTAAATCAAAACCACAATGAGCAATCACTTTGCACTAGTGACAAGAAGACAATAACAAGTGTTGGCAAGGATGTAGGGAAAGCGAACCACTGTAAGTTGTTGTTAGGAATACAAATCGGTGCAACCATTATGGACAACAGTAAACAGGTGCCTTGAAAACTTAAAAAGAGAATTACTTTAAGATCCAGTAATTCCATTACTGGGTATTTACCTGAAGAAAACAGAAACACCAGTTTCAAAATATATGTATATGCACCCTATTTTAATTGTAGTATTATTTACAATAGGCAAAATACAAAAGCAGCCTAAGTGTCCATCCATAAACGAATGGGTAAACAAGATGTGTTGTGTGTGTGTGTGTGTGTGTGTGTGTGTGTGTGTGTGTGTGTGTGTGTGTTGTGTGTATGTACAGAGACTCTTAAGTCCAAAAAACTGGTGGCTGCCAGAGAGGAGGTGGGTGGGGGGATGGGTGAAATAAGGGCATTAAGAGACAAAAACTTCCAGTTATAAAATAAACCATGCAAATGAAAAGTACAACATAAGGAAAACTGTCAGTAATATTGGAACACTATGAAAATACAGAGTGACTACACTTATCGTGCTAAGAAACGAGTAGTGCACGGAATTACTGAATCACTGTGTACACATGAAACTACCACTGTATGTTAATATTTACTTCAATAAAAAAAAAAAAACAAACATCCACAAGAAACACATTTTAGATTCAAAGACACAGGTTTAAAGTAAAAGGATGAAATTTTATATAGTCAAATAGAACTCTTCATTTCCCCTCTCCTAACAATCTTCATTTCAGTAAAAGGTAACATTATCCAATCAATTAAGTCAAAAGGTTAGATGGGATCCTCGATTCTTCCACAATTCAATCTTTCAATCTATTCCCTGAGCAAATTTTGTGGTTCAGTTTTCTAAATTTGCTTGTCCACTGCTACCATATGAGGAAAAGCCAGCATTCTCACTTGCCTCCTACTTCAGCAGCCTTGTAACGCAGCTCTCTTGCTTTTATTTTGGTCCCACACAGTCTACTATCCTTAAGGCAATCCTGAGTGCTTTTAAAGCATATGAAATACTATTTCTCTCCAGCTTAAAAACTTAGAAAGCCTTCTCTGCGTCTCACTGCATTTAGAATCAAATTCAACTTCCTTTCTTTTTTCTTCAACGGTCTCTGCCTAGCTCTCATATCTGCTACTTCTCAGGAACAATATGGGACCTCCCAGGACACAGAGGGAGGATAGTCGGAGTGCTGAGAAAAATCAATTTATAATTTATAACTTCAAATTCAGCAATATTAATACTCCAGAATGAGTGCAAAAGAATATATTTTCCAACATACAAGCACTCAGGAAGCTCATCATCCAAAGAGCATCTCTAAAACACCCATGGAAGGGGCGCCTGGGTGGCTCAGTGGGTTAAACCCCTGCCTTCGGCTCAGGTCATGATCTCAGGGTCTTGGGATCAAGTCCCGCATCGGGCTCTCTGCTCAGCAGGGAGCCTGCTTCCCCCTCTCTCTCTGCCTGCCTCTCTGCCTGCTTGTGATCTCTCTGTCAAATAAATAAATAAAATCTAAATAAATAAATAAATAAATAAATAAATAAATAAATAAATAAATAAAACACCCACGGAAAATATCCAGCAAGAAAAAAAAGTCTACCTCCTAAGAAGCAGAAGTATGATAAAACAAGTAACATGATCAAATAAACCAATAAAACATACTAAGACTAAGTAAGCACAGACCGTAAAAAATAACATTTTTTAAATAAATGACAAGTAAAATTTCAGAAGGTACGGATATGGAGTAGCGAAAGAGAAAGTATCTGAACTAAAGGGAAGACTAAAAATGCTAACAAAAAAAAAAATACATGTTATTTAAACTTTAAGAGTAGTCAACAGAATAGGCTTAGAATATATAACTTTAGGGGGGAAAAAATGGAGTAAGAAAACCTTTATCAACAGCAACAAAAAAAAGAAAGGAGAAAGGGGAACAGGCAGGAGGAATCGAACAAAAAGCTCAGTGAGGAGAAAACAACCATAACTTGACCTAGTGAAACCCCCTTCCTGATGACAAAGTGTCACAACACCACAATGACAAAAACTGCAGAACAAAACCCAGTACGTACTACTCTCAGCAGATAAAATAAATCAAAACATGATGCAGAAATAACAAAAAAAATACGGTTTTAAAATCTAGGAAGCAAAAACTAATATGATTGTTAGGAAAAAACAGACAAATCTACACTCATAGAAAAAGGTATTTCACTTTAAAATGGAATAAATTGGGTAGGTAAAAAAGTATGTAGAACATCTGCATAATGTAAGTACAGTAAACCTATTCTAGCATATATGTAATTATACGTACATATAGAGACTGAATATACATTCTTTAATATATACAAAACATGTACAAAACCAAATATACAAGTCCAAAGAGATCTCAAATATCTAAAATAAAGTCATCAAGTCCACATTTATTAACCATAAAGGAAAAGTAGAACTCTCCATATCCACCGAAATTAAAACACTAAGAACTCTTGCACAACTTTAAATGAATGAAAATGTTGAAAGGAAAATATGAAATCTTAAACAGAAAAGCAATAAAAGCACTTATCAACACATATGAAATGTAACTTAGTGATAACCAGAAACATATTTATGCCATAAAATGTATTTATTAAAAGTTAATAAAAGTTAAAAGTGAAATAACTTATAGAAGTGACAAGCTCTGATAAATATGCCAAGGCAAAAATAGAAAATCCTGGGGCACTTGGGTGGCTCAGTGGGTTAAAGCCTCTGCCTTCGGCTCAGGTCATGATCTCAGGGTCCTGGGATCGAGCCCCGCATCCGGCTCTCTGCTCAGCAGGGAGCCTGCTTCCCCCTCTCTCTCTGCCTGCCTCTCTGCCTACTTGTGATCTCTGTCAAATAAATAAATAAAATCTTAAAAAAAAAAAAAAAAAAAAAGAAAATTCTGGTCCAAGGAGTATTAACCTACTTAAAAAGTCAGCATAACACTGAAAAACCTGTTAAGGATGGAACAAAATAAAATTTCACGCCCATCTCACATGGTGCAAAAAATCGTAAACACAAGATTTTCTAGTTGAATCCAGCAATGTAGTAAAATATCAAGTACAATTCGCGACAGAAACCTAAAGATGATTCAACACTGCACAATGTATCAACCTGTACTCCTGTTTAGGGTTTTAAATATGAAATCTCTATGCCTTTTCCCTTCTAAACTCTAACTAAGTATTAGAAATGGAGTACAAAGGGTTCACTCCCACGATGAACAACGCAGGCAATGTCAGCAACTAGAGACTTCCACAGCATTCAAAAGAGGAAAGACAGCAGAGGGACAACTAATTTAGTACTTTTTATAGGAGCCACAGGAAAGGGATGTAGAACACAGGAAAGGGAAAGAAAGGAGGACTCTTTCAAAACAAAAAAACCCATTCCAGAGCTTCTCAAGAACTCCGAGATGTCAAGTATAAAAGACAACATATACAACTGGACTGCCCTGCCCTACACCTCCTACCCCTGTGCCCCCCGCAGCCCATCCTCACAGACACCCTGAGCACTGAGTCCTGAAGGCCTAGCCTCTGCTACGGAAATTTGAGCTTTATTCTCTGGAGGAATTAAATGACAGGCACCTGGGATCTGAAGATAAAAGGCACAGAAAAAGGGGTGAGGCTGAAAACTGGAAGATTAACATAATGCTTCAACCACCGGGAATGTTTCAAGTTATGCGTCTATCCCTAAGACAGGTAATTCAAACGTTAGTTTCTGAATGGCTCTGAAGGACAAAACCCTACATACTCCTGGGTATCTCAGCTAAGAAGCCAACTTTCTTGCACAGCCGTCTTTAAATGATTTTGCCATCAAGCCCCGGCCATGCACAAAGAATTTATTATCAGCTTTTTAACGTCCTCTTAACGTCAACAGAATAAATCTCTTAAAAATTAATTTCTGCTACTGAGATAACTAAATCCAATTTTACCATCACCCCAATAAACTATAGCCACTCAGTTACAAAGATCACAGTGCCTGTCTAGGAGTAGTTTTGAGAATTTTTCCCCATTATCATCTGTGCGACTGCTCTACTTCCAAATCTTAGTGTCCCTCACAGATTAAGGAGAATGAGGAGGACCTTAGACAATTTCCAAACAAAAAGCTGTCCCATAATCTAGACCCGAACACAAAACTTAGGTCAAATTAGCATAGTAAAAATTTCAATACACAATCTTACCTGTTTATCTTTCCTTTCTATAATATCTTGCTTTTGTTTGCATTTTTGAGAGGTCTCCTTAATATCTGTTGCCTGTATGATTGAACAGAAGGAGGGGAATGTAGTTAAAATCTCAAGCAAGCCAATTATGTGGTCCCACCTATCCAAATATCAAGTTAACTCACAAGGCTTTTCATTTCTTTCAAACCAAATTCAGAGTTACCACCAAAAATACTAACTTACTTACAAATCTCTAAAAGGTTAAAAATAGCCGTGGCAATATGCATACATGTTTCTTTATCCCTTCACATTTATTATCTCATGGTATTTCATCTGATTCTAAAAAACATCCTATTAGGACAGCAGTGGTACACACAAACTCTTCTCAAAATCTCGGACTCCAAAATCTCCCTAAAGGTTAAAAGCCATGACCGTAAAAATTTTTAAGTTTAAAATTTTTAAATAAATTTTTTAATAAATGAAATATTCCATATGCCATTACGCTATTTTTTCTAAGAAACATCAGGCTTTCTATGATAAATTCACAAAAGAAATTCAATGTTTCCAGGAATACTACTCTGGATCCTCTTATCATTAAAACCATCACATTTCGGGGCAGCTGGGTGGCTTGGTTAAGCGTCTGCCTTCGGCTCAGGTCATGATTTCAGGGTCCTGGGGTGGAGTCCTATATCAGGCTCCCTGCTGAGCAGGGAGTCTGCTTCTCCCTCTCCCTCTGCCCCCGATTCACACTCTCTCTCTCTCTCAAATAAAATCTTCGGGGGGGGGGGGGCCTCATTTCTGTTTTCTCTTTTGTATTCTGGAATATCTATAAAGTAGCAACCTGCCCAAAGTGACGAACAGGACCGTGAGAGCCCTGTGGGCAGACTTGAGTTAAAAAAGGAACAAGAGCTACAAGTAAACTCACAAAATTACTTAGAAGACCTGCAGAGTGTTTTTTGTACTTGCTGAAATACAGAAAATCCTAAATTGAGCCAGAAAAGTACCTTCTCTTTGATTCGAGCCTCCAAAACGTGACGCTGCCTCTCAATTTCTTCAATTCGACGGGCCATAGGGATCTGCCCTTCTTTAAGTTTTCTCACCTCTTCTTTCACTCGGTCTCGAGCTAGTTTTACTTCTTCATACTCCTGACGAACATTTTCATACTCCTTGCAATTAATTCAAGAAACAGAAGTTAATGCACTACTAGCTTAAATTAACACATACACTAAAATCAAGGTCCAGACAGAAACCAAATCTATGAAAAGACTGTTTTGATATCCTTTTGGCAAGTCTACTAATATAAAATTTACCCTCTGAAACCACTTCAGAAATAGTGAATACCAACAATGACTTAGTAAGAAGCTTGATAATCACTCAGTTTATCTCTATCACTAGCCTGGGCTCCTACTTCCATGGTTTTGAAACTTACAGAGTAATTGCTACTAAAATGAGGTTTTCCTCTAGTCTCTCAATAAAGAAGAGATATGAGAATGTATAAATAAACAAAGAAACTCGGTTATGGAAAGTAAACGTGAAAAAAAAGAAAGGAAAATGGATCAAAAGCAGAAAAAAATGCGGGTAAAAATGATACTTGTCATGTCACAGGAATTAATAAATATTTGCTAAAAAGCAAAAGTAAGTGGAGTGCTCAGAGAGCATATAGTAAGAATGAATGGGATGAAGAAAAGTAAGAAATGATTACAAACATTAGAAAAAATTTAAAAAAAGGGAAAAAGATTGAAAGAAAAGGATAAACCTAAAGACTTTAAAGAAGAAAGATAAAGTAGGTTAAGAGTAATAATGGGCATAGGAAAATGTAGTCAAAACGAGCTGTAAAGCAAAAAGTTTAAGAATAATGGAATTATGGGACAGGGTAGGGTGAAGGGGTGGCAGAGAAAGGCCACAAATACAGCCACATGTTTTTCCATTCTAGTAACAATTACCTCCATCCTAACCCTGGAACAAACATTATAAACCTTTTTTATTTTGTTCCGCCCATCATAAAGAAATGCACTGAGGCAATGGACTCTTTAGCCCAAATTGTGGTTATAAAGAGTAACTATACACCGCACAGTGATTAAAAGGAACAGTAGCCTCAATAAACTTAGGAAGCAGGATATAGAGAATTATAGTCCATAGCCTTCAGCTACATCTGTACCTGAACTTATTAGTGGTACATGCCAAGTAAATTCTCTGTGACCTGAGGACACTCAAAGATTTAATTTTTACGTGTACACATTTTTAGATCATTAACACCTTATAAAACAAACTATCTGTTGAGGACTCAAATCTGGAAGAATTAAGAGCACCATCAACTGTTACTTGTCACACAATAACAGTAACAGTACACACCTATATCCTATATAACACCAATTTTATTATGGTATATAAGGCAAAAATGAACAAAAGCACCTAATATCAATACAGAGCAATTAGTACCTTCTTTATAGCTTTCCTGCTAGTTAAAGCATCACTATTTTTGCCTCTAGTAATTAAGACTTACCACCCACGGCCTTTTAGCTTCAAGCATCTCAATCAAATCTAAATGTCGCTTACGTTCATAGAACCTCTCCACATCTTGTTTATATCTTTCATTCCTCTGAATCATTTTCTCTAGATATTCAGTTTTCTCTTTGCATGAGGTCTAAAACAAATATTTAACAATTAGTTTAACTGAAAAGACAACAGGTCAAATCCTTTAATGATGAAAATGAACAATGCTACCAAAATTTCACAATAAAGAATTTCACAGGAGTTCTTAAGAACTGTGTACAACTAACATGCATACCTGAGCTCTGGTTTAGGCCCTGCAATTTATTAGTTGTGTGACTGTGGGGAAGCTCCACCACATCTCTGAGCCTAGCCTCTCCTTCCCTCAAGAAAAGACATGTAACTGCCCCACTCATCTCAAGGGTAGAAGCAACGTACTTACTCTAAGTGCAAGGTCAACAAAAGCTATAATGCGATATACAAATGGAAACTAGTATCATTACAATTAGTATGTTATGAACACCCATGACTTAAGGACTTAGAAATGAGATTAAGGAAGCTAAAAATTTGGCCTTTAGACTGTGAGTTAACAAATGCAAGGATGTACTCAGAACCTAGCAGGGTAAGTGCCTGCATTCCTTCAGAGGATGGTACGAATTTCGGAGAGCGTTTCAGATGGAGTACAGTAGTCCCTCCCCCCTATTTGTGGGGAATATTGTCCCAAACCACTAGAGGATGCCTGAAGCCGCAGATAGTACCAAGCCCTATATACACTGCTTTTTCCTGTACATCCATACCTATGATAAAGCTTAATTTATATATCAGACACAATAAGAGACTAATAACAAGAACAAAAGAGAATAACAATAAACAGTCATAAAAGTTATGTGACTGTGGCCTCTCTCTCAAATGTATTACTGTACTACTGTCACTCTTCTTCTCGCGATGTGAAATGATAAAATGCCATGTGATGACATGAAGTGAGGCATTGTGACATAACGTCAGAATACTGTTGACCTTGTGACTGTACGTCAGGAGGATCACCTGCTTCTGGACCACGGGTGGCCACAGGTAATTGAAATGGCAGGTAAATAAAAGTGTGAATAATGGAGGACTACTGTATCAGACTGTCCCATGGGGGCAAGGATACAAAGACGGACAGAGTATCTGAAGCAGCATAAAATAATTACTACTCCTATGGTCACTGACTCCGAAAAAGAATAACAACTAAATTATAATAACTTGCATAATAAGTATGGACAGTTACAATTGAAGAGAGAGCATTTGTTTCTAAGCTTTCTTGTGAAAATGTACTGATTTTATTTTAGTGGCTGGGACATGGAAAATGATTCATTAAACAAAACACCTCTTCAAATGATATGCTATAAAAGGATATTTTAATGTATGTGTTTATTTAAAGTGAACAGAAAAACAACACTGCATCTAAACACAAAGCTCTCTTACAAAGTCTACCCTCTCGCAACTCAAAAAATCTGAGAACGGGTTCGACAGAGACACTACATCAAAAGCTACAGGTTCACTGCTGTGTTCCACAAAGCCTTGTACCGTCCGGGCACATGGCAGGTGTTTAAGAAATACTGAATGAGTAAAAGAATAATACTGAAACTTCCTGAGAGAAACAAATACTTTAAAATACTATTATTGGTTCCTTAGAAATTCTATTAATAACATGTATTTGATGAAATGGTAGTCAAATTTTTCAAACTTTTTTCAACTCCAATTCTCACTTTCTATGAATTAGTTTAATTAATGTCAGCAATCCTAGGTGGAAAAAAACCACAAATATATGAAGTCGCTCGATGAATCAGAGCTACTGTTCACCCTACCACATCGTGAAAGACGGAAATCAGTCAGGGACAATAAAAATGAGTTGTCTGTTTATAAATACCTCTAGTTGTTTCTCTTTCTCCCTGAAGTTTTTGAGTTCACAATGGTATCTGTGCATTTCTGGAGGGCCAATAGACTTCTCGGTGGCTTCAAGGAGTTCAATTTTACTCAGTTTAGCAAATTCTCCAACTTTATCCTAGAGCATAAAACTTAAATATCAGCAACTATTATCATTGTTTTTCAGCACTTATCCGTTAGAGACAGAGAGCACGGAGACAAGGGAGAATGGGAGAGAGACAAAGAAACTTAAGCAGGCTCTGCACTCAGCACAGAGTCCAACACGGGGCTCAACCTCACGACCCTGACATCATGACCTGAGCAGAAACTAAGTGTCGGACCCTTAACTGAATGTGCCACCCAGGCACCTCACAGCTATTACCATTCATAAATATCTTCAAAACATATTTCACTCCGTGATCACACTTGTTAAGATGAAACTCATTTAAAAGAAAAAAAATAAAACTGTTAAGATGTGCAATATATATAAACGTTGTCCTTCATATATTATTCCTTAAAATGATAAAGGAAGGGTATGAATTGTTATCTAAGAATCTTTTAAAATTTCCTAGGTCAATATTTCTAGGGTAGTGTTTATATACATATAATAAATAGCTTGGGGATAAAAAAGTGCTCCCTGGATCAAAATGACCATTAACTACCACACATCAACTGGAATGTTAGAAATTAAGAAAAAGGATATTCTTAATATCTGCTTCTGGAGATATCAGACATCAGCTAACAATGCTTTCAAATTTTAAATTTTTATTTAATTTGGACATATATAATCAACTCATTGTTTCTGAATTGAAAAAATGAACTATAATTCAGTCACTAGACAGCAAAGAATAACATTTAATGTGCATTTTCAGGATATTTTTACTAAAACAAACTTAAAATATAACAAAGATTTAGAATGCACATCTATAGATTTAAGAGTTTTAGTTTTCCACGTATTTTATATAAAAATATGATTAAGAAGTTGTTTATTACCAAAATTTTAAGTGCCTACAAACGGTAGCCCATGGCCACACAAGTTACTCTACTTAAAAGCAATACTTTACTTCCTTTACCATATTCTGTAGTTTAGACTTTCAACTTTTTATTAATTGAAATCTTCCAAATTACTTTAATAAGATTGAGAGGAGATGCTACCTTTTACAAAGAACTGTTAGAAAGTATTAACGTTATGAGGCTTACTTTAAATAGCCTCTATTATAATATCCCTTGAAAAGTATTTACATTCTCCTATGGCATGAAGAAGAAACACAAAATTTTCCCATGTGCACATTGAATTCTCTCATACCTGAGGTAGAAACTGGCACAGATTGCCCACTTGAATGTTTAGGGCTGCAACTTGCTCTTCTACCACTTTCTGGGTTGTAGATTTTTTGTTGATGAACCAAGACGACTGATTTTTTGCCACGTCAATCTCACGGGTAATTACAAGATTTCCAGAAGTTCTGAACCTAGTTAAAAAATAATTTTAAAAATCTTTATGTTCAAAATACATAAATCGTTTTAGAAATATAATTTCCAAAATTCTCTTGCGAAAAAGGTTGCCAGACAGGATTATTATAACTTTTATTCCTTTTGAAATTTTGGCCCCTCCAAAGAAGGAAACCTTGAGATTTTATTGGTAATAATACATAATTGATCACAGGTAAGTTACCACTTTTCAACATCACAATTATCTAAACTATTAAAATAAAACAAAGCCAAAAATAATTTCCAAACACTGACAGAGGATTTACATATCTGGAGTTATTTATCCTTTAATTATTATTCTCCAATCACATGCGTTGACTACAATTCAAAATGGGTTGGTATATTAAAGCATACAAAATTAAACGCTGAAACTTCCTCTGTTGGAAGATAAATGAATGAAAACCAATTCCTGCATAAGCAGTTCCAGACATCCAAACTAGCCTGGTCATACAGGTAGCCCAATGCCTTCCTTGTCATGTACTCCACTCTGAATTCAGAGGGGACTACATCATACACCCTCTTAAAGGAACATTAAGCAATACAGAATCTGAAAGAAGGGTATTTACTTATTTCTTGCTTTTAGAAGTACTACTGCTCCACACCTCCCATCCATCTTCTTCACTGGGAATCAGCAGCATGTGGTAGAAAGATAAATTATTGGTATTCAATGGCTAAATAACAATGATATTTTGTAAATGTTGTGTATAAAGACTATACTATAATCAGAACACTCCAAACATTAAGATTTTAGAACTTAAAAAAAAAATAATTTTAAATTTTCATTTCCAGCAGAATGACTAATGAAGTACTCTTGGTGTTCTTGCTGTAAGCTACAGATAATAAAATATTAAAATATGTTCATAAATGCATTTATGAGTTAGCATGAAAGTAAGTAAATCTGGCCTAAATCCCAGGGCAGGTGGAGATCCAGAAGTTGAAAAATGAAACTGGCTTTTACCCTGGGAGCACTTGTTCCACCAAATAACCTTACACATTCATTTTCATAATCTCCTAGGAGAGGGGCTACAGACAAGGCCTAAAACTACCCGAGGTAGAGTCTAATAAAATCATCCCCAAAAGACTGTACCCTCAACATAAGGGTAAACTACAAACTACTCCATCATCACCATCACCACCACCGCCGCCGCCAGGGAGGTAAAATGCCTGTCTCAAACTATGGCTTGAACTGCAAAAAATACACAATTTCTCCTAAAGACAGTTGATAACCTCAAGCCAGTCTCAGATGTATTAGTATACTTAAGTCAGTTACATGACATAACAAGGTTCAAAAATGCACAAACTGAGAATTGTGTATATTTTGATCCTGGATTGAAAGTATCCAATGGTCTTTTGTAGAAGTTAGTGAAAATTCCCTGAGCAGGAATCTACCTTTACCCTCAAAGAATTAACACAAAGTTCAAAGCGAAAGGGGCGGCTTACTGGCAACACCTACACCTGAAAACAAACCATCAAGAGTAAGAACTAGCAGAAATAACAAAGTAGAATCATACTGAATTAATGAGCAAGGACAGACTAAGGAAATTTACTATATTTCAAGAAATTGAAGATTGAAAATATTTACTTATATCTGATCTAAAGAAGAACTAAAGGGAAATGGATCTAGAATGCAGTGCAAAGACATAAAAAGATGAAAAATATGAAGGATGTTAAGAGACATGGATGACTAAGTAAGAGAACCTAACATCTATCTAATAGGAGTTCCAGAAGGGAAAGAGACACAATGGGTCAGTGGCAATATAGGAAGAGATAATAGGTAAGAATTTTCCAACCCATAAATTTTAAGAAGCTCATTAAATCTCAAGCAAAGTAAATAAAAAAAAATAAATCCCCATCTAAATACATGATGTGAAACTATAAAACACCAAAAACAGAGAGGATTTCAAAAGATACTTGAGCTACATGAAACTAATGACCAAAAAAAAGAAAAAAAAAAAAAAAGGCACTTGAGAGAAAGAGAATTACTGCCAAAGAAACTAAGATTAGATTCACATCTGAAGACAATGGGATTATACTTTGCATGTGTTGAGAAAAGACCTATCGACGTAGAATTCATATCCAGCAAACACACCTTTCAAGATTTAGAGCAAAATAACATCATTTTCAGACAAAAACTGAACGTTCCACTAGAAGATCCTCATTAAAGAAAACTCTTAAAAACATCCTCTGGCAGAAAGAAAGTGATCTCAAAGGAAATAACAAAAATGCAAGAAAAAATAAAAGCAAGACAAACCAAAACCACATGAGGTAATTCTAAACAAACATTGACAATAGAAATTGATAGTAGTTATTACGTCTAAAAGAGTTTAAAAGACAAGATAAAATTAAAATAGTTTAGACAAGTTATTCAAATAAAAACTCTAAGGTTATTCAATAGGAAGATACAGACATTTCAGTCTAGACTCAAATTCAACTATATGTGTTAAAAATTCTAACGACTGCTAATACAAGAATGAATAATTTCCAAAACAGTAAAGAAAAATTAAAAATCCAAACAGCCAACAAAGAAATACTGAAAAATATAATAAAAAGCACAGAATAGGCCAGTAAAAATAAGTTCCAACATATAAATCAATAAATGTAATGGATATGCACTATTTAAAAGGCTAAACACCACCCAGCTATACGTGTTGAAATGAGATACAAAAGGTATAAAAAACTTGAAATAAATTAATAAAAAAAGTTAATTTGGAAAACACTTAAAAAAGAAAGCTGCCAACGACACTAGTGGCAAATTAAAACACATTCTAAGGGAAATGCATCAAAAGATAAAGTCAGTACATAACAAAAAGTTCAACTCCACTAGGAAGATAGAACAATTTGAATCTTAGCTGCAACTAATAATGTCCTGAAGATACATAAGGCAAAAATTGACAGGACAAGGGTAACTGACACATCTACATAGAGGGAAAATGTAATACACCTTTCTCAGTAATTAAAGAATCAATCTGATGACTGAAAGCAAAAATATACAAGCTTTAACAATATAATTAATCAGCTTGAACTAATGGACAGAGAACACTGCACATAACAAGAGCAGAATACTCATTCTTTCAACCCAGTCAGTGGTTAACAATTATGTAAGCTCACTACAAAAAGGATGCCTTAACAAATTTCCAAGGGTTGGTAACATGACCATATATTTAAATATATTACTATATATTATACTATGTATTACTATAAGGTTATATATATATATATAATAAAACATATAATATACACTATACATCTAATACAGAAATATGTAATTTTACTATATATAGTATATATACTATATATATATAATTTTACTATGTATATACATCGTATTATATATACTACATATAGTATTACTACATATTATATATATTACTATATATAGGACCATATACTATATACATTACTATAAAGAGGACCATATAGTAATATGTAATATATAATATGTACAGTAACAAATATAACATGTAATTTTATATTTTTATTATATATATATTTTTTACCACAGAACTATCAAAGTAGAAATCAATACTAAAATAATAAGAAAATTGCTACATCAGAATTTGAAACAACTTCTAATTATGAACTCAAAGAAAATGAACAGAACTGAAAAATAGGAAAACGTTACATACCAAAATTTGGAAGACAGAGCTCAAGCAATACTGAGAGGGAAATTTTTTACCTTAACTGTTTACATGAGGGAAAACAAAAGACTAAAAATTTGTACAAGAAATATCCATATCAAGAAATTAAGAAAAAACAAAAAAGTTTCAATTAGTAAAGTATAGAAAATAATGAAACAAAAAAAACACAAAAAAACAAAAAAAAGAAAATAATGAAACAGAAAAGCATGATGTAAGACAGAAACAATGCAGAAGTCAATTCACTGAAAAAGACTAATGAAACTGACAAATCAATTCTTTCAAATCAAGGGGAAAAACACCAAGGAGGCGAACACTACTACAGAGGACACCTAGGTCATGCCACTTCTCTGCTCAAATCCCGGTGAGTTTACAGCTTATTCACAATAAATGCAAAGTCCTTACACTGGTCTACAAGGCCCTATGAGCTGGCTCCTTGATATTTTCAGACCTTATTTCTTACTCTTCTCTTGCTCAGTGCAAGGCAGACACACTCGGGATCACTTCAGTCTTTCTTAGGACCTGCAGATGCTGACACGCTGTTTCCCCAAGTATCTCCGTGCTCAACACCTCATCTTCTTCAAGTCCTTGCTCAGGTACTGTCTTCTGAGTGAAAACTTTCTTGATCACCCTATTTAATGCTGTAAACTCCACTCTGGCACTCCCTCCCTATCCTTCTTTTCTGCTCAATTTTCTACCTAACGCTAATCACCACCCAATGTAATATGTATTTTACCTATGTATTTACCTGCCCCTCCCTCATGCTCCTAACCATAAATTCCAGAATCTCTATCCCCTCTCCCCCTCAATGGATATGTACTCCAATATTTGAAAATGACTGCATAAATGTATACTAGAGATTGATTATTCCATCCACTGTTCCATTCAAAGAGTATGTGACCAGTTAACACATTTGTTCAAAAACAGTAACAATTGCAACTGAGGAGCCATTTAGTGTTTGGTATTCCCAACAAGTGACCACAATGTAGCTAAAAGAGTTTGGGGAAAGGGAGACCTCCCCTGTAGTTCCGGTTTATGCTCACCAGTTAGATTCTTACAGCTAGTAGCTATTACATACCAAAAAGTGTACCTCTTTAGATAACCAAAAACAAGTGGGCCTTGGTGATTCAGAGCAGAAAATCAGGAGTGCTTAACACCTGCAGCCACCCATAAAAGACTTTGAAACTTATATATTAATACTCCCTCTGTATTTTATAAATATACCCGGCATAGTTTATTTGTTTCAGTTGCAGTATCTAAGAAACCATTATGATCTATCGACAGCACCAAGCCTACCACAGGAATATTTCTGGCAATTTTATAAAAATGAGATATAACTCACATATCATATAATCTATTATATAGATATAAATCAATATACTTTTTTATTGTGGTAAAATGTACATAACATAAAATTTACCACTTTAACCATCTTCAGGTGTACAGTTGAAGGAATATGTGTATCAGCAACAGTTTTTAACATACGTACACGATTCTGCAAAAATCACCACCCCCAAAAAGGAGCCCAAACCTGTCAAGCACTCACTCCCCACTCTCTCTTCCCCTCATTCCCAAGCAACCACTAATCTATTTTCTGTCTCTCTGGATTTGCCTCTTCTGGACATTCCACAGAAGTGGAGTCACGCAGTATGTAGTATTCGTGTCTGGCTGCTTTCACAAAGCATGCTTTCCAGGTTCAGCCATGCTGTCAGATCTATCAGTGCCTCATTCCTTGCTACAGCTGAGTAACATGTCCTTGAATGAACACATCACATTCTGTTTAGCCATTTATCAGATGATACACTTTTGGGGTGTTTAGAAGTTTTCACTATTAAAATTAGGAAAAAGCTAATTTTGTGCAAATGAGTAAACATTCTCTAGAATAGTAACTGGATCGAGGACTATTTCAAATCTATCATTACTGCCAAATAAGACGTACTGCTTACATTCCCATGTGCATGACAGGATTCACTTCTCTATACCTTCCTATTACTAAATTTTATTGAAAAGTTTTTCTAAACTTAAAGGGAAAAAAATTCTCATTTTGATTTCCTTCAAAACTGATGAGTTTTAACGAATGAGCTTTTAACGAATGAGTATCCTTTTTATACTTATTGGCCATTTTATTTAGTATTAAATTTCTTTGCTTATGTTCTCTAAGTTGTTTCTAACTTTTACTGACTTGCATGAGACATTGGTATTTTCTAATTTTAAGACATGTACATGTTATCTGTGCTGAAAATGTTTTCTCCCATCTGTCACTCATTTTTAACTGTGGTACCATTATTTTCAACTGGATTTGTACAGAATCTAAATTTCCTATCTTCGTTTTTATGGCTTTTGGGTATCCTATTCTGCTTGAAATAGCCTTTCCCTTTCCTAAGATTTAAAAAATCATATACATCTTTTCAAAGTTAAATATTTTTTTCACTCAGCCTTTAACACATCTAGATTTATGAGTCAGGTGTTTGATAAAGTTCTAAATTTATGTTTAAAAAAATTAATAGCCAATTAGTTTACCTCAATTCGAGTAATTTATAGCCTACACTTAAACTGCCATCTTTACAATAAATTCTCATATACGTTAGATCTCCCTACTTTTTCCATTCTGCTCCTCTAATTTTCTGTACTAATACCTTATTATCAATAGCTTTACAATACACTTTAACATCTGGTTACACGGATGTCTTATTCATAATTCTGCTTTTTCAAAATCTTCTTGGGTTTTCTAGCACATTTATTCTCCCAAATGAACTTTAGAATCAAATTGTAAACTTACCTATTGATACTCTGGTTGGAATTGTATCAAATTTATATATCGATTTGAAAGGATTGAAAATGTTGAAAGTGAATATTAACTTTATGTTTCTAGGAACATAGTATGCTTCTCCATTTATTCAGGTCTTGGTTTTGTATCTTTCAGTAAAACACTATCAATATATTTTAATAAATTGAGTATAATCTTGTTTTCTCTTATTTGTGTGTGTGCCTATATATATATTTTTTGCCTATTTCTCATTACATAAATAAAACAGTCTCCCAAACTTTTTGGGTAAAAAGATAATTTCCCCCATGCTATAAAATGATGAGACTATCAGATGATCTTTAAAAGCTATTTAAGCTCAAAAATTTCATGACTTTCTATAAACACTCCAAAAAACAACATTCACTAAAAATCAACTAAACAATGAGCTTATCTGTGTTTAAAAGACTGAAAGTATATACACTAAGGATGGTTAACTGGTTTCATCTTGAATACTAACTCTGACACATCAGAAATGGCTGCCAAGATAGGTAATTTCTTTTAAGAAATCTACGGAAAGAAAAAGCTTACAATTTAGATTTTAAAAGAGGCATAAAAAATAACTTGTCTGGATAAAACATCTTTAAATATTATTTCAAATATTTATGCCATAATGCGATATTATTACTCTTTTCTAAAGTCATCATAAAAGCATGAACATAAAGAAATTGTACAGGAAAAAGGGGTTTCAGCAGTTTTGACACTTACAATTCAATTTCAACCATTCCTTTGGAACATCCTCTCTTCACAAAAAAACCAACCTAGAGCAAAAAAGACAAAGCACACTCAGTGAAGACATTCCCAGGTTAACCACGGATTCCTAAGTCATTATTGTTTGTCACATTAAAATCCTTTCAGTAACTATTTTCTCTGTCCACTCTCCTCATTTTCCCAGATTTGGGAAATTGTTTCCATTGTTTCCTCTCACAAGTAACAATGCTATTAGTTACCATTTACTGAGCATTCCATGTCTGTAAGAGGCCAGAGAGCCTCTTACAAAACTTGTGACAAAGCCAATAGGTGATACAGAGCAAGGAACTGAACCCATGTAATATGGCCCCAGAGTCTGTGTACTTAGCCCTTATACTAAACACTCTTGGGGCGCCTGGGTGGCTCAGTCGGTTAAGCGGCTGCCTTCGGCTCAGGTCAGGATCCCAGGGTCCTGGGATCCAACCCCGTATTGGGCTCCCTGCTCAGCGGAGAGCCTGCTTCTCCCTCTGCCTCTGCCTGCCACTCTGCCTACTTGTGCTCTATCTCTCTGTAAAATAAATAAAATCTTAAAAAAAAAAAAAAAAGAACACTCTCTGTAGAGGCAAAAAATCCAGTGGGAAAATAGGTTCTACGTTCAATTACAGGAGACTGATTACCCCTGGAGACTTCTTTGGAGTTTCACAGATTAAATATTAACAACCACTCTAACATTACCCATCCTGTTATTAATGAGGATATAATTGTCATTTTCTTAAAAAGAGGAATACACATAGTAAATACAATTCAAATACAATTTACATGGCAAAATAGACCTATTTAGTCTAGTTTGAATACATGTACAAGCACAAAGTTGAAGAGAGACCTTGGGCCTAAAAAAAAAAAACCAGATTGGATCTTCAATCAGGCTATAAGTAATTAATTCTGAAAAAAAAAAAAAAAGTGGAAAACACATCTTTGCAAAGAATTATCTTTTTTTTTTTTAAGAATTATCTTTTTAATAGTGGTAACAGCAGTTATGACAACAATTAGAACCATAACAGCAAACATTTACTAAGCATTACCATATGCTACCATGCTAAGCAATTTATAATTTTCTTTCTTAATACTTATGAGCAACCGTAGGGGACATGCATTATATCCATTTTACAAATGATGAAACTGAGGCCCAGAAAGATGACAAAGGAGGTCTGTCCTTGTAACTAGAAAGTACAGCTTAATGATTAAAGACTTCATGCTTTAACACATACCATCCAGGTTCCAACCTCAATCCTGCCAGAAACGTGTAAGTTGCTGGACTCTGACCAAGTTACTTAACCTCTGTTTTAGTTTCTTCATAAACAGGAAAAACAATGGCATTTTTGTAGGAGTGCTATCTGTTAATTAGCTTGCATCAATTATAATATTTGGTACCAATAAGAAAAAAATCACAAACAGTTCTTATTATAAAGTATATAAATGGACGGTATAAAACTTATTAGCATTAAATTTTCATATTAAGATTTAACTATAAATATAACATTAAAAGTATTTTCTCTGAGAACTTGTGCTGCCCCTAAATGCATCTGGGGAAACCCAAAGGTCTGCAATCTGTCACCTAAGAAACCCTGCGCTCCACAACCTTCTTTAAAAACCCTACCACTCAAGGGTAAGATCTGTCTTCTTCCTGGCAAAATAAATGGGAAGGCTGGTGGAAATTATTACAAACCAACCCATTCTGACTGTAGAGTTTGGAGTACAATCCAGCAGACCATTACACAGAGATAAGGATTTAAGAAATGATTTTTTAACAATTAAAAAACTATACATCAATACTTATAAAAATCTGGTCTCTGGAAGTTATCTACTCCAACCCCCTTAACTTTAAAATAAAGAAAAACTGAAATGTAGACAAATGGCTAAGGTCACAAAGTTAATTATTAATAGAGCTGTATCTAGGAGTATTCTACCGCATAAGTGCCTCCCATCGAGCATTAAAAACACACACACGATATATTTTGAATAGGTTTATTTATAATCTTAAGGGTATATGCTTCAATCTTGTAATCCTACATTAAATTATAAGCCTGGCTAAGAAACCTATAACATTTTAATAATATTGCAATATTCCCAGTAGTTTTAGAAAAATATAAAGAATCATTTAAACTTTTACAACTATTTTGCAGTGGGATAACTCAACTCTCAAACTTCCTTTTTAAAACATAATTTTATGTGAAATATACACCAAACATTACATACAAGCTTCATATACTGCTTGAAGGAACAGTAAAACAACCAAGTATCTACCACAAATTCAAGGAATTGAAAATTAACCGTGTATCTGACATTCCTCATGTAACTCAATACTATTGTATCCTCTCTCAACAAATGTAATCCTGACTTGATCATCCTTTTGCTTTTCTCTAGCTTTGCTATATACATATATCTCTTTAAATATTAAACACATTATTTTGTGTTTTCACCCTTCTATAAATTCATATTATATTCTTCCAAAATAGCATTTTTTCTTAAAATTACGTTTTTGAGATTTAACCAATGAGCTAAGGATTTTCACTGGTATGTAATATTCAATTTTGACTATAATAGGATTTATTTAAAAACAATACTGCTATAAATAATTTAATACTTTTGCCTAGTATTAATGTACAAGAGCTGTCTAGGAGTAGAATTTTTGAGTGATTGGATATACGCATCTGCAGATTCACTAGGTAATGCCATTTTCCAAGACTATAGATTTCTATTCCCACCAAGAGTGCATCAGAGTTCCCATTGCTCCATATCCTTGTAAGCACATGGCATTGCCAGAATTTTTTGACTCTGAGGAATATACCTTGACAGCATTAGTGTGCATTTCTCTGATAATTAATGAAGTTGTGTATCTTTGCAGATACAGCTGGCACATGAATAACACTAGGGTTAGGAGTGCCGACCTCCTGCACAAAAATTTGCATATAACTTTCTACTCCCCCAAAACTTTACTAATAGCCTACTGTTGACCAGAATCCTTACCAATAATATAAGCAGTTAATACATATTTTGTATGTTATGTGTACTATATACTGTATTATTACAAGTACAAAAACAAGTTACTGAGAAAATCATATGGAAAATACATTTACAATACCATACTGTATTTACTGGAAAAAAAAAAACCCACATATAGGTGAACTCATAGTTCAAACCTAAGTTGTTCAAAGATCAACTGTACCTCTTGGCTGTCTGAGCTGCCTCTTCTGTGAGGTGTCTGAGCACATCTTTTGTCCTTTCTTGTTACTGTTTTGCTTATTAAAAAGTTTAAACACCGATCTTTTGTTACATGGGTTATATATACTTGCTCCTAACTTGTGGCTTGCTTTTTTCTTCATGGGTGTCTTTTGTTGGAAGTTTCCTATTTTCCTTTTCAACCTATACTTTTACTTAAGAACTTTTTATTTAACCCAAAGTCACGAAGATATTCTCCTCTACACCAGCATCTCCTAAAATCTTTCTGGTCAATCACATTTAGATCTTGAATCCACTTGGATCTGGTTTGTGCTCAAGTGTGAGGACAGAACTTAATTTCTTTTTTTCCTATGCAACCAACTGTCTCAGAGCTATTTATTTGTCTTTTCCCCATCGATCTACAATGTCGGTCATCATAAATCAAGAGTTTATTCATTGTGGCTTCGGATCTGGGCTTTTTATTCTGTCATAGCACACTGGTCTGATGTATGTCCCACCAATACCACAGGTTTTTTGTTTTGTTTCTTTTACTATAGTTGACAAACAATGTTATTAGTTGCAGGTACAACAATGACAATTCTGTACATTACATAATGCTCAACACAGTAAGTGTAGTTATCACCTATAACCATCCAAAGTTATTACAATACTATTCACTATATTCCCTATGCTATGCTTTTCATCCCCATGACTTTGTTTTATAACTGGAAGTCTGTACCTCTTAATCCCCTTCACCTATCTTACCCATATCCCCTCTAGCAACTACCGGTTTGTTCTGTATTTGAGTCTATTTCTGGATTTTTGGTTTTGTTTTTTAGATTCCACATACAAGTGAAATATGGTATTTGTCTTTCTCTATCTGACTTATTTCACTTAGTCTAACCTCTCTAGGTCCATTCATGTTGTTACAAATATCAGGATTTCATTCTTTTTAAGGCCAAATAATATTCCATACAACATTTTCATTAACTATAACTTTGTGTTAAGACTTGATTATCTGATAGGGCAAGTTTTCCCATTTTGTTGAATTTCTTTAAGAGTATCTTAACTATTCTTGGCCATTTCTTTTTTACCCTAAATTTTAGAACCAACTTGGAATTTGCTATAGATGGTACTGGGATTTTTGACTGGAATGATGCTCAATATGTAGAACAATGTGAAGAATGACATTTTTATAGGTCTTCCTGCCCATCAATACAGCATATCTGTCCATCTAATCCAACTCCAGTATTTTCAAATAAAATTTTATACTTTCTAAATATAGGTCTTACATGTCTTTTGTTAATTTATTGCTAGGTTACTTGCACTTCTGATGTTACTATAAATAATATCTATTTTTAATAGCATTTTTCTGTTCATTGTTAGTATATGGAAATGCAATGGATTTTTGTTATATAATTTTATACTAGCAAACCTGATAAATTTCCAGATTAAGGGGCGCCTGGGTGGCTCAGTGGGTTAAAGCCTCTGCCTTCGGCTCAGGTCACAGTGTCTGGGGCCTGGGATTGAGCCCCGCATCGGGCTCTCTGCTCAGCGGGGAGCCTGCTCCCCCCCCCCCACCCCCCGCCGCCGCCTGCCTCTCTGCCTACTTGTAATCTCTGTCAAATGAATAAAATAAAATCTTTAAAAAAAAAAAAATTTCCAGATTAATTCATCGGAAGGCTGATGTGATGTGGTGTCTCTTGTGGTTTTCACTGCAGACTTTCATAAAACCTGTAAATGACAGTTTTCTCACTTTATCTTTTGTCTTACCTTACTGTTCTATTTAGAACTTCCAGTACAATGTTGAATACAGTGTTAGTAGGTACCCTTTACTTGTTCCTGAACTTGCTGTATATTTTCACTTGTCTTTTACGTAATTTTAAAAAAGTAGGTATTTCTACCCCTAATTTGCTAAGTTTTTTTATCATAAATTACTATGGAATTTAATGCATTTTCTCTACTGAGAGGATCATCCAGTTTTCCTCTAAAATGTGATATGTAAAAATAAATAAATAAAACATGTTAATTTTTTTCTAATGTTCCATCCCTCATTCCTTGAATAAATTCTATTTGGTTATGATATATTATACATTTAATGCATTAGATTCAACAGACTAAAGTTTCTTTTTCTTGAGATTTTTGCTCCTATATTCATGCGTGAGACTATCTTTTAATTTCTTATTCTATCCTTAATGGATTCTGGTACCATCGTATTCTGGTACAGTCATATTCTTTGTGTAAAATAGGAAATGACTGCCGTCAGAACTAGTGGATAATTGTCTTCGGTGTTCTAGAAAAAAATTAACAGCTGGTTTTTTTCTACTAAGAGTCCATTTTGATCATTTATAGAATTGTAGAAACCTATACATTCACGACTTTAAGAATTTAAGCTTTACCACCATAAAGTGGTTCATAATATTTTTTGTTTTGGGAGGAGATAAGTTAATTTTATTGTCCATCATTACGTCATACAAAAATCTAGGAACAAACGATTTGTAGAAAAGAAATGAATAGTAAATTAGAGGGCAATGGAAATAATTTAAATCTGAAATATTTTCCATGATATTAGGATGAAAACCATTCCAAAATGTGTGTGCCTAGCTTCAGAGCAGGTTGTTCCCTGGCCAAGGCCTGTCACAGAATTAAGGTGTTCGAGGTCTTGCCTGCTCTACCAGCTTTTGACAAAACATTTGTGATCTTCAAGAAAAGTGCCCTTCCTGGTGCCCTAGGGCTGTGCTGAGCTCTACCAAGTCATCCACAAAAGTGTCACCCACCCATCCATCTGCCGGGAAATCCATCAGGTGGTCAAATAAGGCCCAGTCCCGGGGGATCGGTGTTGAGCGTGTAATTCAGATCCTTCCACTCAGACTCAGCAGACCGAAAGCTCACTTCCCTGACAGAGACAATGTCACTCTGGACTCTTCTTGCCCAGCCTCATGCTCTGGACAGTGACAGTCCAGCACCGGGGGCTTCCTGCCACCAGTCGTCACAACTTCAACCACAAAACTGAGAGTGGACATCAATCAGGCTGTTCTTCAACCTTCTGCACTTGGGAGGGCTCCTCCTCCCCATCCAATGTTGGCGGGATACTACTGTTAATGTTGAAAGGGACAGTGATCTTTTCTCCAACTTTCTGCACTAATTTGGCTTCTGTGCCATATACTTGCAGCTCCCCTCTTCCAGACCTCTTGGGGAGGGATTTATGCTTTGGTATCTCCTTTTCCTCCTCAGTGTCATCATTCAGCATCGCTTCTCGGCCTTTTGGCTAAGACAAGTGTAATGTCATCATTCAGCAATTCAACCAAAGCTCTGTGCCCCTGGGTGTGTAGTGTGCTGCAGCCGCAGGGCCCCCGGGAGCGCAGGCGACCGCGCTGCCGCGGCCCTGCGCCACCCGGAGCAGCACAAAGGGCCGCACGCATGGCCTGGGGCACTCGGGCAGCAGGGGCTGAGGCAGCAGGGCGGGCACGGCGTGCAGTGGCTCAGTGGTCGCGGAGCCCAGCCAGCAAGGCACTGGGCATGACAGCAGCGGTGTCGCAGTAGCTGACGCAGGGGGCCCTGTACTACTCTCTCATCATCATTTAAATGTCTGCTGCATCCTGGTAATGCCCTGGTGGTAGGCATCCCGGCAGCTCACCAACGCTCCAGTTCTCCTGCAAGCCCGCAGAACTGCATTTGCTCGTTCCCTCTGATGGAAGCTGTGGCCTGTTAACAGGCTTTGTCCAATGAAAATGTGAGTCGAACAAATATTCATGACTTTTTGGGAGCAATTTTAACAGCCGGTTCCCTTTACTTAGGTGGCAATCACAGGACAATGTACTGAAATGAAGACTCCATCAGTCTAGGTATCCAAGTGACCACAAACAGTCTATACTGGACAAGTAGCAAGAAGAACTAATCTATTTTTAAACCAGAATTTCAAGGCCGTTTTTACCACCATGTAACATATCTTTAGTACTTTACATTCCTTTTTTCTACTTTATCTGCCCCCCCACAACCTTCTTCTCTAGAAATTACTCATTTTTGGCAGAGGGGAGGGAAGGAGAGGGTAGAAAAAAACAGATGAAGGAGATTAAGAGGTACAATCTTTCAGTTATAAAATAAGACACAGGGATGGAATATACAGTTTAGGGAATACAGTCAATAATATTGTAACAACTTTGCACAGTGACAGATGGCAATTACTTATTGTGGTGACCATTTCATAATGTATATAAGTATTGACTATCATACACCTGAAACTAATAATATATGTCAATTATTCAACAGAAAATAGTAGTAATTCTCTGGAGGATTTTTTTATTCCACTACATTCGGAACTAACAATCAGATAAGTAAGTAACCTTATGTCCCATTCTGCTGTGTTATTTTTCCTTCAACCACACAGTGCTTGACTTCTAGTTTTATCTTCCAGCCTTCCCCTACCTTCAGGATCCCCAATTCAGAGCAACCAAATGCCTTTTGAATGCAAAGAAACAACTCCAGAGCTTGCTGAAGTCTTTGGATCTACACAATTTTGTTTCTGCCCTTGGTAAATTTGCTTCACCTCTCCACAAGCCCAGCAATACATTTAAGAAGACATTTTACACTATTCTTAAGAATTTTAAGTGTCACATATTTGGAGAATTCTCTAGGTCTATAGTTCAAAATACTTCTAGAAATGGCAATTGCTCCCTGCAGTTCTACCTACCAACTTCATTCTTTACTTTCAAGCTCTACATCTTTGTTATACCCAAAGAACTTAGATAACATGGTCTGTTACTAAAAGCAAGTCACAGCTCTGAATTTTTTAAGTGCTTCAGTTAACTCACCTTATCCGCCCGTCCCATGAAAGCAGGTTTGCCTGCTAATCCAAGACAAATGGCACATACGATGCTAGACTTTCCTGTTCCATTAGCTCCAATAATCATATTCAGATGGGGTCCAGGAGACACTTCACAGATATCATACGTTCTGAATTATAAAGAGGTGAAATTACTAAGACATAAGAAGAATATTTTCTTTACAAAAACATTTATTCCTGCTGACATTTTCTACAGGGTTCCTTGAATTCCTTTAAAAGCCAGCTGACCTTACATTTTAATGTATTTATACACTAATAATAAACTAGAGAAAAAAAAATCAATGGAAGAAATGAGAAAATGATAATGCATATCTGAAATAAGAGTATCATTTGGAAAATAAGATTTCATAGGCGCTTTTCAAATGTAAGTCTGTTGAATGAAGCAAAGGTTGATATTATTTATCCTTTTAATAATTAGAATACATGAGAAAATTTATCAAAGCCACTGTAGAAATAATTTTTTAAAAAATTTTATGTAAGAGAAACCATATCTAATCCTAAATCTGTGAATTTTACATTTATATTTCTCTGGAATTAAAATGCTTAATAGCAACTTCTCACTTTTTACTAATGGAAACAATCCAAATTTCTATTCTATCAACTCAATGGTTTCATTTTATTAATTTTTTAAAAATACATTTCTTTTAATATGCTGCCAGAGAGTCACGAAAAGATCCATTGTTTAGTCCATGTTCAAATAAATGTTATTCCTATGGAAAGAAACAAGAATGCATCACCATCACCAAGCACTTCTGTAACATTCCCTCAAACCAGAAAGCTGCCTGCTGTCCAGCAGTTTTAATTAAGTATCTGCAACAGTAGCACCTGATCCTTATTTGTCACCAAGGACAACTATGGCAAAATGTCAAACAGACTCAGATAATCTCCTACTTTGTCTTTGAATATCCTGCATTAGAACCCATAAATAATATCCTGATAAAAACTGACCCTGCTACTAATCTGCTAGGTATGTAAGTAATTTAGTCAAGCCCACTTCCACTTAGTACTCAGAGAAAAATAATTTGAAGTGCCCACTTCCACTTAGTACTCAGAGAAAAATAATTTGAAGTGCCATGTGGTAATAAAAGTAAATACAGGGAGTAAACCAGTATTTTCTGACAGGTTTCTAACCCCACATCTCAACACGGCATCTACCTACTTTATCTTTTCAAATGCTTTGTTCTGTTCGAAGCTGGATCATAAACTCTTAATATAATGATTAAAATGAAACTAGTTTAGGAACCTCAGGCATCTGGAAAATGACTAGCCTTGACTCTTCTTAATCTCAATACATGAAGCCCCATTCTTTCAACTTTTTAATTTTCTGCTGTAAAATCTCTGTGCCCGTTTTACTAAAACAGTGATGTAACTGATGTTTAAGATAACAAAACAAGAGGAAAAAGGAGAGGAACTCCTGGCCTGTAACATACACATAGATATTATCAACAGAAAGTTGCCAAAAAAACAAACAAAAAACCCCAAAAAACTACCCCACACAAATAAAAACAAAGCCTCCGCATTTAAAAAAAAAAAATTAGTTGGTCTGACTTCATATTCATTGGGAACTCCCTTTTTGTGAGTTTCCTTTTCTCTGAGCTCCTCCTGAGAAGAGCTGTTATCGAACGCCCCCTCTTCTCCATCTATGTACTTTGCCTCGTATCTCATATATTCTCCATGACTTCTGGTAGGATCGACATGCTCGAAGTCAGCCCACATGACCTGCAGATGCAATTACCACTTCCAGAACACTATTTGGATGTTGTATAACAGTCACCTCAAATTTCCCACATTCAAAACTAAACCCGCTATCTTTCTAATCCCAAACCATTCTTGTGGTCTCTTGTGATCATTCTTGTGATCAACTCTTCTTGTGATCATTCATCCCATTGCCCGAATCAGAAACCTAGGCATTAGTTTTGCATCACTGATTCTACCATCTCCTTCCCCTCTGGCCCCCATCGATCAACCAGTCATCAAGTCATGTCCATCGACACGCAATTCTGAGATCACTTGTTAAGAATAAAAAAAAAAAAAAAAAAAAAAGGACTGTTCAGAATGTAGCTCTTGCATCATCTTTTTCTACTTTCTACCTCCTTCCCCTGTTCTCTCTAATCGGACCTCCAAATTCTACCTATCATGAACTTCTTTCAGTTTCTTGACTATCTTTATGTTATTTATTCTGCAAGCCTTTGCACAAGCTATTCTGTCAGCCTAGAAGCCTCTCCCTCCATTCGCAATCCCACCGGACTTTGTTCACTCCTAGGAATTCCTCCAGTAACTACTGTCTTTCAGGCTACTTTGGTTCTCTAAGCCCACCCTCATTCTTAAAACTCAGAGCTCTCTGATCATGAAAATAAACGGGGTAGCTATGCACATTACAGCCACCAAAGCTTTAATTTCCTCACATTCATTCATTCTTCTAGGACCTGCAAGATGTTACGCAGACCCTGCTTCAAAGGGTACAAGAACTCCTAATTGCAGAATGCAGGAGGCTCTTCGCAGTCCTGTTACCCAACTCTAATGTAGCAGATAGTATTTTTGAAACACTTTTCCCCTTAGGCTTCTTAGAGAATACTCTCCCACGGTTCTCCTCTTACCTCCCCGAACAGATTCTTCTCTGTCCCAGCTTCTCTTCTGCTCACGCTTACATGTTGGCACTCCTCCAGGACTCCCTGGTTGGCCTTCTATTCCTATTTATATTTCCTTTTGGGCCAGCTCAACCATTTCTACAACTTCGAGAATCACCTATATCCATGACTTCCAATTCTCTCACCTGTTTGCATTTTCCGGACCCTTAAAAATACTGCTTATGGAAGATCTTTTTTGGACGCCCCACAGGAAACTTCAAATCACAGGATCCAAAAAAGCATTCATTATTACGCTCCCCAAATTGCTCTCTTCCGAAAAGGACCACATCTGACCAAGAGCAAGACAGAACTTGAGAAAAATACTGCATAACTCTTACCCTCAGGCCTCCTAATCTGTAGCCAGATCTCGTCAAATCTTCTTTCCACTACTTTCCGACGCTACTCCTAGGTTCAAACTATGATAATCTCTCACTGTTGTAGAAGTCTTCTTGCCTCCCATCTTGTACCCTTTTTTAAAGATTTTATTTATTCATTTGAGAAAGGGCACAAGCCGGCAGAGAGGGAGAAGGAGACTCCCCACTGAGCAGGGAGCCCAACATGGGGCTTGATCCCAGGACCTGGAGATCATGACCAGAGCTGAAGGCAGACGCTTAACCATTTGAGCCGCCCAGGTGCCCCTCTTGTACCCTTTCTAAATCATCCTTCACACTGCTGCCGGGTAAAATGGAAATCATATGTCATTCCCTGCTTAAAATGCATCCTGGTTGCTGACAGGATAAAGTTGGAATTCCTCAGCATAGAAAACACAGATCCTCAGTAGCTGCCTACCTCTTCAGTATCATCTCTGTCCAAGTAACTTACATCCTACATTCTACTCATACTCCAATACCAGACATTTCCTAAATACGACCAACTGTTTCAGGCAGTTCCTTCGATCTACAGTGCTCTTCCCTTCAGACTTCGGTAAACCTCCTGTACAAAGCCCTTTCTCAGTTAGGGATGAAATTAACCCTTTCATCCTTTGTGCCCCTAAGGCATCCTGATATACATATATCTTATTATGGGTAGGTAACTCATTTGATTTTACTTCTCTTTCCTGATCTGGATTCAAATAGCAATTCAACTGCTTATTAGCAGTATAAACATGGGTAAATTAACCTCTCTGAGCTCGTCTCATCAATGGAGATTAAGAGTTGTTAGGAGGAGAGAATGAGAGTATTGTGTAAATAAAGCATCTACGTCTATACCTGGCACATGATAGATACCTGAGGGGTTAAAAAAAAAAAAACAAAAAACAAAACACGCTGGTATTGTTACAATTCCGTTATCCTAAGCCACCAAGTGCAAGCTCAAAGAAAAAAAAAAAAAAAAAAGACCCTGACTAAAAAAAAAACAACTAAGGTGCTAGAGAGATACACAGTATTTGTGTTAAAACGTATTTACTAAATTCTAAAACGATTACCTTGATTATTAGTTGCCTGGAGAAGCAGAAAAGGAAGCAGGGAAAAAAGCTGGGATTTGGAGGGGTCAAGGGTCTGCTAGGGGGGCCAACAATTGAGAGGAGGCTTAATTTTCGTGTACATTTCCACCTCCATCCGGGACAACCTTCACCATTTTGTCCACCTAGCAACTGCTCACTCTCGACCAAGGTACCGCAGCATCACTGCTCCTCTGATTTAACTGTTGCTTCCTCTGAGTTCCGGGCGCCCGCACTTTTGTGAATTACACATCAGGTCCTCCCTCTCTAGGCCGTGACTCCCAGGAGCCAGAAATCTATTCTCTACCACGTCCACGGCCGGCCGTATGACGCCCTCCAAAAACGTTGGCTGAATGAATAAAAAACCCGCAGCACACCAGACGCACACCGAACCACCCCAACACAGACGTCAATCCCCACGGTGACCCCGGCTTGAATTCACCGCCAGACCCCCAGCCAGAAGCACAGCCACCTCCCGCCTGACCCACCCGCGCAGCCTGCGCCCCCCGCCCGCGGGCCCGCTCGCCTCCCCGCCGCGGCGCGGCCTCGGTCACTCACAAGAAGTTCTCCATCACGATGCGGACGATAGAGCCTTCCACGAAAGGCCTGGACGATTGCAGCGGCAGTGGCGCCCTCTTGCTCGGGACCTCCGACGAGGGATCTCTCGGGAGAGCTCTCTTGGAGGGCAGGGTGCTTGGGGTCGCCGTCTTCCTACTCGGAGTCGCCATCCTGGCTTCCCCGCCGCCGCTTCCGTTCCCACCGACCTGCAGCCTCGGCGCCCCTGCGCCCGGCTCCCGCGCGAACTGCCCGGCGCGCGACACCGCCCGCGAGCCCGCCCCGCGCCTGCGCAGTCCCGGCCCGGCGCCGTCAGCCGCCCGCCCCGCCCCGCTCCTCGGCCCCGGGCCTCGGAGGCCGAGGGCGCGGAGAGCGCAGGCGGGGTTCGCGGGGGCGGCGGCCTCCCGGTAGGCGGCTCTCCGTCCCTCCCCTCTGAGCGTTTGCGCATTTTTCAGAGTTGGGTTTGTTTTAACTCAGAAAAAGATGTCAACTGCATTTCGTACTTTGAAAGCCCTTTCAGCGCTCCGAGGAAGCCGACCCGCGAGAGAACGGAGGGAAGCAAGCGGTGGCACTTGGGGCCGCAGGCGGGCGACGACCGACCAGCCTTGTCCGGACACCGCCCGAGCGGACCCAGACTCGCCTCTCTTTGGCTTTTCCTCTTCTCAGTTTGCTCTCTGGTTGCCTTCAAGCAGGTCCCGGTGTCCAAAAAGGAACACTCTGGCAATGGCCCTATGCCCGCGTCTCCCTTAAGAAGCGTCTTGCTCAGTCCTGTGTGCGCGCTCGCACTAGCGAACGGACATAGACTCTCTGCAAGCAGAGACTCTCCACCCCCTCCCTCCGTCCTTCCCTTTTAAGGCTTCCTGCCCCGAGGTTTCTAGAACTCCACGAGCTAGCATGCACTAGCTTCAGCGAGTGCGTGCTTCCACTTAAACCTGGTCACGTGCATCTGGTTAACCTCAATGAACAAGAAAAAGGTGCACCGAGGCTTCAGCAGCTCCTCATCCACTCAGCTAATTAATGTCTCACCTCTAAGAGGCTGGGGCTGTGGCACAGAGGAACCCGGTCAAGGGTGAGTGTCTGAGCCTTACTTTCTGGTGTGGGAGACAGCAAAACGACCAGTGAAACAACAAAGGATCAGGGTAATCCCAGGCTGTGCTAGGTGATCTGAAAAAAATAAACAGAACGAACGTATGGGGGAAGCACAGACGGCATGTCAGAAGAGGTGATGTTTGAGCTGAGCCCTAAATGAGAAGGAACCAAGTGCGTCAAAGAGAAAAGAACATTCGAGGCAAGGAGCGGGAACTAGTGGGATGTCTAAGGAACGAAGGGAAGGCTGGTGTGGCTGCGGTGGAGTGATGACCGTTGCATAGCAGAGCCTTGCCCATCATGGCAAAGCCGTTTATTTTTAAAGGGCTGGGAAGCCATTAGATGGTTTGAAGCAGGACAGAGACATGATCTGATTAAAGTTTTTAAATAATCGCTCTGGTTGCTCTTTGGAGCGGGTCAAGCTTGGAAGTGGGGAGGCCATTTAGAAAACGGGTGCAGTAGAACCCTGATTCCTGACACCTGGAGTGATGCTTTCCCAGGTGCCTCTTCTTCCTCTCACGCCAGTGGAAATCAGTGCTCTCTAAACGTTATCAAAGAAAATAGAATGAGAAAAAAGCATACGAACACACCATGGTTACTAGAAATAAATAATAAAGTACAAATTGCAGAAGAATAATTTTAAAACTGTTCAAAGAGTGCTTAGGGGGGTGCTATACTGTCATTCCCTACAAGGCTGCCACAAATTTTTTGAAAAGTAATTTGTTACTGCACTTCAAGAACCTTAGAAGAGTCAGAGTCTTTGAAGAAATGATTACATTTGGAGGAATCTATCTTAATGGAAAAATAACAGGCAGAGTAATGGTGGTTGAGCGCGGGAACCCGTTTTTGTACCATTACTGGTTCTTTAGTGAATTAATCAAATTGTGCTTATCAACTTGAAAGTCGAGAATGGGTCCCTGAACTTGCGATGACCCCACAAATGCACACAAGCTAAGAGTTCTTTTCTAAATAGCCAGCCAGTCATACTCTGCCACCACCTTTATTTTATTTTGTTTTTTTATTATGTTCAATTAGCCAACGTATAACACATCATTAGTTTTTGATGTAGTGTTCAACGATTCATTAGTTGGGTATAACACCCAGTGCTCATCGCCACACGTGCCCTCGTTAATACCCATCAGCCAGTGACCCCATCCCTCCCCCCCTCCCTTCTCTAACCCTCAGTTTGGTTCCCAGAGTCCAGGGTTTTTCATCATTCATCTCCCCCACTGATTTCTTCCCCTTCAGTTTTCCCTCCCTTCCCCTATTGTCCTCTGCACTATTCTTTACGTTCCACATATGAACCATCCATGTTGAGGCAAATGGTGGGTATTCATCCTTTCTGATGGCTGAATAATATTTCATTGTATATATGGACCACATCTTCTTTATTCATCTGTTGAAGGACGTCTTGGCTCCTTCCACAGTTTGGCTATTGTGGACATGGCTGCTATGGACACTGGGGTGCATGTGCCCCTTCAGATCCCTGTGTCTGTATCTTTGGGGTAAATACCCAGTAGTGCAATTGCCGGGTTGTAGGGTAGCTCTATTTTTAACCTCCTGAGGAACCTCCATACTGTTTTCCAGAGCGTCTGTACCACCTTGCATTTCTACCAATAGTGTAGGAGGGTTCCCCTTTCTCCACAACCTCACCAACATTTGTTGTTTCCTGTCTTGTTAATTTTTGTCATTCTAACTGGTGCCACCACCTTTTAAAAAGGAAAATACTATTGCTTTTGCTTCTAATTACAAAACCAATACATGTTAAGTATAGAAACTTTGGGAACACACAGAAAAACATACACAAAGGGAAAAGTTACTCCTAATTACCTTCCCCAGACTAATCACTGTTAGGTTTTGGGTGTATGTTTTATCTTTTTTCCTCGTGTATAGATGATGTTGCCCCCCCCAAAAAACCAAGATGATGCTGCACAAATTATATTATTGTGTGTGTGTATGTATATATAAATATATACCATTATTTAACCCTCTTTTTCTCACATAATATGAATGTATTTCCATGCCATTAAATATTTTTCTGCGACATAGTTTTAAGTGACCATATAGTACTCCATCGAGCGGATATAGTCTAGTTGATTTAAATATTTCTTTTTTGTTGGACTCTGTGTGACCGGATGCTAGCATGAACCAGGGATGCTCTGGCTGACTGTAAAAGCTCAGTGCTTCTCATAATTCTTTAATAATTTCATGCACCCATAAACATGTACACATATATCTTGCCACACCTTGTTTCTTTAATTCCACTGATTAAAACCGTCTGGAAACAGGTGAGGGTAGGGAGGCAGAGGGAGATGGTCTCAGGAAATGGGATATCAATTAGCAGGAGCCTGCTGCTCATGAATGAGTGAGTGAGCCACAACAGCTAAATCTACACTTCGAGGATTTGAAGTCCACTCATCCGCTGAGTCCATCATGACATTTTTGCTGACTAATAGATGTAGCCAAGCAATTGTATTTAACCTTCTACTCACCAAGGAGTAAGTCACCATGGGCTATGTCGAGTGAAGGCTTTACAAAGCTTCAAAATTTTAAAACTGCTACAAACAAAAAACTGGCAGAAAGGGGCAGGGTCAAGGATTGTAAATATATTTCACCTCATCCTTGGAATACTATCTCCTGGGTTGTCGTTCTTGGCTTTACTCCACACGCCCTTGATAATGGTGCTGGAAGAGCAAGAAGGTGGGCAAGATACCGGGACTGGGACCCTGCCGAGGCCACCGTCAACTAAGAGGGTTTACTCTTCCGGTTCTGATAAGAACCCTTACAGGATTACAGAGAGGAGCACCTCTGGTTTATGTGCCAAGGGAGAGGAAATACTACTTTTGCTTTTGGCAAATTGATAATGTGGAGAAGTGAGCCGTTGTGGCTTGGAAAGGAAGGAAAAAGTCGAGGCTGAAACTGAAGTCCTTGGCACCCAGAAACAACCCCTTTTCCCTGGTGCCCCTCACCCATACTTTCTAATTAACCTTGTTAAAGAACAGTTGGGGAGGGGCACCTGGGTAGCTCAGTTGGTTAAGCATCTGACTCTTGGTTTCTGCCAAGGTGCTGATCTCAGGATCCTGAGAACAGGCCCCGGGCCTGGCTCTGCGCTCAGCAGGAGCCTGCTTGAGACTCTCTCCCTTTCCCTTGCCCCCCCCCCTCCCCCCGGCTCGCATGTGCGGGCGGAGCGCTCTCTCTCTAAAATAAATAAATAAAATCATAAAAAGAAAGAAATAAAAAAAAAGAAGAAAGGAAGAGAAAGAAAAGGAAGGAAGGAAGGAAGGAAGAAAGGAAAGAAAGAAAGGAAGGAAGGAAGGAAGGAAGGAAGGAAGGACGAACGAACCAGTTGGGGAAGATGTAGGGAGGGATGAGGGGTTCTGAGGAGAATGAACGCCCTTCCCACAGGGGAAATAAGACCCCATACAGCAAACTCCTGCTAGAAATAAGGATACCTTATCTTTAAAGCTTTTACTTTAAAAAAAATTTGTCTCTAACATCATAGAAAAGCTTCATTTTTTTTAAAGATTTTATTTATTTATTTGAGAGAGAGAGAGCACAAGCAGGGGGAGCAGCAGAGGGAGAGGGAGAAACGGGCTCCCTGTGATGCAGGACTTGACCCAGGACCCCGGGATCATGACCTGAGCCAAAGGTAGACACTTAACTGACTGAGCCACCCAGGTGCCCCCCTCAAAAAACTTTAAATAATGAAAATATCTGCTGCTTCTTCCCGTGGTGGCAGTAGTCTTGGAATTGTTTCTAGTAATAGCTATCATATTAGTAGTAATAACTGATACTAACAGCGTGTACCATATACCAGCTACTGTTCTAAGTACTTTTTCATAATTCATTTTTATATTCTGGATCAATATCTCAACAGATTTGCATCTTTCTCAAATTTCCACCTCTTGGATACAAAAACCAACTGACAGATTGAAAAAATTATTAGGAATTAATATCAGGTTTCAAAAGTTCTTTGTAATGTGTCATGATAGAAAGTCTATAGCTAAATGTGCCTTTATTTCATTTGAGGATATGAAATGGGAAAATAGTTATTACATTGCTCTGGAAGGAATTTACCTTCCATTTCAGAAAGATGGAGCCAGGTGCTAAAGCACTAGAAGCAATCCTCTCTGCCAGTCCTTGCAAAATGAACTGATAGTCCTCCTTGCCCAGGCTCGGTCAGAGGCATCTCAGGGGAGAGCGAGTGTTTCCTCCACACTGTGTTTCTCCCCAAAAGAAAGAAAGTTGGTAATTGTCAGAATCATGCTAAATCTGTTGAAATCAGCTCCATATAGTATAAAATAAACTCTCCCATGAACTCGTGGGTTTTAAGTTCTCACTTCCACCATTTTGATAGGTAGCAATAACATTCTTTTTATATTTGAAATTGCATTTGTGTTTTTGTTATTATTTTATGAATTTTGAAAACCCCGAAAAACACAAAATGGAAACCAACAACCATGCATGCATATTCTTACAATCAAGAAATTAACAGGAACACCTGGGTGGCTCAGCCAGTTAAGCTTCAGACTCATGGTTTCGAGTGCAGGTCATGATCTCATGGGTCATGGGACTGAGCGCCAAATCTGGCTCCATGCATATTGGGGAGTCTGCTTGAGATCGTCTCCCTCTGCCCCAACCCCACTCTCTTTCTCTCTAAAGTAAACAAATAAATCTTTAAAAAAGAATTAGCACTGTTGTGGAGGGTTCTCAAAAGTTAAAAATAGAACTACCCTATGATCCAGCAATTGCACTACTAGGTATTTACCCAAAGGATACAGAAATACTGATTCAATGGGATATATGCACCCTGACGTTTATAGCAGCACTATCAACAATAGCCAAGCTATGGAAAGAACTCAAATGTCCATTGACTGATGAATGGAAAGAATGGATAAAGATGTGCTACACACACACACACACACATGCACGCACACAATGGAATATTAGTCAGTCATCAAAAAGAACGAAATCTTGCCATTTGCAATGACATGGATGGAGCTAGAGAGTATTATGCTAAGTGAAATAAGTCGGTCAGAGAAAAGCAAGTACCATATGATTTTACTCATATGTGGAATAGAGGAAATAAAACAATTGAACATATGGGAGGGGGGAGAAAGTTAAAAGAGGGAAATAAACCATAAGAGACTCTTAAAGATAGAGAGCAAACTGAGGTTGATGGAGGGAGGTGGCTGGGGGATGGGCTAACTGGGTGATGGGTCCTAAGGAGGATATTTGTCATGATGATCACTGGGTGTTGTATGTAAGTGATGAATCACTGAATTCTACTCCTGATACCAATATTTACTGTGTTAACTAACTAGAATTTAAATAAAAATTTGAAAAGAAAACCAAAACAAGCAATATCACAAAACAAGAACTAAAATGGCCACAGATATTGGAAAAAATAGTCACACAAAGTATAAAAAAGTGCAAATTATTACAAAGCAACTATAAAGTTAGCCATTCAAATTAGTCAAGAATTGAAAATGATAATCTTTCATCCAGTGTTGGGGAATGAGTAACAAAATTGTCATTCTGGCACCAAAAGGAAAATTGCTGATGTTAGAGGAAATCAGTTCAGCAAGTTTTGGGGTATAATCTAGCAATACAGATGAAAACACCAAAATTGTTCATGCCTCTTAAGTCAGTGTTTTCCTTTTATGAATTTGCCCTAAGTAAATATTCAGCAAAGTGAAGATGAGATGTTCATCAGAACATGTTTTATTTTAACAGAATACTGGAATTAACTTAAATATCCAAAAGGGATTGAATAAAGGCATTTTCAAAAGATTTTTTTAAAAAAGGAATTAACGCTGTTAACAATTCGGCATGATTTTATTGTCTTTCTTTCCATTATCTACTTTTTAAACAATTACACATGAAATACATGCATACATTCTTCTCTTAAAAAGTAGAACAACACAGATCAAATTAGTGTACATTTGACATTTTTTTCCTCAATCTTGCTGCTGTGCCCCTTTTCTCCAGAGTTAACTACCCCTATACATTTGTTCAGTGTGTAATGTAATGTCCTTTAAGGTCATTTTTATATTTACATGCATTTTATCTACAGAAAATATGTAATAATATTTTGAGTGTGAATGCATTACATAAATGTGTTACGTAAAGACATAATATATTACATGCATACATAGAAATGTGTTAACATTAAAAATATGGTGAGAATAATTTTGTAATTTTATTTTTCACGCGAAAATATATTTTTGAGATATATCCATGTTGACATGTATAAAACTTGTTCCTTTTTAACTGCTGTAGGGTTTTGTATAACTGTATCTCACTTTATCCATTACTCTACATATTTGACATATAGATTGCTTCCAATTTTTCATTTTTACAAACATTGCTTCAGGGAACATCCTCAAACATGTCTTTATGTATAGGCGCTAGCATTTCCCTAGGATAGATACCAAGAATTAAAATTGCTAGATTATGGGGCACCTGGGTGGCTCAGTGGGTTAAAGCCTCTGCCTTCGGCTCAGGTCATGATCTCAGGGTCCTGGGATCGAGCCCCACATCAAGCTCTCTGCTCAGCGGGGAGCCTGCTTCCCCCTCTCTCTCTGCCTGCCTCTCTGCCTACTTGTGATCTCTCTCTGTCAAATGAATAAGTAAAATCTTTAAAAAAAAATAAAATTGCTAGACTATATACCTCACTAATTACTTTCCTTCAGTTTTTTGACATTGTTACATGTGGCCAATTTCTTAGTAACTGATTGAGAAATATGTCAAAACAAAATTTCTCTCTTTTGTCCATCTTCTCCAACTTGTCGATGCGATTAAGGTAAGGATCTTGAGATGGAGTGATTATCCTGGAGCACCCAGGTGAACCCATAGAATCACGAGGGTACTTATAAGAGAGAGGCAGGATGATCAGGGTCAGAGAGATGTTAGAGTGAGAACACAGCTGGAAGTCGGCCATGAGCCAAGGAACATGGGAAGCCTCTAAAAGCCAGAAAAGGTGGGTGCCTGGGTGGCTCAGTTGTTAAGCGTCTGCCTTCAGCTCAGGTCATGATCCCAGGGTCCTGGGATCAAGTCCCACATCGGGCTCCCTGCTTGGCAGGAAGCCTGCTTCTCCCTCTCCCACTCCCCCTGCTTGTGTTCCCTCTCTTGCTCTCTCTCTCTCTCTCTGTCAAATAAATAAATAGATAAAATCTTTAATAAATAAATAAATAAATAAAAGCCAGAAAAGGCAAGAAACAGATTTTCTGTTAGAGCCTCCAGAAGGAACACAGCCCTGCCGAAACCTTAATTTTAGCTCCATGAGACTCATTTTCAGGACTCTGACTTCCAGAATTACGAAATAATGAATGTGTTGTTTTGTCCCACAAGGAGCATGGTGATTTGTTGCAGCAACAGTAGGAAATGAATGTAAGTATAGAGTCTGTTCTGAGAAATAATAGAGAGCTTAGCAAGTTGGTTGGATATAATTCCAGAGAAATCTAACACTTTAAAGGGAATAGACAAAAGTTTTGTTTTTTTTAGAAGAAACTATATGGAAATATCTTTAAAAACACAGGGTAAGAAAGAGTTTCTTAAGACAAAAAATCTATATATAAATCATAAAGAAAATAAGATTATGAATTCATACATATTAAAAACTAAGGGCTTTCATGAATCAAATTCACAATATAAGCAGAGAGGGGAGAAGCCACATGGTAAAAGAAAAAAAAGATATTTGCAACATTTAAAATAAACAGAATCTTAGTATCTGGAATATTAAGAGAATTTCTATGAATCTGTGAGAAAAAGATACATAGCTCACTAGAAAAATGGGCAAAATAAATAGGCATTTTGCACAATGTGAAACATGAATGGTCATAGAACATTGATAAGATGCTTAATTGAATTCGTAATTAGAGAAATGTAAATTAAAGCCTCAATGAAATGCAATTTCCTAATTAACAGATGGGCAAAAATTAAAATCTGACATTTTCATGTTTTGGGCACTCATCTACACTGGTAAGAGTTGTGCAGTTGGGAAGCACTTTTCCCTCATCGAGCACAGGAGACCTATCATACAAACCAGGAATTCACAAGTCAGAGAGGCAACCCAAAGATACTCTTTCACATAGGTACCGGGGCACTTGTACAAAAAATATTTTAGCAGCATTGTCACAATAGCAAAAAACTAGAACCAATTCCAATATTCACCAATGGCACAATGAATTAATAAATCACAATATAATCACTTCATAGAACATCATACCACAGTGAAAATGAATTAACTACAGCTAGAAATTCAATATCGCTGAATCTGAAAAACATAATTTTGAGCAAAAAAGATAAAGTACAGATGGATAGATAGATAGGTAGATAGATAGATAGACACACAATGATTTCCTCTATAATTTTTTTTTTTTGAGAGAGAGAGTGTGTGCATGTACATGTACATGTACATGAATGGGGGAGGGACAGAAAGAGAGCAAGAGAGAGAATCTTAAGCAAGCTCTATGCCCAATGCAGAGACAGAGCCTGATGTGGGGCTCAGTCTTACACCCCTGAGATCATGACCTCAGTCAAAATCATGAGTCACATGCCACCCAGGCACCCTACCTCTGTATAATTTTGAAAACCAGCAAAACTAAGTAATATATTGTTAGGATGCAGATGTAGCAAATAGGACTATAAAAAACAAAACAAAGGAATGCTTACCATGAATTTTAGGATAATGGTTACCTCTCTGGGCAAGAGAAGGATATGCAATGGGGTCATGGTCCACAGAGTGCTTCCGAGTTATTGATAATGTTCTGTTTCTCATGCTGTATCAATGGTACACAAGCATTCACTATTATTCTTTAACATTAATATACATGCCTTACACTCTTTCACAGTTAGATTATGTTGCATATAAAAACTTAGACATTTCTAAATGAGCAAAAAAGAATCTACAATGTATCCATGGAATTCACTATGTTAAAAGATTAAAGAGGAAAAATCCTATTATCTCAACATATGCGAAGAAGCATCTGATAAAGTTCAATATCTATTTGTAATAAATTCTTAGAAAACTATGAATGGCACTGAAGTTTCTGAACTCGATAGATGCTACTTACCAGAAATCTGGAGCACACATGATAACTAATGGAGAAACTTCCTATTCCTTCTCATTAAGATCAAAAGAAAGATGCAGGGGGTTGAGGGTGGCGGGGCGCCTGGGTGGCTCAGTCCATTAGCGTCTGCCTTCGGCTTAGGTCCTGATCTCAGGGTCCTGGTATTCAGCCTCAGTTGCGCTCCTCGCTCAGCAAGGAGTCTGCTTCTCCCTCTACCCTTCCCCCGGCTCATGATCTCATTTTCTCTCTCAAATAAATAAATAAAATCCTAAAAAGAGAGAGAGAGAGAGAGCAAATGCATTAAGAGATTTAAAGACTCTGCGTTATGTTTTTTCTGCTTGCTCCGCTGTACCCCTTGTCCTCCCCTCTTCACCCTGCTTTGTGGCCTGGGAGATAGATTTCTCTGGCCTGCATCATCAAGGCTCACTTGCCCTCTGACTTTTGATTGGGTTTGCCAGGGGATTGGAGCATGGCTGCCTCTTAGAGGTGGCTGTGTTCCTCCACGTCTGGCCACAGCCCCTCTTACATCACATTTTCCCCAAGACCATAGCTCTTCCTGGGCTTGGTAAGAGCTCCTTTGGTCCTGCAGGCCTACCTGCTGGCTGCTTCCATCTGCCATGTGAAATTAATCAATTAAGCAATTAGTTCAAAATAAAATGTAAATAAAGAACGAGACATACTGGTATTCTCAACTCATGGCCCAATCTGAGAGCATTCATGGAATGTTTAGAGCTCCCACAACAGGCTCTCAGGGTGGGGGTCCCCTTCACCTGGGTCTAGGGTGGTATTGTCTTTTAGGTTTAATATCCTAGTCTAATTCTTGAGATGCTTTCACAGATTATTAATTCTTTCCCCATTAGATGTTTGTTTTTATTTTATTAATGTATGCTCTTTCTGTTTTCCTTCTTTCTTTCTTTCGATTTTCTGTTCTTATTCTAACTTCTTGAGTTTGTGGCTGGGCCCAATAATTTTCTCTTTTTTCAGTTCTTAAACTAATAATTTAAGGTGACAAGATTCTTTTCATGCGTTTATTTAGCTACATCCCACGAATGTTGATATGTGGTACTTTTAACTGTCATTGATCTAGATGTACAGACGGTCCCCGACCGAGGATGGTTTGGCTTACGATTTTTCAACTTGACATTGGTGTGAAAGCCATACGCGTTTAGGAGGAACCATACTTCAGATTTTGAATGTAGATCTTTTCCCGGGCTAGCCATACGTGATATTCCCTTGTGATGCTGGGCAGGGGCAGCGCCCACAACTCCCAGTCAGCCCTGGGATCACAAGCATGAACAACCCACAAGCATTCTGTACCCAGACAACCATTCTGTTCAATACGGTATTCAAGAAATTGCATGTGGTATTCAACACTTGATTACAAAATAGGCTTTGTGTTCAATGGTCTTGTCCAACTGCAGATTAATATGAGCGTTCTGAGCATGGTTGAGGAGGGTAAGTTTAAGCTACGGTGATCATTAGGCTAGGTTTTCGAGCTAGGATAACATTTTCGAGTTCGGATATTTTCAACTTACGATGGGTTTGTTGGGACATAACCCCACTGTAAGTTGCAGAATATCTGTATATGAATATATTCATGCGTATCTGTACACATATATATAGGAACCATACATGATTTCTTCCTTGTTTATCTGAAAATGTCATGATTTTGTTCCCAGGTGACGTGATTTTTTGCTCAACATGTTGAAGGTTTTATTCCACTGTCTTCACACCTTCCTCGTTAATAAGAAGTTTGATTTCATTTAATGTTTATTCCTCTGTAATTCATCTGTCTTCTTCTGGTTGCATTTGAAATCTGCTTTTGGTATTTCATAATGATGGATCTAGGTGTGGATTTATTTTCACTTACATTGCTCAGAGTTGGTTAGACTTCTTTATTTTAAACATTTTAGCCATAACACATTCTGAAATGGTCTCAAACGTTCTCCTTTTGAATCTTCCCTCTCCCATTCTCTCTTTCGGGAACTCTTTCTGCAATATTTTTCATTTCTTTCTCTCTGTATTGTATTCACATTTCTTATCTTATATTCTAGTTCAGCAGTTCTCTCCTGTTAGGTATGTCTAATTAGATATTTGCCTCTTCCATTACATTTTTTATTTTAATGACCATATTTTTCATGTGCTGAAGTTCTATTTGGTTCCCTTTAAAAATCATTCTGCCTGCTCATTTTCTCATAGCATATTGCCTTTTATGTGTTCAATGCTTTTTTTGTGTATGTGTGTCTATTTTTAAGATTGTTATTTTAAAGTGTCTATCAAAAAATTTCATTCTGTGAAGTCTTGGGTATCTAATTCTGCTGTTGACAGCTGACCAAATGTGTTGTAATTTTGGATGGCGAGTCCTTCTTCTGTGTAGTTGTATATATGGGAAATGTGTGCGGCCTGGGAGGAAAGTCATGGCCCCCTAAAGAAGGTTTAAAGTTGTTTTTACCGGTTGCCCCAAGGGTCCTCACTGGCCAGGGACACATTTTCATGTTAAATTTTTAGAGCGTGGGTTTCCAGACCATGAAATGTTGATGGACGAATGAGAATCTTCATATCCCTTGTGATTCTTGAAATCCACATACATAATTGTATTAAACTAAATGTTTTTAATCGAGCAATTGTTTCTTTAGTTCAGAAATCTTTGTTGAGTGTGGTACACGGTTGGGGGCACAAAATTGGAAAAGTGACCATTCTTGAGAAGATGGCCATAAAAACAAGAATTTAGGTTTAGCATGATAACTTCTGCTCGGGTCTATATACAGGGCGAGCAGCCCAGGAGAACCACCATCGGCAAGTGGAGTAGGAAGAGCAAAGGGAAAGGCACTGCCGAGCTGCTGGTTAAAATGAGCCTAGCAGTGTTAGTACAAAAGGAAAATGCAGTAAATGATAAGATTCTATGGTGGCTTTCTCCTTAAGATGGCACTATAAACCCACAATTCCTTTGGAGAGAAAGAATACATTAACAATAACTGTGATTTATCAAAAAAATTCACTCAAACCTTCTAAAATAAACTAGGATGGCTCTTACGTGTCAGACACTAAGTGCTCGTAGGTATCACTTTCATTTCATCTTTACAGCAAACTGAAGAAGTAGAAACAAGGAGTAGTGTGCCCTATTTTGCAGACTAAAAGTAGGGATCAGAGAAGGTGTAAGTGACTTGCCCCTAGTCCCGAAGCTGGTAAATGGCAAGGCCAGGATTTTAGCTGGGACACCTTGAGACCATGACCTGAGCTGAAACCAAGAGCAGGACACTTAACCAACCGACTGAGCCACCCAGGTGCCCCTGTCACCAAATCTTTGCTGAACCTTTTCTTCTTCCACGTTAAACTAGACCTTGCATCAGAGGTCCTATCTTCTCCTTCACTTCCTTCTACACATAAATAATCTCCAAACCAGAGAGCAAATTATAGGAGAGAAGGCGGTCCGTCTGGAAAAAGTAGTTTGTCTTTGAAGCACTTGTGGGTTTAGAGAAAGTAAATGCAAATCCTGTGCTGGAATTGTCAAGTGGTACCGATTTGCTGGCACGAGGGCATTTCTAAACCTGAGGAAACTACGTTGTACTTTCATATTTTCATCCAGGCGAGATATAGTTAAAATGAATGGCAAGAGCAACCTGGAAAGGACGAAAAGTACCCAAAGAGTGAATCCTGCCAAACGAACCTAAGCGAAGAAGGGTAAATTAATCCTGTTACCTTCTACCTCCTCTCTCCTCCTATATGAACTACATGTTGTTTCTTAACGACTGGTAACAATCACCTCTCTCCTTTCTGCCCTAACTTAATAACTAGTGGCCAGCTCCCACCTTTCCCCCCCTCAAATTCCCAAAGCTGGTGTCCCAACTAGTATTTATTTATTTATTTTTAATTTCGAGTTTTTATTTAAATTCTAGTTAACTAACATATATGGTAAAATTGGCTTCAGGAGTAGAATTTAGTGATTCATCATTTACATACAAAACCCAATGATCATCACAAGTGTCCTCCTTAATGCTCATCACCCATTTAACCCATCCTCCCATCCACCTCCCTCCACCAACCCTCAGTTTGTTCTCTATCGTTGAGCCTCATGGTTTACTTCCCTCTCTCTTTTTCCCCCCTCCTTCCCCTATGTTCATCTGTTTTGTTTCTTCAATTGCACATATAAGTGAAATCCTATGGTACTTGCCCTTCTCTGACTGACTTACTTTACTTAGCATAATACCCTCTAGCTCCATCCACGTCATTGCAAATGGCAAGATTTCATTCTTTTTGATGGCTGGGTAATAGTCCATTGTGTACAGACCACATCTTCTTTATCCATTCATCAGTCGATGGACATTTGGGCTCTTTCCATAGTTTGGCTAATGTGGACATCGCTGCTATAAACATCGGGGTGCATGTGCCCCTCCGAATCACTACATATCCTTTGGCTAAATACCCAGTAGTGCAATTGCTGGGTCATAGGGTAGCTCTATTTTTAACTTTTTGAGGAACTTCCATACTGTTTTCCAGAATGGCTGCACCAGTACTATTTCTGGTTTGGCAACCTTTGGAGCAATTTTGGTAGCCAATAAATCCTCTGGAGTGAGAGAAACTTGGAACCTTTGCTATGGTTTAAATTGGCATTGGGGGTGGAGTTGGCAGGAGAGCTGGCAGGTTCAGAAGGCAGTCCTGCTAAGATCGGAGCGCACGTTTGGCAGTGAAACACACCCAGGTTCAAACCTAAGCCCTACACCAGCTGCTGACCTTGGACAAATTCGGTTTCTCTATTTATACAATGGAAATATCACTAGATCTACTTCATGGATTGTTATCAGGATTAAACGAGTGAATTCATGTAAAGCTCTTTGAACAATATCTGAAGACAGTAAGTATTCAAAACGGATAATAATATCTCCAACTTGGAGGATGTGGGGATGGTTAAATTCATTCATTCATTCAACAAGTATTTATATGTTGAACACCGACTACATACCAGACATGGTTCTGGGTACTGAGACACAAAAGTAAACAAAACATGCAAGAATCCCTAGGCTCATAGTGTTTCTATTCTAATAAGATAAAAGTTGGTGAAAAATTAAGTTAGCTTATGTAAAATAAAACACTTTAAAAATTAATTATTGTATCAAAGTATGCAGTGCTTATATCACTAATAGAAGGTCTAAGAAGTACTTAATTGTGGAGTAGAAATTCAAATTAGAATCTGCAGTTGCGTACTTGAGATCTTCTGAATAAGAAAAATAACGTAGAAATGAGTTAATTGTTAGTGAAAAGACTTTCAAATAACCTTTAATAGGTAATCTTATAACAGCTGTTTGAGTATACAAACCTGTATATACAATTTTCTAAATATGTAAATAAAAAGCAGTAGTTTAGTATATCTGCTTGAATTCATATTACTCAAAACTTTACCAAAACATTTATTATAAAAAAACAGTAAAATTGCTTAACACAACCTAAAAATTTTTGGGTGTGTGTCCATAAACATTTTCAAGCTTGCTTTACAAAAAAAGAGTGCAATTTCTAATCCATGTGTTCAGAGTGACTTTCAAAAGTAGTTCAAAGGGGGAAAAAAAAGAAAGTAGCATTGCCTTGTAATACAGCATTAATTAATACTGACTTACCCTGGGACATTCATGAAAAGATCCTTTGTTATCACATATGGTAAAAATATTTAAAATCTAATACTCTAAAAAAAAAATGAATACTCCCTTTCTATGAATAAAACATAGGGAATAAGATTTCATTTTCTTAGACTGACTTGTTACCATGAAAAACTGCATTCTTTCTGCAGATACTACTGACACCTCACATTATTACTTTAAAAATAGTTATGATGCTTGAAATTCAAAAAGAAACCCGAAAGACTTAAGTCTCCTCCCAATACATTCACTGAATGCAGAGTTAAATGAGCACATTTCGTGGTGCCCTTCATTTGCATACTTCAAAATGACTGCAGTAAAGTACGCTTGTATTTTTAACTGGAACCAAAATTAAGATGGGTGATCTTTGCAAAATCAACAGCCTGTACTTGCATAACAGTTGTCATACGCAAAAAGGAAAACAAAACAAAGCAAAACAAAAAGCCCTGAGTCAGTATTTTTTGCAAAAGTAGTGAAAAAGAGTGCTGTGCTGTGAAGTCATTTAATGACTTATGAAATAGTTAAGACCGTCCAGTATTCATCTGTTTTGCTTTCATTTTGATGGAAGAGAGGTATGGCTCTTGTTTAGTTTATCCAATTCAGATCATTTCTTAAAACTCAATTTCGTTTAAGTCCTCAGAGTATCCCGATGATTGCTGAGTTAAATCTTCCATTTCTGTCAGGAAAGATAAAGAGAAAATAGACAATAGTAATTTTCTCTATTTTTCTTGTAAAAAAAATACTTAATTTGCATTCCTATGATTTGACGCTGTTGCAAAATCCCTTTTCAATCAAGCTGCTATCATTGGGAAACATACTAGTACCTGCACAGGGTCCCGCTTGAAATTTAACATCATCAATGGCAATATCACTTCTTAGGGACAGTCCCCGAATGGCTTCAAAAATTACCTGAAAAGTAATAAAGTTTGAATTTAGAAATAGAGTCCTCCTGACAAAACAATACTCATCAAAACCACAGCGAGATACCATCTCACACCAGTCAGAAGGGCTAAAATTAACAAGTCAGGGAACAACAAATGTTGGCAAGGTTCAGAGAAAGGGGAATCCTCCTGCACTATTGGTGGGAATGCAAACCGGTATAGCCACACTGGAAAACAGTATGGAGGTTCCTCAAAAAGTTAAAAATAGAGTTACTCTATGACCCAGGAAGTGTACTACTAGGTATTTAGCCAAAGGATACATAGTGATTTGAAGGGGCACCTGCCCCCCAATGTTTATAGCGGCAATGTTCACAATCGCCAAACTATGGAAAGATCCCAGATGTCCATTGACAGATGAATGGATAAAGAAGATGTCATATATATACAATGAAATATTACTCAGGCATCAAAAAGAATGAAATCTTACCATTTGCAATGACGTGGATGGAACTAGAGGGTATAATGCTAAGCGAAATAGTCAGAGAAAGACAAATACTATATGATTTCACTCATATGGAATTTAAGAAAAAAAACAGATGAACATAGGAGAAGGAAGGAAAAATAAAATAAGATAAAAAAACAAAAACAAAAACAAAACAAAAGATAAAAACAGAGAGGGAGACTAACCATATAAGACTCTTAACTCTAGGGAACAAACTGAGGGTTGCTGGAGGGGCGGTGGGTGGGGGATGGGGTAAATGGATGATGGGCATTAAGGAAGGTACTTGAAGTAATGAGCACTGGGTGTTGTATGCAACTGATGAACCATGAAATTCTACCATTGAAATGAATAAAACACTATATGTTAACTAAATTGAATTTAAATAAAACATTTTTTAAAAAATAAATAAACAAAACCAAAAAACCAATACTCATCAGGAGCACATCCAGGCTGTGTGGGTCTGGAAGCTTAGACTGTTTTTCAAGCTCCTTTAAGGAAAGTGATATGAAATCACAAATTCGAATTTAGGTACAAAAGAGAGTACTTATTTGGGATTTTAAAGAAATTCACAGTAAGTTACTAGAGCCTTGGAGATTTCGGTCCCTTTCTGCTGAGATTTCTTTATGCAATTTCCCAGAAAT
>CM052892.1:70354693-70468840 GCA_028534135.1 Potos flavus
GTATGCCTAGCGCTTAGAATAGCAAGTAGTCAATAAATCTTTATTAGAATGAGATATTTTGGTCTCATATTTTAGGCACTCAGTCTGGATGCCAATGTAACTATTGAGAATACCACAGTTGCCATGGCGACATGAATTAGAGACCAGAGATATTTGGGAGGGAATATATTTTTAGAAACAATAATATCTTTTTATACTTTGGGACTTTAAAATGTTTTAAACCCTTTCACATACATAATCTCATTTGACCCTCTAACTCTGGTGATGTCAGCACGGTAGGAATTATTACCCCATTTTGAAAATGTATAAACACTCTGAGAGAGGATGAGATTTCCCCAAGATCACCCAGTGCTTATGACACCCAGGGGAATGAGTATTTTTGGAACTTCCATGGTAGGAGGGAGTGTAAAGTCGTGGCTTAGGGATACACACTTTGGGACCAGTCAGATCTGGGACTGGATTCTCACTCTGCCACTTACCAGCTGGACATTCAGTTTCTCCATCTGTAAAGAGGAGCTATAAGATCAACTGGAAGAACCTATGTACAGCTCCCAGCGCTGTAAGTGCCTGGCACGGAGAAGATGGCGGATTTATTTGCGTGGGTGTGTCTGTGTTTTATTAGACACTAACATGTTTGGAGAAACTCGTTCAGCCTGGTCTCCAGACAAGTCATTTGGGATTCCTGAAGGAATCACTAAATCCAGAAGGTAATTCCTCATGGCAGATTCAAATCTGTTCCGTTTTAATCAAGGGGAATGGTGTGGAGTCTTCTTTCCAGGTTGTGAGCTAAAAATCCCCCAGGCCATTCTGCATTCTTTGACCTTGAACACCTCAAGATGCTACCCGAGGCGCCTGATTACTTTGGGATCAAAAAACTATTTCAAACAACCAGCTACCTGGCAAGTCTAGTATATTCAAGGCCTTCGACTCAGCTCCTTGGGTTTAGATGCTGAGAAGCCACCTGTTCTCTTGAACTCAAATCCCGGAACTCTTGCGCACCAGCAACACTTGGGAGTTATAAAAAACATCAATGTTCAGGCTCCACCCGCAAGACTCAGACTCACTCTAGGACCGAGATGCTCCATCTTTAGTGTGATCTGAATCACCAGGGGGCTTGCTAAGACACAGATTTCTGGTCCCCTCCTCCACAGGGTCTGGTTCAGTAGTTCCGAGGTGCGGCCCGAGAATGTGCATTTTAGGTACATGTCCTTTTAGGTGAATTCGCATTTCGAGGATTAGTGCTGGCCTCAGGACCACACTTTGAGAACACGGGAATAGGGCAGCAGTATGAGGGCCCTAACAGCCTAACGAAATTCATCTACCCTCTCAGAATGATGATCAGTAGGTTCCTGAGTGATCCACTTTCCTTCTGTAACAGACATTAAAGCACTATCCACATCATTCCTGTTATTCTTCACTCAATCTCTCGACAATTTTATCCAGGCCACGATCATGGGCCATCCCCGGATAACGGTTCATGTTCCCTCTATCATTTGTTCCTTAGGAACGCAGCTCCCTGGCTGGCCCTGCCACCTGGCCCGCCGGAGCTTGGGCGATCCCTTCCCATTTAGACCTGTAGAAAATTCCCTGTGGTTGGATGATGGTGTAAAATGAAGCCCTTATCATGAAGACCTCTGCCCAGGAAGATCCGGGCTTAGCCAAGCGGCCAGTGGTCAACGCTGAGGGGAGCTGAGCCAAGGCTGTTCACCAGTCCCAAGCAAGGATGAGGGGGAAGCAGCGCTTTAGTGGGAGGTCGGAGCTGAGACTTCCACAGAGCAATTTCAGGAACAGCCGGGGGCCAATGGTTCTCTCCCCAGAGCTTTGGGGAGCTTTGGCTCAGAGGAGGCAGGTGAAGTCAGCGGCTGCCAGGAGGCCCGTGCCCTCCTCTGACTATGTTGGCTGCTCCACCTCACCGACTGGAATGTGAGAGGCTTTCTCTTGGGCTGCCCAGATTCACTTGTGGCCAGGTTGCTGTAGGGCAGAGGTCTCCTACCGCACACGAGACTCGGGACTTAGGATTGGGACTCTCAGCTTCTTCCACGTCACTGCAGACAGAGGCTTGACATCTCCTACAGACCATGCCCTCTGTTAAAGAGAGGCTTGTGACCGGAGCCCTTGCATGTGGGTAATGATGAGGGTAGGATGCAGCTGGAACAACCAATTAGGTAATACCATGTTCAGAAGCAAAGGGGACCATTTTAGAGACGTGCAGAACACACAGAATGCACTTGACACTCAGGATGTGCCAAGACAGAAATAGCCACCCTTTCATCACTGAGTCGCAAAAATCACTCTATGCATAAATACCCAGAGCTTCCTCTGCCCGCCTCATCTCCCATTCACTGCTGAGATTTAATCAATAGAGACTAATTATGTTTACTCTTAAACAAGTACTGCCTTTATCTTTGACCCCGAAAAAGAACCAAACGTTCTCTTGGGTAGCAAGAAGTAGAAAGAACAGCAGAGGCTTACAGGACCGCCTTCTATGACTCGGTTCTCGTCTCCTCTGGCTTACCTGGTGTTGCCTCTCACAACTGTATTCAATCAGCCCTCGCAGCCAGGAAATGCTCTGCTCACCTCGTCTTCTCCATAAGAGGGACTCTTTACTCTCACCTTCCCTCTTCAGATAGACACTCAGCAGGCCAGTCCCTGCTCCATACATGTGGTAGAAAAAGGTCAAGCACTGTTTTCCGGTGACTCCTCTCAGAGGCCAGGACAAGAGCTGTGCTTTTTGTCCATACACCATGTGGGAGGCCTCGATGTACATGTAGTAGCCTGGAGAGCAACACAAAATCGAGCACGGTCAAACACACACACACAAACACACACACACACGTAAGCATACACGTGCACACGCGCAAGGAATATTGCCTTCTTTCTCTCTCTGTGTTCCTGGGAGCAAATTAGAGTAAATGGGTGACTCGACCACTGTCCTGATGAAGGATTTTATAATTTTGGAGAATATAATCCAAGAGGAATAGATATGTTACCCAATCTAAACCATCAAAATAATTTTTTTCACTTAATAATTTAAAATTCAGTTTAATATATAGGATGCGATTAATGTTATTATTATAATACTAGCATTATGTCCCTGAAGTGCTGATTAGCATATGGGAATTTATCCTACTAATTCACGGACAATGTTCTGGAGCTTCCAGACATGGGTTTCGGGGAGAGAGCATGGATTTTTGTAGTCATGAAGGTCTGGATTCAAGACTTGACTCTAATATTTGATCTTAGTCTAAGGAATTATCGTCTCTTTTAATGTTAATTTGTCTGCACATAAATAAGACAGTGGTATCCTGGAACCAGCTTCCATTGGCTCCCAAGAGTTCATCGGGTGACTTCTGTTGGTAGGTCCAAATGACTTCATGTTGGTAGTTTGAAATGGGCCATGACAGATACAATTGCCCCGTAGAAAGCAGACATAGCTACAAATCAGCCATGGCCCCCCGCCCCACAGTATAACAGGTTACTGTTAAATAATTATCATCCAGCCACTGAAATAAGGCAATATCTGAACAGTAATTTCTAGATTAATGCACCAGTGATATAATTCTGTAGACCCGAGGCTCATTTTAAGAAAGGCCCTGGACTCTGTATCCGTAGTTCTTAACCCTGTGTCATTTGATAAAAGTTGATGTCTCTTCCACCTGAAAAACTATGCATAAACGTCGGCATGCATTTTTATTGTCTTCTTGGTCAACACTGATTTTTTAATATACATGATGTAAAACATAATCTTTACATAGTGTTCTGTTATTATTTCATGCAGAAATTAATGGCGGAATTGAGGATAAAAAGAAAGAGAGCTCAAATACTGCATGCTGATGAAATGGTCTCTAGGGCATCTTTCTTTACAGTTGGATGTTTAATTAATTAGCTCTAGTCATTTCCCCAAATGCAAGGCTTGAAATACCCCAACCAGAATTAATCAGACGCTCCACCTGTGCTTCTTCAGGGCACTCCTCCTTTCTCCCCCTTCCACACACACAGACTGGGAAGTCCCACGGGCTATTCAAGAGGTGGGTCTTATCAAACTGTATGCACCGTGCAACCCTTTCCCCCAGTGTTCCACTCAGTAAAGTGGTCGCCCTGCGAAACCGGGCCATCAGAGTCATGGGATGTGGCCTTCATCAACCACCTTCCCTAGGATCTCCTTTAAAGTATTACAAATGATACTGCCAGTGTTTCTGGAGTGTTTGCCAATGACATCCTCGTCACTAAACCAACGGTCAATATTCAGCCCTTGTCGTTCTTGTCTCATTTATAGCATTGACGATAATATATCACTTCTGCCTCCAACAAGTACTTTCCTTTTTTTTTTTTAAGATTTTATTTATTTATTTGAGAGAGAAGGAGAGAGCAAGACAGAGAGTACAAGCAGGGGGTAGGGGTAGAGGAGAAGCAAACTCCCCACTGAGCCGGGAACTGGATGCAGGACTCGATCCCGGGATCCTGAGCCACTGAGGCGCCCCCTACAAGTACTTGCTTAACTTGGTTTGCAGGACGCTATACTGTCCTGGCTTTTCTCCCCCTTCACTGGTCATTCCTTTGTTAGTTCACCCTTTATTCTCTGACCTTGTGCCCTTGGAGCACTCCAAGGCCCTGGTCTCAAACTGCTCTATTCTCAGAGTCCATAAGTGATCTCGTCTTGTTCTGTGGCTTTTAATGCTACATACGTTACTGTAGTACAAATGTAAATTTCCAACTCCTCTGCTGAAACCCAGATGTGTTTATTCAGACTGCCTAATGGACATCTCCCATTCTTGTCAAATAGACACCTCCAACTGAACATGTCCAAAACTAAACTCCAACAGCCTCACCCTAAAACCCACTGCACCCTTTCTGGTTGGCTAGGCCCCAAACCTGCAAGTCCTGAGCCGCCCCCTTCTTACTTCACTCTCACATCCAGGCTGTCAGGAAGTCCTGTTGCTCTACCTTCAAAACACGTCCAGAATCCAGTCGTTTCTCTTCTCACCGCCTCCCTGCTACCTCTTGGTCTGAGCCACTGTTATTTCCCACTTGGATTAATGCAACGCTTGCTAGCTCGTCTGCCTGTCTCTGCCCTTGTTCTCTCCAATCTCATCTCAACATAGTACCCGCAGTGAACAGAAGCTAAATCTTACTACTCCTCTGCTCAGAACCTTCCATTGATACAGCATTTCCCTCAAGAGTAAAAGCTAAAGGCCCGAGAACAGCTTTTACGGTCCTATAATCTCCTAACAATTTTCTTACCTCTTATTTCTACCGTCTTTCTCTCCTATTGCCTTTCTTCTTACTCATTCTGTGTTGCGTGGCCACATTGGTCCCTGTGCTATTCCTGGGATATAGTAGGTAATGCTGTCACCTCAGGGCCTTTGCATGTGCTAATCCCTCTGCCTGGAATGGCTTTCCCTCCACATCATCTCAGGTCTCACCCTCTCATTTCTAAGTCTTTCTACAGATATTTCCTTTTCCATTAGGCCTATTCTGACTTAACTATTTCATATTATAATCCCCCTCTGGCCCTCCTCATTCCCTACCCTCTATTATTTCTATAGCATTTCATTGCCTCTCAACATACTATATAATTCTCTTGTTTTCTTAGGTTTGCCAGTCTCCCTTCTCTAGAATACACATGGGCAGAGATACTTTCTTGTTTACTTTATTGTTATGCCTCCATATCGTAGAACATAATATATACTCAATAAATATTTGTTGAATGAACAAATGAATGCATTTTCTTCAACAGCTCTAAGCCCCAAACCAGTTCAACCAAGGTCACTCCAGTTGTGTGAGGGTCTTGGCAATGACACATGCACTTGACTAGGACGCTCCAAGGCAAAACTAAAACCCAAGTGTTGATAAAATTAAAGTCGTATCGAAGCAAATGTTCTCAAACTAGTACCATACCATCCAATGCATTTTTTTTAAACCAAACACATATAAGATTATTTTTTAACGTTGTTACCTTCATTCTTTCACTGGTAAGAAAACTGGTGCACAAGGAGCACTGGGGTTTTTGTATTTTCAGCAATGAAAGGAAACTTTATTATTCTTTTCTTTAACATTTTCTAACTTAAGCTAGGCTGGATGTGAAAAAATACAGATACACATCATCCTAATAGAAGAGTGTGTACGTGTGTATGTGTGCATGTGTGTGTGTATGTGTAATTTATTTATTTGAGAGACAGCCAGAAGAGGGGGTGGGGAGGGGCAGAGGGAGAGTTAGAGAGAAACTCCAAGCAGACTCTGCCCTGAGTGCAGAGCCTGATATGGGGCTTGATCTCATGACCCTGAGGTCACAACCTGAGCTGAAATCAAGAGTTCAATGCTTAACTGAGTGTGCCACGCAGGTGCTGCAGAAGGGTGTATTTAATTCTATGGAGAATAAGATCAAAGCTTGAAAATGACCATGGTTTAACACCTAACCATGCACAAAGATATCCCATGCTATCCTATACATAAATTAGTGGTATAATACTCTGAAACCCTACCTTATTGCATGTTTAACCTAAAAAAAAATTTCTTCCAAAAAAATAAGAAGAAAATCAGAAAAATAATTTCTGTATCTGGCTTTCGGGTTCTCAGAAGCCCACTTGAATCCTAAAGAAAGGACCTTGGCTAAAGATGAAACTCTCAGTTAGGGAGGAAAAGCAGGTTCCTCTAAAAGATGCTGTCACTTTAAATGTGGAAATGGAAAGTAGAGAGCATCAGGGCTCTGAGACAGGAGATCTTTGCAGAATGGAAAGGGAACAATGCATCCATCACGAGTGAGAGATGACCTACGCTGTACCTTCCCTCTAGTGATGAGAGCATGCATCCTACCGGTAACAGTATGAGCCCCAGATAGAATTAGTCTGAGATCCCAGAAGAGAGGAAAACCCCTAATCACCCTCAGGATTAAATGAAATTCGTTCCTTTCTGAGTACAATGCACTAACCATTTAGCCTGCAATGGGTGCCGCATTTCTCTGGAAATGCTTTCAGCTCCTACGCCTCTGGGTCTCAGGTATTAGGCTGAAATTGTTATCACAGGTCTCTGGTTCCAGACATCTTTGTGTTTCGGACCATAAAGTATGAAAGGAAATCTCCCAGGCTTTTGAGCTGTGTGATTATTCCACTTTGGGAAGACAGAGGTAACATCCAGGGGGATGTGAGTACAACGTGCCTTTCTGGGGCACTAACACCAGTCTGTTTTTCTGGAGTGATGTTAGCCTCTCCAAAAATCCTTGATATCATTTCTATGTTAAGCACATACCCATATTCCATAAGGGAATACCGATTTAAACCAATCTAGATCAACATCTACATACAAACAATTTTCACATATTTGTCAACTGATCAGCATTTGTCTCTCTGCTGCACAGACCGATGATTCCTCTTGATGCCAAATATGTTTTTCCTTTTGACTTGCACACGACATTTCCTTTCCCCAGGAAAGATCAGAGCTTCGCAGAGAGCCAGTCTGTCTCACATGTGTTTGGAAAGCAGAGAAAAGCCCCATGTGTTGACCAGCTTTGCCACATTAGAACTCCAAATGCTGTCTGTCTCAGCAAACAAAAGCCCTGGATGGGAGCCAGGGAGCCCCAGCGTTGAAACCTCAGACCCGCTCACGTGGTCATGCACGTGAAGGATTCCAATCTGTGGAAGGGATTGTTCACTGAAATCACTTTCTCTCTGTGGGTCATTGTTTAACATTCAAGACGGGGTTCCAGTGGGTCTGCGGGGAGATCGGGGTCCCATCTGTTCTTTGTGCAGCAACTGTGATGTGTCGAGACACACACCATATTCATAATTTGGAACAGTAAAGCAGCTGTTCCTGCGGTCTTGGTGCCTGCCCCCTCTCACCAGGGCCGGGAAAGAGCTCGAGGGGCCTGCACGAGCCACAGGAACTGAACAGCTAAGCTCCATTTGTTAAGTTGAAGAGGAGTTTGAACAATCAGGAAAAAAAAAAAAAAAAAAGACATCAGTACTTTGGGCAGAACCACAGCTAAACGCGTCTGTCTAAAATTGCTTTTTGCTCTACCTTCTAAATGATTCTTAAAGCTTGTCATAAATGAGTTGGTGTTTAAGGGGGACAGGGTTTCGGTTTGGGGAAAGGGAAGAAGACTTCTGGAGATGGATGGTGGCGATGGTTGCTCCACAGCATGAATGGAATTTACTGCCGCGGAAACGCACACTTGCAAATTATTAAGACTGTAAATGCTGTGTTATGTATATACCGTCAATTTCTAACAGCAGCTTGCCATAGAAGCCTTCTTGGTATAAGTAGGATCTGGCAATACCGGAAACTATGTGATACGATAGATCATAGAAGGATTGAAGGACACTGGAAATTTTGATAATCTGGAGCTAATTTCTCAGATGGTTACAGACTAGCTGGGTAGCCTTCTTATTTGTCTGGATAGTAACTACTACAATTTTTAAAAGACAAGGACCATGGGGTGCCTGCGTGGCTCGGTCGGCAGCTCAGTTGGTTAAGCAGCTGCCTGCGGCTCAGGTCATGATCCCAGGGTCCTGGGATCGAGTTCTGCATCGGGCTCCCTGCTCAGTGGGGAGCCTGCTTCTCCCTTTCCTCTGACCCTCCTCCTGCTTGTGTGCTTTCTCCCCCTCCCTCTCTCTCTCTAATAAATAAAATCTTAAAAAAAAAAAATTCTGATATTTCTATCACACAAGAGGGAGTATTCTTAGAAATGAAGACTTCACCCTTAGTTATCAGAAATACGGAAGACTTATTGAAACATTAAACAATATCGCAAAAGAAACGGATGCTGTCTCTCTCGGGAAATCATTAAGAAAATGATGAATAGCTGCTTTTCTAGAAAGCAGTAGCGGGGAGGAGGGCCTGGAGGACTTTTCATCTGTTAGCTCGTAGACTCAGTGAGCTAGGAAATGCTACAATTGAAGGCATTTTCTCACCTAACTGGATAGTTATCTATTTTTTTTTTTTTAAGATTTTATTTTTATTTTAGTTGAGAGAGAGAGAGAGCGAGCAGGAGCAGGGGGAAGGGCGGAGAGAGAAGCAGGCTCCCTGCTGAGCAGAGAGCCTGATGCAGGGCTCAATCCCAGGACCCCGGGATCATGACCCAAGCCAAAGGCAGGCGCTTAACCGACTGAGCCACCCAGGTGCCCCTCTATTGATGTTTTTATCCCACCATCTCTGGGCCACAAAATCCCTGTAAACTCCAGGACAACTACAACTGATGTTTAGAAGGATTCTGAGAGCATGGCGGCATATAAATGTTAATAAAATTCCAATAACCAATAAAACCCTGCGAACTTTAAAACCTGTCTTTACTGTCTGGTAAATAAGCATCTGCGTCAGAAAAGACAAATCCTGCAGAGACCCTCCCTTCTCTACACAAGTCCAGAGTCAACTGTCGCAAATACCTGTACTAGTTCATAAAGGAAGGAGCCAAATCATTGGGCGAGGGTTTTGGGTTATTTTACTAGCTTGACTTGTCCTACTACGTGGCTGACTTAATCATTGGAAATATTTCCCAAACTTTAGTCATACAAATACCAACGTCATGATTTGATTTTGTCTGTCCACATACCTGCAGTATTATCCACTTAATATTCTTCTGCAAATAGTTTCCATTTTATTACATAAATACATTTATTCAAATAGGAAACTTCACATTAGCATGAAAACAGGAAAACAAAAGCTATAAATCCGGGAAATAATGGGTTTGATGGACTGGTTAGGTAATTTTCCTATACATGGATATGAGTATCAAATTAAATATTCATCCACATACCACTTGAATTACCCAGTAGTTTGGAAAACATTGCTTTAAGGTCTGCCCAGCATTCTGGTTTCTACTAAGTCATTGTACCCATAGTCATAGGCCACAATTTTCCATTTATAAAAGTATAGATGATGATACAGAACAATGAATCCAAGAAATCATCCCAGAGATGAACATCACATTTTGTAAAAGTTTTACTAATTATAAAAATAACAGGGGCACCTGGGTGACTTAGTCAGTTGAGTATCCGACTTTAGCTCAGGTCATGATCCCAGGGTTCTGGGATCGAGCCCCGCATCGGGCTCCCCGCTCAGGAGGAGTCTGCTTGTCTCTCTCCCTCTCCCTCTGCCCCTCCTTGCTGCCTGTGTATGCACACACACACACACACACACTCTCTCTCAAATAAAGTCTTTTAAAAAATTGTAAAAATAACAGTACAATTCATTTGAGTGGAGCTGATATAGTATCAAAGCTTTTCACAAATATAATCTTAGTTATGATCATCACAGCAACCCTAAGAGATTAGCGGGACATCTGTTGTTAACTTTATTTTACATTTGGGGAAACTGAGACTCAGAGAACTTATGTGACCATCATGCCCCAGGCTATGCAGGCAGCAAGTGGCAGAGTTGGCTCACTGTTTATTGGTCTTTCTACTAGATGACACCACTAGATTTTGGAAAGATTTAATGCATTGCCAGATAGTGAATCAGGAACAACAGCTCCCTTGAAATTGCTATGTATGATGATGTGTTGAGTCTAGTAAACACACAATAAACTGGCATGTCCATATGGACGTGTGGCTTTTGTGAGCTTCTCTTTTTATTTGATGGGCCTATATTTACTGCCTGTCTAATGCAGTTGTCTGTAAACAGCTTTGTATGCCTTTCCTCTTTCTACTTTCTTCGTGTGTGTGTTCTTCCAAGCGTAAATGGATAGGCTTTAATGATGGCAAGCGAAAAGGTAGAACGCATTCTGCAAGTACAGGTATATCCTCTGAAAGTCCCAGAATACACTGCATTCAAAAAGGATTCTGTTATCACCAACACCAAACCAATATCCTCCAGTCATTAAGGAGAAAGATACTATGTTGCTGGTCCAGAGTTTGAATCTACGATTTTACTCATGTACCAGTTAGGGAGTTCTGCCATTTTGCATACTGCCATTATTTTATTGCCTGTAATGTAAAAAGACGTAGAGAAAATATTGTAGGACTAAATGCAAAAATAGCAATAAATCAACAAAGCAGGCAGTTGGAGATTTTTTTGGCTGTTATTCCATTATTGTCGAAGTTGTTTATCTAAATCATAGACATGTTTGCTATTGCCATCCTAGGATCCCAGCAGATAATCATTAAAACTCCCTTGAGTGAGTTTCAGTGTTTTAATATTTAAAATGACCAGGTTGCCTTAGCTGACCTCTAGGATCCTATCTACCTCTAGCATCCTATAAATCTATGAACAATTAGTGATTTGTTGAGTCAACTAAAGTTTTCTTATTCTTATTTTTTATTCTTTCTCTGCTGGAGAGAAATCCTGGTGACATTCATCTAAGCAACATTACATGTACTATAAAAATCACCTTTTAAAAAATATGAGGTGATCGTCAGGTGGTTTCCATGATAATTAAATAAAAGATATTTGGAGTACTTTATTACTATGTCAGTTGTCTCCAATATTTACTACTCAGGGTTGAGAGTTATAAAGGGAAAAGAGTAGAGAATTATAGTCTCTCAGGCAGTTTATAGCCAAAGGCAATATAAATGTAAATTTTAATATTCTCCTCCTTCTACCCCTTCCCAAAGAACAGAACACCTTACAAAAACAATCTCAGATACAGCAAGACCCTGGGTAGAAGAGGCAGAAGTATCAATTAAAGAATACAGTTTAAAGAGGCCAGAGACACAGAGATCTCATTCGAATCACTATAATTGGTTGGTACAGAAATGCAAATCTCTTCAAATTTTGAGTATAACAATCATGTTCTTAAATGATGCCAAAAAATGAAATACCAGAGACATCCCCTTCTGGCTACGTTGAGTAATTTGTTGCAGACCTACACTCCTGCTGAGAAGAATTGGAAAAACAATGGATAACATCTCTATATTTTAGAACACACCTGTTTAGGGGCTAGCAGAGAGCTTCCCAAGCAGCAAGGACTCAAAGGGGCCAAGATCCTAGGAAAAGGAGAAGGTCAGTCAAGTGAATTCAACATTCTTCATTTCCCCGTGGGGCATCTGCCTCTTCAGTTTAGAAGCTAAGCAGAGAGCAGCTAATGAGAAGCAGAGAACCCAACAGCACTCACTGGGTTGGGAAGATAATGGCTAGAGTTCTGGGTTGCCAAAGCAGCCAGGGCTTTAGAGCCAAGTTTCGTGAGAAAAGAGAGGCACAGAAAAGTGAGCCCATCACCTGGCAATCTTCCCTTGAGTTATGGGCCAAATGCTTAAGCTGCAGAGGGCAAGGACCAGGAAGGCAAACGTAAAACAGTCTTCAGCAATCTCACCAGCTGAAGAGATAAAAATTAAAGTCTAGGACACACTAAAGAGGAGGGCTCCCAAGAGAACCCCAGTGTATGCTCTCAGAGCATATTCCCCAGGCGTAGTGGAGAACAAGACATTGATCCAGCAAAGCAAAACCCTCTCAAGTTAGCCCAGTTCTGACTGGACCGCGGTGACCTATTCTACTTGACTTGGCTGTTTGAGAATAGGTTGACTCTTCTCTGGAGAAAAAAACATCATCACCAAGGAGTCCATAATTTTTCATTCCCAACGTCCAGTATTCAGTTAAAATGCCAGATATTTCAAAAAACTGGGCCAATGTGTGTGTGGGGGGTGGGGGGAAGAGACAATAGAGACAGAACCACTGGTGACCCAGCTATGGAGGTTTCATACTTTTAAGGAGTACAAAATAACTATTTGTAATAATTTAATAATATGAGCATTTAGTATTATGGCCAAGAACTAGATGATGAGATGAATTTCATCAAAGAATTTGAATCTGTTAAAGAGAAAGAAGTTGGGCAGGGGAGGGATGTGGAGCTTTGAGAATGTCAGAGTAAGGTCCTCTGAAAATGTGTTTCTCTATCAAAGCAATGGGAACACTGGCAAAAAAAAAAAAAAAAAAAAAAACCCTGTCAAATCAACTTATTCCAAACTCTGGAAATTAACTAAAGGCACACAACAATCTAAGAGTGTTTACTCCAGAAAAATGACAATCTCACAAAGAAAGGTGAGCTTTAAACCTGCCCTAATCCCATTTTCATCTCTCCTACTCTAAGACAGCCTTGAAAATCAGGAGCTTTAAGATATCTGTAAAAAGCAGTAGCCTACAGCAATTCTACAAGGGTCAGAACTGGTTTGGAGCTACCCAAAACCCCATCCCCAGAAAATATCATTATTTGATTTATTTGGCAAAGCACCAGAAAGTTCCATTCTCAGGGCTTCTCTTTATTTAATTTCACTGAGGTAGACCTGACTTTATATGGACAGCCTTATCTCCAGGGCACTTGTCAAAAGCAATCAGTTAAACAAGGGTTTAACATTGCAACTGCCATGGGGCGCCAGGGTGGCTCAGTCGTTAAGCGTCTGCCTCCGGCTCAGGTCACGATCCCAGGGTCCTGGGATTGAGCCCCGCATCGGGCTCGCTGCTTGGCGGGAAGCCTGCTTCTCCCTCTCTCACTCACTCTGCTTGTATTCCCTTTCTCGCTGTCTCTGTCAAATAAGTAAATAAAATCTTTAAAAAAACAACAACAACAAAACATTGCAACTGCCTGAGGTGATATTAACAATTGAAACTAACAAAAAACTGACCAAACATTTTTTAAATTAACATATAATGTATCATTTGCCCCAGGGGTACATGTCTGTGAATCATCAATCTAATACATTTCACAGTACTCACCATAGCACATACCCTCCCCAATGTCCATAACCCAGCCACCCTATCCCTACCCCCACTCCCCTCAGCCACCCTCAGTTTGTTTCATGAGATTAAGAGTCTCTTATGGTTTGTCTCCCTCCCCATCCCATCTTGTTTCATTTTTTCCTTCCCTACCCCCCAAAATCCCCCACCCTGCCTCTCAAATTCTTCATATCAGAGAGAAAACTAGATCATGGGATGCCCATGGGCCGGGGAGGGGGGGGGCAGGGAGGGGCTTTGCAAAGCTCCAGAATATTCTTGGCAACCTCCATGGCTTCTCAGAGGTTCCCATAGGATCAAGCAACCAGTTGGACACGACAGTGGCCAAGTTAATGATGCATCCTTGTAGCAGTTCACCCTCCTTCCTGGCTTTGCTACCTTCGCTCCACACTTCTGCTCCTTGGGGCCACACCTCCAGAAATATAACCTGTATACAAACCTGTACCTTGGGCTTCACTGTCTTGGGAATCCTGCCTGACAGTATCCTATAGATCAGCCAAGTAGAATCATTTACAGTTCCCCGAGGCTGCCATGATACTCAGCGGTTCCATACTTTGCATGTGCCACTCCCTTGTTCTGAAATGTTACCTCATCCTGCCATTCTTCGTGGTGAACTCTCAGTCATCCTTCAAGATGCTCCCAAGGAGAGCCAGCTGCTTCTCTCTGCGTGGTTCCATCATCTCTAGAAGTTAACCCCTATTACTTACTTATTATAATTTGGGGAGCAATTATTTGGTGCACAAGGCATATAGATGCTCAAAAAATGGGGAATAAATCAAGATCTGCATTTATGACTGCTCCCGGTTCTAAGATGTTTCATCTTATAGGCATGTAGCCTGTGACAATGGTGGCTTGAACAAATAAATGTTTTAAAGGGGCTTTTATTTGCTTCTGCTTTAATTTTTGAATGGGTGATGCTTGTCACCCGTTGTGATCTGAGAGCCAACATATCCGCCTACATATGAGCTCCACACTTTGGACTCCAGAGAAAAAAGAGCCACCCGTTCAGGCCTTAGCATACACAATAGGTGTGCAGGCTACAACACCAGAGTTCAATTTACAACATGGGTTCGCTGACATCAGAAATAGCTCAGAAAAGAATTTACTTTCTGCTAGATGCATTTCTATAGAGGTCTAAAAATACCATCAGTGTGAATATATCCTTTCCAAGAGAAGATACCCCTCTTTGGCTGAAAGGTGTTGGGGTGAGATCATGCTGCTATGTGAAGAATTTTGCCTTTCACGTATAAGCTGTCACAGCTGTTCCAGGTCGTCTGTGGTCTCTTAGTGTCACGTAGGCGGGGAAACTCCGCTGAGACAGTGTGGACAGAATATGGCCATTAGAGACTGGCGTTCCTAAGATTTTGTCCCTACTCTGTCTGTTACTACTGTGTGGCCCTGGAAAAACACTTAACTTCTCTGAGCTTCGGTTTTCTCACGTGAAAAACAGGCCATCCACCTACTTTACTTCCATTTACTTTGTGGTAAGGATGTGTTTATGGACTGAATGTTTGTGTCCCCACCCCACCCCCAAATTTATATGTAGAAATCCTATCCCCCAGTGTGATGATATTAGGAAGTGGGGCCCTTGGGAGCTGATTAAGTCATGAGGGGTGAACTCTCTTCGGTGGGATTAATATCCTTTTAAAAGAGAACCCAGAGAGAGCCCTTGCCCCTTTGGCCATGTGCGGAGACAGTGACAAGATGGCCGTCTATGAACCAGGAAGCAGGCCCTCACCAGACACTGAGTCTATTGGCGCCTTGATCTTGGACTTCCCAGCCTCCAGAAGTGAGAGAAAGAAATGTTTGTTGTTTAAGCCATCCAGTCTGTAGTACTTTTGTTAAAGCAGCTCAAACTGACTAAGACAAGATATAAAGTTCCCAGCATAGTGCCTACACATGGTAAATGTTCCATAAATGATCATTAGCTAACATTATTTCTCTAGTAAAGCAACTGTTAAAGTAATTTTAAGAACAAAACCAAAACATCTTCAATCCAATTCTATATATGTAGGTACCCACGGCAAACTTTGCTGCCTCATCTGCATTACTGTAGATAGGCATAATAAAATCTAACCTGTAAAAGATTTTCTTTCGTTAGAAAATTGAAAGGCGCTTTGAGAACCTTTTAAAAATTTGCAATGAAACAGGTGAAATAAAGACTATAGAAGAAGGCAGACCCTAGAAGCAATGTGCTGAACGAAAAAAATCAGAATTCTCTTGATTGTACACCAGAGAATTTCATTTAACGTATAAAGCGTTTGCTGGGAGTGAATATTGGGCACACTAAGATGTTTTTGCATTATAATCTTTGCAGAACATCCAGCCAGCTGAAACATCCTTCAAAGTTTTCAGAGACAAAGCAAACACTATCATATCATTTTTCTTTAAACAAAGCCACACCAAGTTAACTAATGCATGTCCCTATAAACTGGGCAAAAGGTAAATAAAGGAGCAAACTTATGAGTCATTGAGTGTCCACTGAATGTGCTTCTGCTAGGTTGTCACAGATTTTGCTCAGAAGGGGAGGGGGTGGAATGTGGTATACATATCAAACAAGCTCAGGTTATCCCAGCAGAAAGATGTCAGGGGCAGGACAAAGGCCATTTTGTGGTTGCTCATTCAGTGTTCAGCACGCTGCGCCAACCCCGGGGAGGGATTCTGTTACGTGTTGAATGGCGCCCTCGTAAAATTCACACACTGAAGCCCTAACTCGGGTACTTCAGAATGTGGCTGTGGCTGTGTCTGCAGATAGGGCTTTCAAAGAGGTAATGAGTTTGAAATGGGGTTGTTCGGATGGGTCCTGATCCAATGACGAGAGCTCAGGACACAGACAACACAAGCCAATGGCCGACCATGTGAAGACACAGCCGGAAGGAGGGCATCTGCAAGCCCAATGGAGAAGCCTCAGAATGAAACCAACCCTCTCAACACCTTGAGCTTGGACTTCAAGCATCTGGAAACATGAGAAAATAAATTTCTGTTGTTTAATGAAGCTGCCCAGCAGTATTTGGGGTATTTTAGTAAGGCAGCATTAGCAAGGTCATGCTGTGTCCAAATACCTGCCCCTCAGGTTATTTATAATCGGGGGGTGGGGGGTGGGTAGAGATAGAAGTGATTTACACATAGAAGGATTAGGTAAGTACCACTGGACTGGCATGAGAGTGACTAAGGGGGCAGCAACGGCCACCGTCACCTGTGAAAAGAGAGCCCAGGCAGGAGAGGTCATGGAGACGAGGAAGGGAGGGGCAGAGACATCTTTGTTGAGTCCCTACTTCCCACAAACACTGTGGGAGTGACTTCCATACAATGTCATCAGAATTACTGGCCACTCTTCTCAGTCTCCTTTGCTGTTTCTTCCTTTCCTGACTTCTGAACTTTGGAGCAATCCAAGGCTTATCCCTTGGTCCACTTTTGGGTCTACGAGGGCTCCCCTGGAGATCTCACCCTGTCACATGGTTTTAAATACCATCCATATGCCAACAACTTCCGGCTCAGCCATCTTTCCTGGTTTCCCGACTGCCCACTCGACACCTCCCCTTGAATATCCATTAAGAATGTCAAATCTGACATATTTAAAACTGAGCTCCTGATCTTCCCAACAGACCTCTCCACTCCATCTTTTCTATTTAGTTGTCAATAACTCGTATTCCAGTTGCTCAGGTCAAAATCATTGAACTCATCCTTGATTCCCCTCTTGCTCTTATACTCACATTTCATCTCTCAAGAGATTCTGCTGGCTCCACTTTCAAAATATATCCAGAATTTCATCCCTTCTTACCCCCTGGACCAATCCACTGTCATTGGTGAATCCATCCTCATCATCATCGGTCACCTGGACGCCTCACCGGATCCTAACTGGACTCTCCGATTTCACTCTTGCCCTGTTTCCATTTCTAGTCTTTTCTCAACAGAGCAGCCACAGCGAGGCGATCCCCTCAAAACCAGGCCAGGTCACTTTCTTACCAAGCTCAACATTCTCCAGCGTCTTCCCATATCAGGTAAAGTAAGACCTGAAGTCTTTCTAACTAATGAGAAGGCCAGGGCCTGGCCTATGATTGGCCTATCATTGCTATTTGGGGGACACACTGGGCCTGCTTCCACTTAAGGGGCTTCCCACTGGCTGCTCCCTCTACTTGGAACACTTTTTCCCAGATACACACTTAGGAGAGCTACCCCAGCTCTTTCCAGGTTACCTTCTCAAGGAGCTCAGTTGTGACTCTCCTATTTAGATAAGCTAACTCCACTTACATCCTCCTCCCAATTTCCAAGCTCCCCTGCCCTACTCTATTTTTTTCTGTAGCAATTTATTACCTTTTAACATACTATATAATTTATAGTTAGTGTAGTCTTTGTGGTCTGTCCCCACCTACTAGAATAGAATGCCGACATTTTTACTCCCTCTAGGGGCTAACCAGTTACCCTTTTGCATGTTGGCAGGGGACAGGCTGGAGGAGGCGGGGTGGGGGGCAAAGGGGAGCCCAACCAGAAATTTCTAACTTTTTGTTTTTAATTATTAATCCTGTGCTGTGGTTTCTGTTGTTAGTTTTCAATTTTTTTAAATTGTGTGTTTTTTAAACTTTTACTTTTTACCTCTTGTGTATATGGAGGGAATTTATAGGGAAATATGTACTTTATGGAATAAATTTTAAGAACTAAGATATATTTTATTTTAAATAAAGAAATGGACTTTTAATCTTATACAGATAAATTACTGATTATATATTTGCTGAGCTGACTTACAGGTTCAGAAAACTGTATCAAGAGTTTTATTTTTTTACTTCAAAGCCTTCTTAATAAAGCCTTTTACCACACACACACACACACACACACACACACACAAGAACAGAAGGCCCACGAGGGCAAATGCTTGCTTTGTCTGTTTTGTTCATCTGTGTTTCCCAAGTACCTAAACTGGAGTTGGCCCATAGTAGACCCTCAATGAATACTTGTTGAGTGAAGGAACAAGTGAATAATTGAGCATTGAGCATTAATTGAGCATTTATTTTATACCAGGTCATATCCTAAGTCTGTTTTAGATTTTGTCTCATACGTGAATGATATACACATAAATGTCACCACAATCTATGAGATAGGTTCTAATTATTCCATATAAAGTTAAGGAAATGAGATTTAGAGAAATTCAAAGGTGGAACTGAGATTTGGACCCTAGCAACAGTCTAGTCCCAAACCTCTCAATTTTTAAACTCAACCAGCCTATAAAGCAGGTATATAGGCAGGGAGCTATAATTATTCTCATTTTCGAGATGACACAAATGAAACTGAGAGATTTTATATAACTTTCTCACGGTTTCATACCCAGTGAGTGGGGTATGACTCCAAAGTTCATTGGTGTGTTGTACCTTCTGGAACCCAGTGACTCTCCTTGCCCCTTCCAAAGACCCCTTCCCTCCACTGCTTACTATTTTTGCTTTGCCCTCTCTTCCATGTCCAAGACATTCCACGGCCTGTTGCCCTGGAAATTCCCCTGGGGCAATCCATCACAGCATAGCTCTCTTTGAGAATATCTCTTCTCAGATCTGCTACCACTAGCCTTCTTGGTGTCTCTGAGAAAAGGAAGAAAAACTATCAACCCTCCTCCCACCCAAGAAAAATGCGCATAAATACAACATCATGACCACAATGGGCTTTAACTCAGCCTGATTTGTTCTTGACCTTTCTCTACTCCTCTTGTAATAAAAAGATACCTCCCCTCTATCCCGTCTTCTAGGGGTTTTGCTAAATAAATGGCTAGTTATTTACACGTGTCAGGGAGGGCTTATATTCATTTATTCATTCCAAAGGCATTTTTGAGCATCTGAAGTACACGAGGTACAAGATTAAACCCTATGGGGATTCAAAAACAAGGCTGGCAGTACCTTGCCCTTAAGGCATTGTCGATCAGAATCAATGAGACTCAATTTTGTGTTTTTGTTTGAGTTCTCTCTTTCTCCTCCATTTAATGTTGAAAAACCTGCAGCTGCTACAGCAGTCTTGCTACCATGAGAGCCTACCTAAGATTGGAGCCAACCAAGAAAACCAGATCAGCGGGGTGGACAAGGAGAGAAACTGGCTCCTGATCACACCGTTTTATCTTCTGCATCAAGCTGTTCCTAAAGCTAGCCCTAAGTGGATTTTGTCTGTGACAAAGGGCAATAAACTATTCCCAACCAAAACACTATTAACATACAGGTCTTTGGATCATCTTTTTAAGCCCCTGGTCTTCCAGAGACAGCCTCACATACTCTAACAGCCCCCTTAGAATCTTCTACTCAGTGCTGGAAGCGGGTACCTGTTCTACTGGACCAATGCTGAATCTCTCCAACATCCTGCTGTATGGAAGCAACACCGTCCCAGAATCAGCTAGCGAGAGCAGTAGGACGGAAAGGAAGGTCAGTGGTAGGACCGACCTGCACATCCTCTTCTTCGTCAGGCAAGAGTGCATTAGTACCTGAGGCCAAATGCACACTCACTGGGAAGGTGGCTGCAGCCAAGAGCTCCTGAATGACCGAAGCCCAAACTGCCAGGAACCCCAGCAGAAAATCTATGTGGGTTGTACCTTGTAGAGCAAGCGCTAAGGAAAGAGGAGGTGGTCACAGGAGATTTGCCAGGAAGTACGTTGCCAGAAATTGTAAGATGCAGTGTTTCCCCAAAGAGCCAGTATTCAGGTATCTGTTATAACAGAGAATATTCAACAGCCAAGAGAATCTGAAATAGCACCAACTATTTTAAAAGTTCTTTTCTTTCAGTCTCTCTCCCACTTATCTTGATTCAAGATCACGAAATGAGGGGCCAAGGAGGAAGTAAAACAAAGAAAACCAAAGAACTGTCTTCCCTTTTATCATCCCCAAACTATGAGTTAGGCTCAAACTGAGGGAAAGAGGGGTGATTCAACTGCATGAGAAACTGAAGATTTAGATCCGGATTGGATTTTGTAACACACAGAAACAGGTAACTGCTCTAATACCGCAATGGGGCTGGGAAGCTATGGGGTCTGCCAAGGCATGGGGAAGGGAAGATGCTTTAGGATCCATTGGAAGAAAGCATCCAAAGAAAGAATAAAGCTGTTCCTGATCGCGCCCCCCACCAAGTTTGGCCAAGTCCCAAACAGGTTACACTGCAGGCTGCTCTCTGGAGTTATTCCGCAGGCCTATCTGGAGGTAGGCCACAGGAAACAGCAGTAGCTACCTCACCTTTGTATGTATGTATTTTTAAAGATTTATGTATTTATTGTAGAGCGAGGCAGCACGTGAGTGCGGGGAGGCACAGAGGGAGAGACAGAGAGAAGCAGACTCCGTGCTGAGCGTGGAGCCCAACGTGGGGCTCCATCCCGTGACCTGAGATCATGACCTGAACTGAAATCAAGAATCCAGTGCTCAACCGACTGAGGCACCCAGGTGCCCCTCACCGTTGTATTTCCCACCATAATGGCTTCTCTGTTAGGCGCCTGGAGGAAATAGCTCTTCAGGCTTCCTGTGAGGGGAGGTGCTGCTTCTCTGCACCACACAGCGTGCTTCCATCCAATGGCTATGCCAAGCGAAATGAAGAGTGTCAGTGAGAAAGGTCTATTCTGTGTGGAGTATTTTATCCCTGACATTGTTTACAGCGGCTGCACGTGGCGGTAATAAATCAACATTTAGTCTGTTATATTGTACTTTATATATTTTCCACAGAAAATGCACCCTCTTATTTCTTCACCCTTTGACGGTGTGCTTCACTTCTTTATCCTAAGGACACGGGGAATCAGGTTTTTCATCTTTGTTTCAGCTGCTAGAAAATGTAAGTGAAGCTCGCCTGCTAATGTTTTCTCCCTTGTCCGCCAGAACATTTTTCCATACGAGGCCTCAGTCCTGGCTCCAGCTTAGATCACGACATTTTTTTTCCTTCGCACTGTCCCTCTCTCTTTTATTTTTAAACCCACTTCTAATTAGGTTATTTCTGTTTCCATATCTTTGTAAGCCCATTTAAATCCTCTTGGCGCAGGACACGTAAGCAGCGTATAAACAGAAAGAATGATCTTCAGTGCACATATTTAATGTGTAGAATCGCGTGTGTCGCCCCTCCTAGACACAGAACATACATTTGCACCTCTCAAAATGCAGGAAGTGACCCCTAGGATGCCAGGTCAGGCTTCCTTGGCAAACAGCACCACGTGGCGTGACTCACCTACCCCAGTAGTGTGATCTCCCTTCGGTCCCGTGTAGGAGGTGGGCGTCTCTCCCCTTCTCCTGTGCCAGCTGCTCCGGTTTCTTCTCTCCTGAGTAAATGCACATTCATCTTGTTCGAAAGTACACTCTCCAGGCGGAGGGGGAAGCCTCTCTGCGGGGAAACAGCAGGTGTCGTTACTGAGGCCCTTTCAATGAACACGCATCCCGTGGCTCCCCGGAAGCCCATTCTGCCCGTGTGCATGTCACCTGGCCAGGTATCTGGGCTTCCGGAGGGGCAGCCCACCGCCCCCCCCCCCCAGTGGCCACCCACCCACGCCAGGCTCTTGCCTCCAGCCAGAGCCTGGACTCGACCACGGGTCCTGCCCGGAGGCGGAGAACAATCAGACATCTAGTTTCAAAAGTGTTGGGACAACTTTGAGAAAAAAACTTCCTCTGACTGGCAAATTTATTTGTCCGAGTGAGCTTACAAGGCTCTGAAAGTTGGAGGGAAACTGCCTTCATGGAAATATGGAAAATAAGAAAATTGCCTAATGTAGGAGGTTTCTTCAGAAATCCAGGGTGAGTGAAGGGAATCCTTAGAACAAACTCTATAGTTGCTTCGGGGGAGGTGGACAAGGTGAGAAACTAAACGTGCTTCTGGAGACATAGTTTGACGCGTGTGGAGGACACACGTCACGACTGGCTTCCGTATTCTTTTTTTTTTTTTTAAGGTTTTATTTATTTATTTGACAGAGAGAGAGAGAGAGAGAGGACACAAGTAGGCAGAGCAGAAGTCAGAGAGGGAGAAGCAGACTCCCCACTGAGCAAGGAGCCCAATGTGGGGCTCAATTCCAGAACCCTGGGATCATGACCTGAGCTGAAGGCAGACGCTTAACCGACTGAGCCACCCAGGAGCCCCTGTGCTTCCATATTCTTGTCTACCTCATGGGATTGTATTCAATGAGATGATGTACGTAAGTTATTTAGAATATGAAGTTCTCAATAAATATTAGCTAAATATTAGGTCTTGGTGTTTTGGCAACTGAAGCCTTATTTTCCATTTCCAAAAACAAATATTTATGTCTTTGGATGCCATCTTCAGTAACTTCGATGATGATTCTTAATATTAGAAAGGTGCCACATCCCACTCACTGGAAACTTCTTTGCCTGAACTTGGTTGTACCTTTCCGCATCCAGATTCTTAGCAAATTTCTCTAATACATAGCCTGTTGTTTACATCTCTTTCATAATAATGGTTTTACTTCATTTTATTTTATATACAGTACAAGCTAATGAAGCCTCATTCCCTTTTCTATGCCTCAAGTCTAGAGATTCTTATCTTGTTTTTTCTTTGTGTTGTCCTTGCAGTGCCTCGCAAATCAAGGGACTAAACCAAACTATCTTTTTTTAAATAAACAAGGAGATTATCCTCTAGTGCCACATCGATTCCACAGTTTGCCTGTTTGTTAAAGAAAGAGATACCCTGTGGTTTAGGATGCAGTGGTAATTAGTAGAGACAGGGACCAATGATCCGGATTGAGGTATGCACCATTTTCTCATAAGACATAATGTCCAACACATAGCCACCATCTTGATTTTGTCACTATCATCAATGCTTGGTCCATTGTTCCACTGTCATTTTATTCACTTGGAAAATATGTATTTTATTATCATTTAAATATCACGTGTTTACAGGCTCCACTCTGGGCATGGAGCTTGCTTAAGATTCTCTCTCCCTCCCTCTCCCTCGGCCCCTCCCTGCCTCTCTAAAAAAGAGAGAGAAAAAGAAAAATAACATGTTTAGCGTAATATCTGTAATAATAATGATTTCATCACTATTACTTGAAAATCTGCATTCATGGAAGACAACATTAAAAATAACAATAGTGACTTTAACAGAAGGTGTTGGTTTTGACACACTGTTTTGTGCCAGGTCCTACACTGGGGAATTTACAGGTATTATTCCCACTATTCAGGTAGCTACTACTATCACTACCTCTCTTACAGATGAAGATACAAGTCATATGTACAACGGCACACAGTGAATACAAATCATTTCTAAATTCCGAAACTTACTACACAGATCCGGAGAGGGGGCACTTCGGGCAAGAAAAACAAAAATGAGATCCCAGCCCATATTCAATGTATTGGGTGTATTCTTAGAGAAACAGGGTATGCTGGCATAGGTGCGGGAGACACAGAGAGCTTGAAACCCTGCCTGTCTTACCTGGAGCCGAGCAGCCTCCCAATTCCATTGTGATGTCGTCCAAGGCTACCAGGCCACAGTCCCAAAAACTTTTGCATAAGCTCATGAAAACCACCTGCAAAACAGAAACATAAAACCATGAATTTCGTTACCTGTGCATTAGAAATTCTTGCAACTTGGGATTTACTCAGCCCAAAGCGTGCGTAAGCAAGCTACAGAGCCCTCTTTCTCGTCCACATGAGCTACGGGTCCCAAGGCAGAAGTAGCTGCTAAGTCTTTATACGGGACCCTGAAATCACTGCCATTCTTTTTTCAAGCAGACTTAAGCTCATAATGATAGGCTGTGTATATTAATGCCGGAATTAGCTCACATTCTTTCGAGAGTTGAAGGAGGAAAGCAAGAGGTTAACCGGATGGCAGAGGAAAACCTCTCAGGTTTTAAATGTTTTCCCCAGATAAGCCACAAAGTACATAGAGAGTTGACGGTATTCCGGGCATTTTTTAATAAACATTTCCAGTACAAACAGCATTGATTTTTTGGAATTGAATTTCTGGCAATGTGCTTCATTCATATTGTTAACAAAGTCCCAGTCATTTGCCATCTGGAGACTTATGTTCCATTTCCAAAGAGAAGATATATGTCCCTAGATGGTATCACTAATAAAAGCCCTAAATGCAGTTATCTTATCAGGCCAAACATTTTTACTCTTCTACATGAAAGAAAAACAGATCCATACCATCAATTATTAAATTCATTGTGCCAGAGAAAGGGGGTGGGGAGGGAGAGAAATTTTGCATTTCTTTGCATCAGACCAATTTGAAAGTCTCCTTTTCATATACAGGATGAGCAAAGAATATGTATTAGATTTTCACTGTACTTTGTGTTTTTTTTAATATTACTTATTTATTTGAGAGAGAGAGAGCACAAGCAAGGGGAGCAGCAGAGAGAGAAGCAGACTCCCCATTGAGCAGGGAGCCCGAGGCGGGACTCCATCCCAGGACCCTGGGATTATGACTTGAGCCCAAGGTAGATGCTTAATGGACTGCACCACCCAGGCGCCCCTACTTTGTGGTTTATAAAGCTGCTTCACATGTGTAGCCCAATGTATAATGAATATGAAGTCACTTAGTCCATGTGCAATCCCTCAAACACAAATCTTAATTCAAACAAAGACAAAGAGAGATATAACAGAAACTAAGTCTCAAATTGGGAATAATGAGAACATTTGATTTTTTTGGATTCTATTATTATAGTGTGTCTTCAACTTATCTGCGTTATCAGCAGGATCTCTTTGCTCTCTGAGGATTAGAACCATTAGCATACAAAATTTATTTCAAAATTTTAAAATGATGTGACAGCTTACCACTATGCAAACTCTGAAATGTCTTAAGCCAATATCTTCAGAATAATTACTAAGAATAAGATGTGTAAAAGTTTACTTGGACTGCATTCAGATTGCTTTAAATTGTAAAAAAGATAGTTTAGAGATCTAACAATATATAACTATATATATATTTACAAGGGACAAGATAAAAGGGTTTTTTTTTTTATGTCTGTTAATTTTCTCATCTTTATAGATTCTAGAGATTATCAGCAGGGTTTTCTACTTGCAGGATATTTTTGCAGGATTTTTGCCTGGGAACTCATTCCCCATTTGTAAACCCAAATGTCTATGTCATCAGCTCTGAATGCAGTTATATTTTATCAGCAATATTTATTGTTATGAGGGAAAGAATAGTAATCTGTTTCCTAATTTATTGAATAAATGGTGCTGCAGAGAGAAAAAGTCCTGGCTTTCTTTCCTTTTGGCAATTTTCAAGTCTATTTTTCACCTGAATGGTGAAAAAGTAGTTTTTCCAAAATGAATCTGGGGTGCTGAAATGATTCGCCATATAAACCATTACCTAAGTAAGACTCAATCATTTGGCTTGTAGACGGATTCTAAAGAGGAGAAACAGCAATGTGCTCTCATGTTTACTTTAGCATTATTTTATGATGACCGTAAAACCAAACAAGCAAGCAAATAAGCCAGCAAGCCAACAAATGAAACAACCCCAAATTTCACAGAAATACAGGAAATGAATAAACCATGGCACCACAAGCTAAGAAATAGGCAAACATTAACCCTGGTCGCTTGTGAATATTATTCAGTAGTACGAAAGTCTATTTCCCTCATTATGTTAAGTGGAGAAAAACCTGGTTATAATAGATAAAATTAAACAAAATAAGATAAATTACACTGAACTCATCTAAAAGTACATAGAAAAAAAAAACTTTGAAAATTTAGAGCCAAATTTAGAACAATTATGTTAGGCTCATGAAATTATGAGTATTAGACAGAATTTCTCCCTATTTTCCAACGATTCTTTAATTTTGTTACATTTAAAATGGAGAAAAAAAGAAAAAGGAATCAGGACCTCTCTAGTTAAGATGCGGAATGAGCTAGTGTTTCCTAGATTGGTATTGTTTATTATAGTAGCCACGAGGACATCTGGCTATTTAAATTAAAATTAAGTAAAAATCAAAAATTCATTTCTTCAGGCACACTGGCCACCTTTCAAGTGCTCCATAGTCCCACATAGCTAGGTCAAGCAAATCGGATCCAGCAGATATATAACATTTCCTCATTGCAGAAATTCCAATGGATAGAACTTCCTGGCTCCTTTTGAGGATTCCAAACAATTTGTGAACTGCCACAGTGGGGCAGGCGAAATGTGAAAGCTGTTCTGGACAGGAGAAGCCCACTAGGTTGTTCCCAGCTTAGAACTCTTTCCGCACTTCGAATACTCGCCAGATCACATGCTGTTCCGTCTTATAAAAGATCCACGGTCAGTCAGCTATGAACTAAGATTCAAACTATGGCCTCAAACCTCAGCTGTGTTTGGCGCTTGCCTATCAGCATTCCAACACACAAAAAAAACATGACAAGATCAGCTTGTTTGGTGGAACACACCAGATTTTCCACTGTGCTATTAATAATGCTGATAATGTCAGTTCCTATTCTTGGGCCACCATCTTACATTTTGAGGGCTACTTGGAGTGGAAAGGTTATTTTAGGGTAGTTGGGACTGGGCCAGCTAATGACTGGTTGAGACAGGGAAAAGGGAAAGCCAGACATCATGGTCTGCTCTTTAGAACTCTGTCCGTAGGTCCAGTTAAGAATGTGACAAGAAGGGAACTGGTCAGAGTCTAAATTCTTGAGGGATTAACCTCTTGCTTGTTTGTAAATCTTTTTAAAAAGAGTGTTTATTGCATTTTAGGCAGTATTTCAAAGCCAGTGGAATATCTCTAGGGAGTGGAAAAAAATTCCTCGGCGACCTGAATATATACTTAACTTCCTACAATGCATCAGAGAGTCCTCCGCAACAAGGTTATCAATAAGAATACTAAAATACCGAAGTATCAATAGTGCTGAGATCGGAGTACCCTGCTGTAGATAAATGAGCACGCACAATGTCTCTTTTAAAGATGACAAATAGTTAAGTCATATTGTTGGTCCTTACTTGACTATATTTAAAATTATTTGTTTGCAAATCTGTTTGTATAGCTTTCCAGTTAGTGCCCATTTGTGTTTCCAAAGTTAGTCTAGATAGGGTTCCTCAAAAATGAATACTCTCTAGCAAAACGAAAACTGTAAAGTATCACCAGCACCTAAGGACTGAGACCTTTAATACACTGAAACAGTGTGATTTATAAAAATCTCATTTGCCCCTAAGTTCTAGGAGATTTGCATAAAATCAGGAGCACCTGTCTAAGGATGTATTATTCCACTTTGTCCCTCATCTTCTCCCTCTCAAACAGACTAATATATACTCTCTGAGGCATTGCAGGATGTTAGGCAGCAACCCTGCTCTCTACTCGCTAGATAACAATATCACCCCCAAGTCGAGACAATCAAAAATACCGAGACATTGCCAAATGTCCCTTGGGGGGGGGGGGGCAAAATTACCTCTGGCTGAGAACCACTGGGGGGTGGTAGAACGCCGCTGTGTGGATGACACAACCTCCCTTTATTCTCCCCAGTCAGAACGGGACAGTTGTTGCTGATTTAAAAGCACACTAGATGGGAGTTAGTTTGCTCTGCCTCTGTATGTCACCAGGTGGTGGTTCTAACAAGCAATCAAAGATCCTCAAGCCCTGGAAACAGAAGGCAAAGCAGCCAAAACACAAGAAAGATGGACAAACACTCAAGCTAAACACTCGTCCCCGAGATTATCAAGGCTCTACTGTTCCAATTTCCTGCCTTCCTGCAAATTGTCAAAGGGCCGTAGAATTTTTCTTTGTTTACATTCTTCTCCCTTTCCAAAAACGATGATCGACTCCCTCAAAACAACATAATAATGGGCAGCAGATCGTAAAAATTAACTGAGCAAGCCTTCCTCATTGTATATAATTTTAATTGGCTTCTACGGTTATTTTGGAGGGAGGAGGGGCAGTAGGGTGGGGAGAGAGAGTGTGGGAATCCAGCCACAGGCTGTGGTAATCAGAGGGCTTGCCTATCCCCAGGCCTATAAAAGTCCATGAAAGTTCCTGGTGAAAGCACCCAGGAAAGAAAAAATAGATCAACAAGTATGTCGGAAACTTATTTTCCCAAACTAGATCAGGTTAAATTTTGAAAGGAACTGGGGTTACTGATTTCAACTTTATGAAGTGTCATCATTTAAGGACTTCCCGACTTCGCTGAGGGGAGGAAATAAAGCTTTCCTGAGAGCTGTGGAATATATCACCACAAATCTTTGTTGTGCAGTTAAAGAGGATTATTTGTATTAAACAGCTAAACACGGGCTGAATTAACTGGTTTTTCACTGTCTCATAAAGGAGACTTCATGGCCTGCTCAAGAGACAGATGGCCAGATTGCTGGCTTAAACCACCACCTACTTTACTCATTGAAGAGCCCCAGTTGGGCCTATAATAAGTACGTGAATGATAGTTTCCAGAAACGGCCTTCTATCTTCACACAGAAACATTTCAATCCTATGCCAACAATACCATAAGTTACCCATGTTCACAAAATGAACCTAGCTAGGTTCCTGTTACGAACGGTGGACCTCGACAATTTACCAGAGCGTCTGATTCTGAGTTAAATTTAACTTTCCTTCTGATGAGGTTAAACTCCTTTGAAATCATGTGTGCACATAAATTTGGGTATGGTGACCCCAGAGTCAGTGGAATAATTATTCATAAAATTACTATAATCCAGTCACTGAAGTTCCAGAGCCCTTCATTAAGAGGCTAAGGACACAACTGCAGGATATTCTGTATAACGCGATAGGATTCATTTAACCGTTTGACAATAAGCTGTAACAGAATTCTAAAAATAAAAGAACCGTAAAGTGAAACAAAACAAAAACTCCAATATTAAGACACTTGGCGAAAGGGGCGGAATCTTCACAAATCCCTAAAGACAGGCTGAGAGGAGTTTCATCTAGAGAAACGAGTGTGGGACTAGCATTTTTAGAATCCCAGCCGTGTTTTGGGAAATAGTTGCTAAATTTTAACAGCATGCCTCCTGCAGATACTATATTTGGTCTTTAGATCCCACAAAGGGCAGGATGACCATGTGTTTTTAAATAAGTCTTTAGCTGACCAACACTTTTTTTTCTTCTTAAAAGACCCATCTGTTTTGTTTTTCCTTTTTCAAAAGACCCATCTGATTTAACTCAACTTTTGGCTTTGACAAGCAACAAAGATTGAGCGGCTTCCAGCTTCTCCCTCCGTGAGCCCTTCTGCTCCTAGGAACCTTCCATTCTGGGGTGGGGGGCGGGCTCTGGTAGGCCTGCAGATATAATGCAGAACTTTTTCATTGCTATTTCCACGGTAAATATTCAGATCTCTCAACTCACTGGTTTCAGAAATCTGCATTATTTTTGGATCTTTTGGTCACTGGAAAGAGAAGAGAGGCTCCAGGAGAGACGTCAGAATCGGTTACTTTGTAGAATCCGGGAAGGCCCAGAGACCCTGTGCTACCAACTCAAGGTCACACAAAGGCCAGCTGCAGAGCCAGGCAAGAGACATCACACTCCAAATCCTCGATAGAGCACGTTTCATTATACCGACCAGCCTCTTTTCTCCCTTTGCTGTAGGTATTTATTATTTTTTTATTTTTTAAGATTTTTTATTTATTTATTTGACAAAGAGAGAGATCACAAGTAGGCAGAGAGGCAGGCAGAGAGAGGGGGAAGCGACTCATGGCTGAGCAGAGAGGCCGATGCGGGACTCGATCCCAGGACCCTGAGATCATGACCTGAGCTGAAGGCAGAGACTTTAACCCACTGAGCCACCCAGGCGCCCTGCTGTAGGTATTTAAAATGGGATTCTGAATCATTATGTTGTATACCTGAAACTAGTATAATGTTATCTGTCAACTGGACCTCAATTAAAAAAAAATGATCCTAAAAGGTATGATTTTGAAACTCCTCACTCAGTTCATAACAGTGGACCGAACATGTCTTTGACCTCCGTTTACAAACAGCTTCCTGTCATTTTTGCCTTATGTCTGTTTATAAGGAGTTTTTGGTAACCTGGCACCAGAACCCGAATCTTACATGAATCGTGGCTACATTTAAAAGCTGGCGAATGTGGAACCAGCTAGTGTCCTCTCCTGCCCACCTTCCCTCCCCTCAGCGACATTCTCCTTTGCCTTAGCTGATGACCCTGTGTCCATGTAGGCCTGTAGGAAAGAATGTTCTCAACTCCCCACAGCCACACCTCCCACCTTAATTTTCATCTGCATCTGTTCTCACTCCCTTCCCTTTGTTTGGGGAACAAGGTCTGTCTGACTCCTAAGTTCTTAGGTCTTCCCATCACAGTACAGAATGCCTAATCTACACAATTAATATTGAGGATCCAAATGGAAAATGTGAGAAGCCTCTAGAAAAATGAATGTTGGACAAAGATAAGATAGTGATACTAAAAATGATTTTTAGGGGCACCTGGGTGGCTCAGTTGGTTAAGCATCTGCCTTTGGCTAGGGTCATGATCCCTGGGTTCTAGGATCAAGTCCTGCATCCAGGTCCCTGCTCAGTGAGGAGCCTGCTTCTCCCTCTCCCTCTGCCCCTCCTCCTGCTCCTGCGCTCTCTCCCTCTCTCACATAAATAAAATCTTAAAAAAATAAAAATGATTTTTTAAATTTTATATATATTTTTATATTATGTTTTTATTTTATTTTATATATATTTTATTTTATACTATTTTTTAGTATTTTAGAGTTTAATTCACACCCTAATGAAGAGGACACTGTTGTGTATATTTATCCCATCAGTCGCTCATTATCACTGAAGGAAAATAGGCGTGACTGCCTTCCTGCTTTTTACATACTCGCATGGGGGGGGGGCAGGCTGAACAGAACGATGCCGGTTTATCTCTGGCCCACCTCCCTTAGGGAGGATCCCTGGCTGAACCCTTCCCTGACCCATGCAATATAAGGGAATGACCAATTTAATAATGACTATGGAGCTATTGCCGTAGCTTGGATGGAGATGTAAGAATGCCGGTTCTACTAGAAGACAGGCACAGTGCAGTCACTCAACAGCAAACAAGGAAGAAGCTAGGTCTTTGTCCTGACCTTCGCCCCTGCTCTGAAAGTTCTCCTGGGGTCAGGAGAGGACAGCAGGTACCTTAGCAGTACCCTAACACTCAAGCAGGAATATTGACTTCGCTCTACTCATGTCTGAGACAGAGACAGTTTTTGGCCTGATTTTCATTGATTCCCAAGGCGAAGTGTGGATCCTCGACTGGATGAAGGATTGTGGCTTAAAGCTTGCATAACACTGTGCCTATGTAGCCTGCCACAAGCTATTTGACCGAGCCCTACTGATGGATAATTGGGCAGTTTCTATTTTCTCAATATTATACAACCTGCTGGGATGAATACTGGTATTTAAATATTTGTGCATAACCGCTATTAGTTCCTCAGGACAAATCTCGGGAAGTAGACTTGTTGCATCAAAAGGTATTCCTGTGGGGTGCCTGGGTGGTGCAGTCAGTTAAGTGTCTGACTCTGGATTTCGGCTCAGGTCATGATTTCGGGGTCGTGAGATTAAGCCCTGAGTCGGGCTCCGTGCTAGGCGTGGAGCCGGCTTAAGATTTTCTCTCTCCTTTTCCCTCTGTCCCTCCCCTACCACCCCACCACACACCCCCTCCTCTTTAAAAAAAAAAAAAAAAAAAAAGATATTCATGTTTGGAGGCTTTCTTTTTGAGACATGTAACTGAATTGTCATCTAGATATATCAACTTATCTTCATACTAGAGCTTATGAAAATCCTTATTTCCTTGCATCCTTACCTCTCTGGGGTAACTATGTATATATATATATATATATATATATATATATATATATATATATATATAAAAATAAATTCTTTTAAAGATTTTTTTATTTATTTGAGAGAAAGAACATGAGAGAGAGAGAGAGAGAGAGAGCATGAGTGGGGGAAGGCAGAAGGAGAGGGAGAAACAGACTCCCTGCAGAGCAGAGAGCCTGATGTGGGGCTCGATCACAGGACCCCAGGGTCATGGCCTGAGCTGAAGGCAGACACTTAATCAACTGAGCCACCCAGGTGGCCTTGTCTTTTAAGTATTCATAGATATTACTCATATGCATATTTTTGGCCTAAGTTGAAAGATTTTTTTAATTGATAAACTGAACAATACGAAGAGTATACAGTATGAATATAATTATTAATAGAAACAGCATACTCCAGAGTATTATAGTTTTAAAATATTTTTATCTATTTGATAGACAAATGTGCTATTTTATAATTTTTAAAATTTCTTTGATTACAAATGAGGTTAGATATGTTTGTGAGTTTATTTTCCACAATTTCCAAAAAAAAAAATTTTTCCATTATTTTTAAGTAACCTCTGCACCCAACATGGGGCTCGAGCTCACAACCCTGGGATCAAGAGTTGCATGCTCTACCAATTAAGTATTTACTGAAATAGCAATAGTATTTCTTTCTTTCTGATTTGCCGGTACATATCCATTGCCCACTTTCCTATTGCTTAGCTCACCTTCTGCTTATTGACTTATTAGAGTAAATTCATATACCAAATATCCTAAGAATTTGTCATATATGTTGTAAACTGTTTTTTCCTGGCCTGACACTTGCCTTTCAGATACATTTTTAGGCCATCCTTATCTGGGGAATGAAACTAAGCGAGAACTAAATATCCTGGTTTAAAGACTGAGATGAAATAGGTGGGCCACAATGATAGTGTGTCCTTGAGCATTGTATAGGTACACAGTCACCTGACATTAAACAGAAGATAGGAGTCATGGCCCATGAGCAGTGTGCCGGGGGGACGCCATGGGAACGTAGATTGGGGACTGTCTGGAAAGACTTCTCCTAGAGGTGGGTGCTGAAATGACAGAGCAGAAAATTGCCAGAGACAGTCACACAAGAGAGGGAGAAAAAGCTGGGGTTATCTATGCAAAAGGAAAGAAGCTATTCTTCCCTGGGTGAAAGTAGAGAGTTTTTATTAAAGTATGAATTGTCAATTTCCAAGCAAGCGAATTGAGCTCACAGCCCCGGAGGTCAGCAAATAGTTAGCTGGTCTAAGAGCTCAGAAAACCAGAAAATCCCCGGAGAATCTCAACGTGAACATCAAAAATGCCTCATAAGAACTTGGGAAAAGTTTCCCTGAAAATGTAGCCATTTCAAGACTTGGAAATATTCCCAAGATTAGGAATTTGAAAGTGCGGAGGGAGGTAGTGTTTTCAGGTTCATGAACATTCCTTGGAATAAATGCTTGCTTCATTAAGCTTATTAATAAAACCAGGGGGGGAAGAACGCCTGTGATGTCTGTTCAGATTTCTCCACAGTGCCAGGAGGACTAATGGGGTAATCCAGCAATACTCCAGGAGATTAATTCCTTGGGAAAGTTCTCGAAAAATGCACTGACACAAATGCTACGCTCGTGTAAGCTGTGTTAGCAACCAGCAGTTGTGCAAACCAGTCTTTCCAGTCATTCCCTCGTAAGCTGACATGAAATGCAGAAGCCTTCAACAAATACCTCAAGGGAGAGACAGGGAGAGCCCGAGTGTCTCAAGCCTGTGTTGCTCATATTTAAAGTAATTGAGGATTCCCGGACTGACAGCTGACACTGAGTTTAGCCTGAAAAACTCAAGAGAGGCTCCTTTTCCATACTTAGCCCCTCTCTTTGATTCCACTTTAAAACTTATTCCACTTCATGGTGTAATTTTCCTCACTCTGTGTATGGAACCCCCTAATCTGTTCTGTAATGTGGTGGTTATCTTGTCAGTAGTTAATGACCCTGCTATTTCTACTTTGCACTCAGCAGCCCTGATTTAATTATGCTGTGACGTTAACATCCTGGGGCAAATTTCTCAGTGTTCCTGGACATCGTGACTGGTGATAGGAAATCTATCTCCTCTCATGTATCTTGTCTACACATTGGTTTTCTGGTTCCTTAATCCTTTTATAGCAGGGGGTCTTGTTATCCAATAGCCACCTACTTATAAATCTCTCCAGAAACCTAGCAGACTTGCTCTTCTATTTGAATGAACTTCTAAGTATTGCCTTTAAAACTTGCAGAAGCCTAGATATTTTCCATCTAGTTGCATTTTCATCATTAATGGGCAAAGTTAAAAGGAAGATTTTAAAAGCACGAATCTAAATCACAGACTTAAATTTCATTGATTTTTTTTTTTTTTTTTTTACTAAAAAGAGAAGATTATCACAAGAGGAAATAAGGAGCTACAGAGAGCCCTCCACAAAGGCTGAGGTACACAGTATGAAGACAGTTGCTGACATTAAGATGCCTAAAAGTACAATACATGGTAGAAGAGACATGGGAGGCGGGGTCACCCTATAACACGTCCTTATTACACAGAGAGGTGACATGACGTCCTGAATTACATCGTTAATGCCAGAGTCAAGACTTGAAGGCAAGCCTTCCTGTTCTACAAATCTCACTCTAGCAAGTAAGAGGGCAAGTTATGACTTATTAAAGATTCAAAGGGGAAGGGGCACTTGAGAGGACTCAGAGAGAACAGTAGGGTAGGATCTTCTCAGACATGATTCCTGCAGTGCCATCCAGGGGAGACAGTTGTTGAGAAATACTTTGTGGGAGGAAGGCAGCGGTGAGAAGGTGAGGATTCAAGGACGAGAACCTGCACCGGAGCGTAGAGAGTAATTGAAGATGTGTTTTCCAAGAGGTCTGAAGACAAAACATGGGATTGGGTGGCAATTTAAATGGGTAAAAAGGTAAAAGGAAGGTTGGTTGTTCGTTTGTGTGGCCAACATACACTGGCAGTGTATCAAGGACTCGTGGGGATTGAAGATTTACGAGAGAAGAATAGTTTAGGAAATAAGGTCCCAGAGGTGGCAGGATGGTGAGATCACATGTATAGATGGACGAGGGTAATATTTCCTCTGTCACATGCACCAGGCGACCGAGAGAGGGAGGTGAGGATTCAGAGAGAAACAGAGTTGAAGGGGTTTGTGCTGAAAGCCTTCATCCTTTTGGGACACGAACCTGTGAGCTCACATCCTAAGATGGAGGCAGGGAGAATCAAGTTGGAAAAGTGCAGGTGAAGAAGAACCTGAACGTCTTGGGGTGGAGATGAGAAAGGAAGTCACAGAGAGATGAGAGGAATAAGACTCTCCCAGAAGTACGGAGGGGACGTCGGAAGTCAGTCTTATTTCCTCCAGCTGTGCTGAGAACCCCGGGTGGGGGAAGAAGATGAAAGGAGCTGCTGAGCACTCCCAGAAATTGAGGGGTCCAAGGTGGGAGAAGCCAGGAGGGCTGGGGGTGGAAGTGAGAGCATCACTGACCACAAACGCAGAATGGAGGCTGGAGAAGCTGCACTGGGGGACATGGAAGGCATCTGGAAAATCCAGAGGCCTTGTAAAACCTCCTATCAGTCATTGGGAATAGCGAAATGATTCCATGTAAGGAGGGGAAGTTGTCTCCAAGAGAAGAGTCACAGCTTTTGGATTTAATCAATATCATCATAAAAAGCCCTAAACCAGAATCCGCAGCTACATGTCTATGTGTGTCCTTATATCTGCTCCAGCGGGATAGTCCGGCCTGTAAGTGTTCACACTCGTATACCTGGCAGGACGAATTGCTCAGGTGCTGGGCTACACCCGAGGGTGGTTTATATGCTCCAAAGGCAGAAAGAGTTTATCCTGCTTCTTCCTTGGACCTTTGTACTCTTCCTTGCCATCAACCCATATTTATTGAAAGTGGAGGTCTCCTTTCCAACTATTTGTTAAGTACCCACCGGGTTACAGAATTGTGTTCACATTAGAAACTAAAGAATAAATGAGACAAGGCTCCCTGTTCTCCAGACCCTTACAGTCTGATTAATGTATTTAGGCAGGTCAATAGACAATTTCAATATAACGCATTAAATGCTATGATAGTAGTATGACTTTAAGAGGGGCCACATAAGACAAGGGTTCTACGTTAAATACTCTAAAGGAATTACCACCTTACATGAGGTTCAGCAGGATTCTTTAGCGTAGAACTTACGAGAGTTTCTAATATGTTACTGCACATTGTGAATCTTCATGTGTGTACCAGGAAGAGATCGAGTACGCAAAATTTCCCCCAACTCATTTGACCAGAGAACTCTCTTTCAATGGAACTAGTCGAAAGATCTGTACTCCAGGGGACATATCCTGAGAAGCACTGACATAAGGTCCTTGCCTAGTAAAAAAAGAAATGTATTTATATTTTCTCAGAGCGGCCAGATGGGGGTTTTCTCCAAATTCATAAATGACTTTTAGAGTTTATTTGTTTTTTAATCCTATAAGAGAGTAAAGATGTAGATTCAAAGGCTTGACCATTAACCCGCTGATGATTAAGCTGGGCCCAGATGAAACAAAATGCCTGGTCATTTCCTCATTAATGGGCCAGTTAACATTTTTTTTCCAAAAGAAATATTTAACGAATACAATACTGAGTTGCTCCCAGTGCTTCTAATTAACAGACCCCTTGAAGATCTTTGTTAAAAAGAAAACTAGCTTCGGGCCAGGAGATAGTGCAGGACCTGATACCTAGGCCACAGAGACAAAGCATAGTTTTAAACTAAGGATTTGAACACAGAAAGGCTAAAGTTTGTGCTCCATTTTTATGGAATTTCTGACGGTGACCCTCCAGTCTCTCCTGACATTTGGTTTTTAGGAAAAGCACTTTGTAGCGAATTGTTCCCTCTCCTCATTATCATCCCTAGTCTGTAAAAGTCTCAAGGTGACTCTTGATTATCTGCCCTCCATTTAGCAATGTGCTGGGGAAAAGCAGATCAAGAAAACCATTTCATGACTCATGCCTTTCAAAATGTTTCTAAGACATCAAAAAATCTACTGTAGGCGCTCGTGACTGCAAATGCAGCCGTGTCATTAAGAAAGCCCAGTACTATTAAAATAAAGATTTAACTCTGATCTGATTTTTAGCTTAAAGAATACTTCACAGCAAAAATCAAGGTGCAGAATTATCCGCATACTAAAGACATGTTGCCTATGAAATCTGCTGGGGATCAGGACCTAGAAAAAATATTCTTCAGTCTCAGGCATTCTCTGTCTCTCCGTCTCTGTCCAGTTAATTTCACAGATGCTGATGATGTACCAGGTGTTCCGCTAAGGCCTTTACTCGACACATTTCCTTCGTTCTCCACCGTAATCCCCTAGGTAGGTACTACTAGTAACCTCATTCTACATATGAAGGAAAGTGAGGCTCAGCAAGGTCACACGACTAGTCCAAATTACGAAGGTGTAAGTGGCAGAGAAGCCGCTCAGGAGAACTCTTCAGCATTATGCTGTATTTCCCTCTACCCCACAGCTCTCCTTTGTCTGAGGTGATCCACCATGAATTCTGATTCCTGTAGGAGCCAAAGGTATTTCTAAAATAGAACAACTGAGCCTTAATGACAAAGCACTAGCAATTTTTACCAATGTTGAGTTAGGGCTGGGTTCTCTTTCTGGCCTGATCCTCTGCCTTCAGCCAGGAGAGGGCTGAGGGCGCAAAATGGCCTGGTATAAAAACCTTGGATTCATAATGCAAATGTAAGGCGTCATTGTTGTCATTGTTTTGAATATGTAGCATAGAGACTCAAATGTATCTACCCAACACTTCCACCAGTGAGAATTAGGATCAGGATCAATCCACGTACAGTCAAAACTCAAAGACAAGGCTTTCAAGCCAGGGAACAGGGATGAAAACATACCTGTTCGCTCTGAGTTGGGCCCCGATTACTCACACTTGACCAGCTTGAGGAATGGGGAGGCAGGGGCATGAAGCAGAGGCAGAGAAGGTTCCATGTTCCGGTAGAATGTGACCTTGGGTCCGTGTAACTCTGCATCTAGGATGCCTAGGACACTAAAAGGAAATACCTCACTTCCCTTGCAGGAACGGGGAAAGAATTAAATGAAATAACAGAAGGGGCCTATGCCCCAAGGCACGCTCGGGAGCCTCACTTTCTGCGGCAGCTCAAGAACATGCCTTCCCCGAGACCGGGTAGAAACCTCGAGCATCTCAAGACACCTGTGCCGGGGGAGCCTGGGTGGCCCCGTCGGTTACGCACCCAGCTCTTGGTTTCGGCTCAGGTGGCGATCTTGGGGTCATGGGATCGAGCCCTGCGTTTGGGATCTGTGCTTGGTGCAGAGTCTTCTTGAGATTTGTTCTCACCCCTGTCCTCCCAACCTCCCCATCTCTCTCTCTCAATTAAATAAATAAATAAATAAATAAATAAATAAATAAATAAATCTATCTAAAAGTAATTTTAAAAAACAATAGAGACCTGTGTCAAAGGGCAGGTTCAGGGCTGGACAGACATGGGTGAAACCTTGCTCTGCCGCTCACCAGCCTGAGAAAGTCCACTCGTTCATTTCTAAAAAATCATATTTCATTATTCCTTTCATTTTTCATCTACTTATTTACGGTCCACATAGCTACCAAACTAAATGTATCGAACAAAATATCCCTGGTGATCTACTCTGCATCTGGCCCGGATTTCTGTAGATAGGGAAATGACCAAGACCGATAAGGTCCCTGTCCTCGCGAGGGTTCTATTTTTGCAGGACAAGAGATGGACAATGAATATTTTAAAAGCTTCCCGGGCGATCGTGATGGGGGTCAACAAGGCCCGCCCAAAAGTCAGAACCTGGGAGTCCTTCCACAGCCATTACTGAGCAATTGTGACCCAAGCGGCTGCTAGGTTTGGGGTTCCCCATGCGAAAAGTAAGGAAGAAACAGATTTCTAAGAATAAGAGGATATCATTCAAGCCATGAAAAAGAACAAAATCTTGCCATTTATAACAACACGGACCTCGAGGGCATGAAGGCTAAAGGAAATAAGAGAAAGGCAAATGTCATGTGATATCACATGTGGAATCTAAAAGAGAAAAGAAACCCAAGCGCATAGACACACAGAACAAATTGGTGGTCTCCAGGCGTGAGGGGCAGAGAGTGGCTGAAATGAATGGAAGGGGTCAAAAGGTACAAACTCGCAGTTATAAAATTAGGAAGTCCTGGGAATGTCACATACAGTGTGGCGACTAGAGTTAACGATACTGTGTCGCAAATTTAAAAGCTGCTAAGATAGTAGATCTTAAAAGACCTCATCACAAGGAAAAAGTGCGTAACTGTGTGGCGACACGTTAGATGTACGGTGGTGATGGTTTCACAGTATGTACAAGTATTGAATCGTTACACTGTACTCCTGAAACTAATACAATGCTATATGTCAATTACATCTCAATTTTAAAAAAGTCCTAAGATTGCAAAGCCCATAAAGGATGGTTAGAATAGAGAGAGCAGGAGGCGAAGCTGGGGAGGGCGCTGCTGTCGGAGCACACAGTCTCTTCCCTAAGAGCAACAGGAAGCCAAAGGGTTAATTCTGGGTGGGGTGCTGGGGGTGGAGGGTGGTTTGCTCATGAAAATTCTGCTGCCAGGCAGAGCAGAGATGGGAGCAGGACAAGAGTGGACAACAGGTAAGGTTAGGATTTCATTTCGATTTTCGGAATCAACTTACAGACCAATGGTTCTCATTCAAGGATGGTTTGGCACTTCTGGGGCTGTTTGGAAATGTGTGGAAATAATTTGGGTTTGCATTAATTGCAGATGGGAAAAACCCAGTATAAAACGCCCCTCCCCAAAGGCAGAACTGTCCTCTTCCAAATGCCAAGGCGGCCCACACTGGGAAATCCAGCCACTGGCAAAACCAGAAGGCTCCACTGTAGGAACATAAATATTATTAGCCATGACAATGTGAAAGCCTGAGAGATGTGGACCAGAGGAGGGCAAGAGACACGAAGGGAAATGTAGAGGTGAAGATCCATTCATCTCACATACGAGGCTGTTAAGAGACACTATCTAGAGTTGACGGGTCCAAATAGAGATAGTTAAGTGTATTCTAGTTGTAAAAAGCACCAAAAGTTAAAAACAAAATGTAACTAAATATGGTGAGACGAGAGAAAAGGAGAAGGAAGAGTATTAAATAAGCTAAAGTCCTTATCTTTCATAGCAGGGAACACTATTCAAGTTAATGAATCAAGAAACAGAGGTGGAAATACAACATTTAAAATTAAAAAGGAAAGTATCCCCAAATCAGGAAGAAAACCACCAGAAAAAGAAGTGCCACTGGAGTTTGAATTCGGGGGAAGGGAGTAGTAAGGGCAACTCTGACTTTTCATTGGATCCCTTCCCTGAAACACCATTTGCCCCTTTTTTCCACCCGTGTATATTACATAAGTAGGTAAACTCTAGTTTCCTGCCTTAATGCATGTCCCTGGGGTTGCCGTCAGATGGCTCCCTCATTCTCTGAGGAGCTGGTTCTGTTTAGCAGGGACCCACCAAAAACCACAGGCCACCTTCAGACCTGTGTCCCGAGTTTTCTGGTGTTGAACTGGACCTTCTCCTCATGGATGTTGGGGCCAGATCCGGGACTAGTTCCTTCCAAGGCTGAAAGAACTTCCCTGCCCCCACTGGGTCCAGATCCATTTTTTCTCATGTGGTCGGGAGGGAACTGAGCAGCCGCTGGGAGGGGCTGGAAGGCAGCCCAAGAGGAAAAGGGCAAGTTGTCGAGGACCTCCCCATTGGCTTGAGGGGCTTGCTCTCATCCATGGGCGTCAGGTAAGAGCAGGGATGCACTCTAAAGGAACATGTGTGTGAGGAGAGGATATGGGGGGACAGGGAGAAGTGGGCTGGATGGGGGCATGAGCAAGAATTAGAATGCAGGTGGCCTGAAACTAACCATCCACACACCAGCCCAGCTGGGCCTCTACTTGTCATTTTCTTTTGTGTGTCCAGTTAGTAAAACTACTCTATTCTTCTCTATGTGACCCTTCCATGAGACAGTGAGATTGTACTGTTGTTAGTTGCTTACATATCTGTCTCTTAATCTTCTGTCATCTGTGATCTCCTCTGCAGGGTCTGAGCCTCATTGATCTTTATATCCGCTGCACTGGGCATGTATCTAATAAATTCTGGTTAAATAAAGGAATGAACAGGTGAATGAATAAACAAATTAAAGCCAAGTGAGTAAAATGCTTATTATATCCCCCACCTTTTAAAAAACATTAGGAAAACAGGGTATAGAGTATAACAAAAATTTCCTTACTTTCTGGTGCATCCCTGATTACGTGAATGTGTGAATGTGTGTGTGTGTGTGTGTGTGTGTGTGTGTGTTATCATACTACTTGCTCGAGTTAAACAATTGGTAATGGGGAAACAATTTAAGCCTTTGGGATCCCTAAGAGGTGCAGAGAGGCTTGGATACCTCCGGGACTAACAGATCAAAGAGGAAATTCAATGACACTGCAAAGGTCAGATGACATTTAGGGAAAGATAGGCTCACTCACGAAATGTTTGGAATTGGCGAGGCAATAAGACTAAAGAGCATAGAGTCTAGACTAGGAAGGAGTAGGAACCGGGCACCAGAAACACCAACTAGCTTCCTCTATTACCCAGGGGATGAACAACGTAGCTCACTTTAGTCACGTGATCCAAGTATCCCAGAATTAAGAAGGGGAGACCTACAATAACACTGCCTGTTTAATTGGCATAACAATAATACGAGCTGTATCTATGAGACTGTGATAAAACTTGTACGCTTATGTTCTGCTAGAAGTATGGTAAATTGGCTCAATCCTTTTTAGAAGTCGGTAAGTTACAGAGGCATCTAGGTGGCTCAGTCGGTTGAACATCTGACTTTTGATTTCAGCTCAGGTCATGATCTCAGGGTCATCAGACTGATCCCCGCATTGGGCTCCATGCTCTGCTGCTCAGTGGGGTGTCTGCTTGAGATTCTCTCCATGTCCCTCTCCCTCTGCCCCTCCCCCCACCGTGCTCTCTCTCTAAAATAAATAATTTTTTTAAAAAGTCAGTAAGTCATGGAAGCTGCCGTGTCATTATAATCACAACTTCTAGCAATGGAAAAGAAGTTTGTAAAGATTTTCAAAGATCTTTGATAAATCATTGTGAAAATTTAATCATTCCCTCGTGGGTATTCTAATGGACTAAAAGTAACCAAGCATCATTATGATGGGAATGGTGTGCCAGATTTCTTTAGCAGAAAATTATAGATGGATGAAGTTATGTTCTGTCTGGATGGCTATAACTAAGAGAAGCTCAAGTGATTAACATTTGTGAAGAAGGTTCTACTACTCTTCCCGGTTTGTATCTTCCGCTAAGGAGCCTAGACTTAGAGTAATTCCTCATTAATAAACATGATCAACTGATTGACCCATTCATTCAACAATATTTTTTGAGCTCCCATTCTATGAGTCATCTGTTTGAAGAAAGAGAACTTTCTTATCCTTTTTTGAGTCCATTCTTGCTCAGAGTGAATTGGCTCAAGTAGAAAGGCATTTTCTGGTTGAATTATGGGCTGAAACAAAATGGATTTTTCCATACTGGTTTCATATCTGGGTTGTAGTTGACAGAACTTATTACTTCTGTAAAACTCCCTTAAGTTTAGGATTTGTTAAACTTGGGAGATTATAGTTTTCTTTCATATTCTCCTTGCAGTCAAGATCTCTTTGTACTGTCATTGCTGTCAAAATCAGCAGCTGATGGTACCCTTACATAAATTTCTCTCCATCTGGGTTGGCTCTCATTTTTTACTGAAAGCCATTTTTAACTCTACCTTGTTAACACAAGCTGCTGACCTGAAGGCCTCAAAGTAAAACCAGGCTCGCTAATTTCACCCTTTTAAAGTCATTTAGTATTATAAATTATAGTAAAGTAATTAGTATTCCTATGTGTGTGTGGGCCCATGTGCATGTCTTTGTGAGTGTGGCAGATTGGGAGAGGGAGAGATAATTGGGGCTTCAAATTAAAATTTAGCTGTTGAACTTGGACTACTCATGCATTTCCCCGTCTTTGTTCTCAGGGAATCTAAGAAATAAACAAGCAAACACTCTAGGTGGCCATTATTCTGAGACACAGAAAACTGAAAACAACTTGTAGATAATATAATTTGTGCATGGCTCGGCTAGAGTGTAGCGGTGGGGCGGTCAGAAGAAAAATAACACATCTCCAGTTGAAAATAAACAGATATTCACTAACCCAGCCCAGGAACTGAAGATGAACAGAGGGTCAGCGTGTGGGACTAGCTCTACTGTACCTTGGTAGGCATGGGCTTCTTGAAGGTGATTTCGGCTTGCATCCAAACACCCCTTGGAGACTCCAGCACAGACCAAATTTTCTCTTGAACTACGTGGTTCTCTTCAAAGATATAAACTGCCAGGGTGTCACTCATTTTTAAAAACCCGTAGATGGCATAATAAAAACGTAGACAATACTGCAAGTTTCCTGGCAGGGAGGGGCCGTAGAGCCTTCCGATGTAGCCAGGCTGAGATGTGAACTTTGTGTTGGCCAGCAAGTAGTACCCTGCGAACGGGACAAAACATTGAGGCTATCAGCAATGACAAACTTAAATCACCGAGCCCAGATGGTCAAGTGGAAAAATTTGGATAAATGTAGTGGGATTTGCCAACAGAGCCTATTCTCATAGGCTTTAAAGGATAGAACGCATCTTGTACTATCTGTGGCTTAAGTGACAGATTATATCATGTGGCTCTATTACCAATAAAACCTCTTTAGTTCTAAGTAAACTTCATAAACCAGTATGGATTCCCATCTGCATATGCTCAGATGCCAGTCATCAGTTAGGATTTGTGTTTCTCAGGAAACAAAAGGGATGAAATGATCTTGGGGTTCCAGCTGCCTAGGCCAATCAGGTGACACAGACTGAGTACTTAGTACTGGGTTCTAATGTACATTAGGCCCAGACCGCTTTTTCCTTTTTATCTCTGCAGCAACCAGCGGAGATAGAGAGATCACAGGCTGGTCTTGGAAGTCCTTGGAATTTTGATTATATCACATGAGTATTGTTATGGACTGAATTGCGTCGTTCCCCCAAACCTATTTTGTTTCACTCATTAGACAAGATAAGATCTCTCAAGTACCCTCTCTGTGCAAGAAAAGGGTCCAAGGAAGAATAATCATTTCTTTTAAATAACAAAAAAGAAACATAAGGTCAAGAAGCTCCCCTCCCACCTGCTCCTCCACCACTCCATGGTAAACATGAAACAGATCCATGTATCCTAGAAAGCCTGGGTAGAAAAGAATACCTACTTTTCTTTTTTTCCTTTTTCTGCTCCTCCCCCAACAATTTTCCTTTGATCGCCTCAGTCCTGGTGTGTAGTTTGGTTTTACCCAATGATTTAATTCATCTGGCAAAAGGTTCTTGGGTTATTTCACATGATTGGTGCTATGGACTGAGTCAGGTCTCCACCCCAAATCCACTGGTTGAGACCCTAATTCCCCATGCAAATTTATTTGGAGATTAGGCCTTTAGGGAGGTAATTAAGTGAGTTTACATGGGTGGGGCCTTAATCCTATAGAACTGATGTCCGAGAAGAGGAAGAGACACCAGAGGTCTCTCTCTTTCTTCACTGGTACACACCTAGTGAAGGCCAGGAGGACACAGTGAGAAGGTGCCATCTATCTACAAGGCAGAAAGAGAGGTCTCACCAGAAACCGACCCTGACAGCATCTCGATCTTGGGCTTCCAGCCTCCGGAACTGTGAAAAAATCCATTTCTACTGTTCAGGTACCCAGTCTGTGTACTTGTTTTGGCCACCCGAGCAGACTAATATGGGTAGCCATACACAGTCAAATTAAAACCTGAATTTAATTCTACTCTTCTTTCACTTAAAACCTTTCAATGGTTTCTCATTTCCTTTATAAAAAAAAAAAATCCCAAATGCTCACTCTGGTGGGCCATACACCATGGCTCTCTCAGAGCCCACTCTTCATTTCTTCCATAGCATATGCCGCAATGTGAAATTGTAAATTTATTTGTGTATATATTTGTCCAACATTTCTTTTGCCCATTGAAATGATTGTTAGCCAGTGGGGGCAGGACCTGATTGATTAGTCTGGTCAATGACTATAGGTTTTTGTAGTGCCTGTATTTCTGAAACAAGTTAAGCCACTTCCAAGAAAAGAATTCAGGATTACAAGTATAAAACTGTGAAGGCTCCTTTCAAGACCCTTCCCAGGGCCTGTGCAAGTAAGGTGCTCTGAAACATAAGTTTCCTCAGTGTATGGTAAGCACGCCCCAGTGCCCAGTGTAAAAACAGCCATGGAATAAATGACTTAGACACTAACCCTTGAAAACAAGCTCTCTGCACCAGTCTCTATGGGAGTGGGCTTCACAGGGAATGCCATCAAAGTGATAAGGTAGGTAATCCTTATACAGGAGAGCTCAAACTGGTTTCTTACAGTTCCTTGTAGACATAACCATCAAGTGCCTCCCCATATCTTCCAATAGCTTTTATAGCCTCACAAAAGATTTTTCACTGAGTAAAATACACATAACATAAAATTTACTATTTTAACCACTCTAAAGTATACAATTTAGTGGCATTTAGTACATTCACAATGCTGGGCAACCACCACCACTATGCAGTTCCAAAATATTTTCATCACCCCAAAATGAAACTCTATATCCATTAAACAGTAACTCCCCAGCTCCTGGCCACCAGGAATTGGCTTTCTGTCTCTATGGATTTGCCTTTTCTGGATGTTTCATGTAATTGGAATCTACTAGCTTTTTAAAGGCATTTCTCTATCTAAAGGGAAAAGCGAGATAATTTCCAAAGCTTTGGCTGTTTAAAGAACTGGCAGACAGTCATGCTAGCATAGCAAATTAAATGCCATTTAAAAAAAAAAAAAGGCCAAACACAAGATTACCAATTGTTTTTATTTCTTTGCAGTTGCCTTTTTTTTTTTTTAAGTGGCCATCTTGAGAGATGTGGAGTAAGAATGGCAGAGGGAGCATGAATACTACCCCCACACCCAGCATCCCCATAGGCACAGACTCCTGATTTACCGATGCCTGATGTGTGGTCTCCGGCCCGATACATGTTTGGTTTTACTTTCACCCGGGTCCAGCCTGGACCTTCTTTATCTTGATAAAAGTTGCAGAGATCTTCCTCAAAGTTGCAGCTGGCTTCCACGGCACTGAAAGGAAGCTCTGAACAAAGGAGAACCAAAGTTAAAGGGCCAAACCCTAGGATCTCAAAGGACTACGTCAACTGGTTGACAAGTACGTACACATTTGTGCCAGGGAGACTGAATAAATAAAACACAACAAAATATTTTTACCCTAATGGCATGCTGACAGGTTAGCATCAAACTAACATCTCAGCATGACAGGAAGATTGTTCTTTTCCTCCCTTAAGGGATGGAGGGAAGGAGCTCTGTTCCTACTCTCTATAAAAAATAAAGTACCAGACTTCAAAAGAAATTTCTTTTCAAAATGTAAAGACTGGGAGCACTTATTCACATACTTCTTCACAATTCAAAACTCATTCATAGAAAATTAAAGAGAAAGAAAAAGGTAAAGATTTTAAGGAATTCTTAATTTTTCTCTAAGACAGGTATTTTAGAAATAATATTTTCCAGAAATAATTTTCCTTTGTTGATCAATCTCTGTGTCACCAGCACAGCCGCTGTCTATTTATAATTGACATTAGCAGTAGAGCTGATCTGCTTGAAGAAAATCACTGCTCGGTATAAATCACGCTGTTCAAAAAGTCACACCAATTTCATCACCCATACTGCTATTATTCTGGCTTTTGCTGAGTTCTGGTATCATTTACCTTGGTCTATAAATACCACCTCATTCCCGATTGCCTGGAGGGAATGGAACATGAAAGATTTCTGCTCTTTTGAGAATAACTTGGTACAGCAACAAGTGATTGTAAATCTCACTGTTCAGATTGTCTGGGTCCAGAGGGGATGTGATAACCACGGTTAGGGACACATTCGATGTAGCCAACTGTGATCCATTCTACATGCTGACATACTCTGGTCTAAGCTTTTAGGGCCAGAGAAAGAGGGCACTGTTTTGAGTAACTGGGAAATCACCTCTAGAGAAACATTTGAGTTCTGGGAGCAGTGACCTGATCAAGCAGGGAACTGTTTAAGGACAAAAACTCACTATACTCTCAATTCCTCAATTTCCAAAGGAAGAAAACAGTCAAGTGGGCTGAGGAGCTGGCCCAGATTAAAGGGGATGAAAGAGGCGTGACAACCAAATGCTGTAAAGCACCTGAGATTCAATCTCGGTCCAAAAAAACAAAGAGCTATAAAAGAGAGTATTGGGACAACTGGTGAAATTAGCATGTGGGCCATGGGTTAGTTGTTAATATTGTTATCAGTGACAAATTTCCTGAACTTTATAATTATCTGATAGCACGTGGAAAATGTGCTTGGTTTTAGAAAATACACACTGAAGTATTTAGGGGTAAAGGGACATAACGTCTACATCTTACTCTTACATGGTCGATAAGGCAACTGTGGCAGAATGTTAACAAGTTTTAGATCCGGGTGAAGAGTCTATGAGAGTTCTTGATAGTATTCTTGCAAATTTTGTCTGAGTTTAAAATGATACAAAACTAAGTTTCAAAAAACACTAAATTAAAAAAAGGGTCCACACCACATTAAAAAAAAAAAAGAGTAGGAACAAAATGTTCCTATATAATTGGATCCCAATCATATCTCAGGTGACATGGCCTCCCAAGTGTGCAAAGCGAGCATCTTGACAAACCAGAGAGGAGAAAAGGAAACGAAGACCATTCTCAGTGCTCTAAGGCTGGTGGGTTCGCCCACACATTGCTGTTTGTCCACACACTCTCTGGGAGCACCAAGGAGTATCTTTAAGCCATGAAGATAAAGTCTTTGAAAAATGAGCATGATGTCATGCAGACAAGGCTCCTTTGACGCCAGGCCCCCCCCCCCCCCAGATTTGCAACCAGGGGAAACCCCATATTGGTCTCCATTCTTAGTTACCCCTCTGCTACCTGGTAATGAACACATACATGAAAACTCACAATCTACAGATGGCCATCTGGCTCCCAAGAGCCATGCACAAACAGAAAGTCAGGTTAGTGAAATCACTCATCAGGGATATATCCCAAGGAATATACCCGTGGGCAGCCACAAGAGAACCATAATCCATTTATGAAGCATGCAGGAGAGGCAAGAGGTGGTATTAAAACTTAAAAGGAAGCACAGCCCAGTTCTCTCCATGGTGACAAACTGAGTCATGCAGAAAAGATGTTTCTAAGAATGCGACTGTAGTCCTTTGCTAAATATCTAGTCTTCGAAATGGATTTGTCTGGGGTCCTGAGAAGGTCTGATAAAAAAAGAAAATCTCAAAAGCATCACTGAAAGCCTAAATCTTTTTCAACCAGAGTGCTGCTTCTGCTATGAGACAGCGTCTAATCCCTGAAGATGGGGACAGAGGGCCTGTTTGTGACCCAAAATGAGCTCACCAGAGATCAGGGGTGGATGGAAAGCCTTCGCTTAAGGCTTGTTTCAGAGCATCTGGGCTGAGTGGCCGTGACAGGTGAGTGTTAATGACCTGGTCGAAACGCAGGAAGGAATCAGAGGCAGTTGGAAGCATTTGAACGTCAGTTGATCAGAAAAAAAAAAAGGCGGGGGGCGGGGGGAGAGGAGTGGAGAAAGGTCCTTTGAGCAAGGTACCAAAAAGCATCACAATGTAAGATGTAGTTAATTACTTGCTTTCTGACATTTGAACTTTTTAGAAATGAGAGGCTTTGAAGATACTCTAATCAGGTGGAGGGTGCTGCCTTTGAAGACTCTTTGGCAGCATTTCTCATCCTGAAGTTCATGGAGATGGACTCAGCACCAGCCCGAGAGATCTGAACGCTCATCAGCAGCCTTTTCCATCCTCAGGCCCTGCCGCACTCGAGAGAGCTGGGTACAGTGTGCTCTGTAGGCTGCTAAATTGGCACAGGGGTTTTATTTAGCACGAGCCAGCCCGAAAGCAGGCTGAGACCGCTCAAAGCTGGCTTGGAGACAGAGTGAGTGGGACCAGGCGCCAGACTGAGCAATCTTGCTGGAGCAGGGGCTGGGCCGCTGACCAGGCCGTGGAGACGCTCAAGGTCTGAGCTAAGGCAACGATAGCTGTAACCAAGGCAACGAGTGGAGCCAGGTTTCCAATCAGACATCAAACGGGCCATGTGTTGTTAGGGAATGGGCATAACTGGGATTTAGGCCCAGGCAGACATCCTTAGAGGGGTATATCCATGAGTGTCAAGACCATTCCAGTTCCTGGCCTGGGGGTGGGCTGGACCCAGGCCCCGAGAGGAGATTGGGCCTGCAGATGGCAGAGCAGTGGGAGCTCTCAGTGTGGGGCTAGGCATGAAGACAGGATCTCTACAAGTGCATGGAATCACCTGTCAGCCATCCGAGTTTTTACAGCCTAAAAGGAGAGCTTATTCCTAAGATCAAGGCACTGGGCCAAACATAGTGGTGGACAGGGAGGTCGTGGGTGGAAGAGGCTTGGAAAGGGAAGTGCCCAACTCAAGTAGGGGGAGTGGGGAGGTCTCACTGTCCTCAGGCAGCATCCTGAGGGAATATTTGGGGAGTGACACGACACCGCTGTTTAACACCTGTGACTCTAGGATGGGTCCCAGGTCAGGGAGCTTGGATTAACTCTAAGCCCAACCAGATGGTGGGAATGAGACGCTTCGTATGTTGAAATAATTCCTGTCTCAGCCTACTTGGGGAGATGAGGGAAGAAAATGCGAGATCCAGCTGGGAAAAGCAGAGACAACACGTCTGGAGCTAACCGAGATAAGGAAAAAAATGTTGGCACCTGTTACGAAACAGAAGGGCATAAACTATTTGTGAAATGTGAGATGAAGTATGAAACACGGAGGGCTCAGCATCTAAGACTCAGAATCTGGCCCACAGCTGCTGAAGGAAAGGCATCGTGGCAGGCTCTCGCTCACCCAGTCACCAAGGCGGTGCCCTTTGCTGGTTCTCTTCAGCTTCAATCCGACTCTCTGGTCCCCAGGGGAGGGATGGGCATACTTTGAAAGTTAAGTAAATAACATGAAGCCTCATGGCCAGGCATTTTCTGGGTACCATACTCTGCTAAGGCCTTCACGGACATTAACTCATCATCTTCCCAACTGGGCGGAACAGATTCTTCTAACCTCGTCCTGTCACACATGCAGAAACAGAATCTCAGAGAGGTTAATTAACATGCCCAAGGTCACACAGTTTGTAAGTGGCAGAGTAGCCATGTGAATCCAAAGTCCTGGCTCAGGAACGTTAACACTAGGATTACACAATTAAACCATTTTAAAGCCAAGTTGCCAGGTTGGGAAGTTCTGAAGTCCAGTATGGAGCCTTGGGTAACCTCATTACGGGACAATGTGCATTGGTGGTCGGTCCCTGCAGAGGAAAGGTCTGTATGTGGGCCGAATTTTGCAGACTGAGGGCCACTGGCCCTTTTAACAAATAATCCTTACTTTGCTGGAATCTTTCTTTTCTTTTCACCAGTCACTGGGAAAGTGCTCACACAGATTCTGTCTTTTTAAAAGGAAGAGCGTTTCCAAACGTTGCTTGTAAGATGGCTCAGTAGACAGTGTGACCTCCCATCTGGCTCGTCACCCCCACCCTCTATCCCCTGCAGATACTGAATAAATGCCTCTTCTCCCGTATGTATAACTTAGAAATAGAAAAGTTCAATGGAAATGCCTGGTGACAAAGAGGAGAAACTTTCCAAAAATAATGATGAAGAGGTTGTGAAACTACTATTGACATCACCGAAATATTAGCTGATAAGATTAGGGAACAGTCCGATTTGGAGAAGCAAAACAATGTTGGTTCCTGTGTTCTGTCCAATTTAGAGACTCTTTCAATCTTGGGATCACAGTTTGGATTAAATCATTTTAATGAAAATATATAAATACGCATAGTCTGGTTCTGTCTCACTAGCCTTTTTTTTCTTTTTTAAAATTAGAATTAGTAAAAAATAATATTTGGTTTTACACATTAGAGTGTTTCTCTCTAATTTGGGGGTAATATTTTAGCTCAAGTAGAAAATACTATTTTTCTCAGTCCCCTTGCTTGTAGAATATATCTTAAGCCATATGAAATTAGACACCAACTCTATCTTAAGTGAAAGTCAGACTTCAAAGGCCAGGTTCAAAAATTTACTTACCATGCTCTAAAGATCAGAATGAGGGCTCATTAATAAGATGGGACAAAACACACACACACACACACACACACACACACACACACACACACACACAATAAGATGGGACAACCAGTGTTTCCCTGGGGCTTTAAAAAAAAAATTCACTAAAAGGGGGCGCTTTGGTGGCTCAGTGGGTTAAAGCCTCTGCCTTCGGCTCAGGTCATGATCTCAGGATCCTGGGATCTAGCCCCGCATCGGGTTCTCTGCTCATCAGGGAGTCTGCTTCCCTCTCTCTCTCTGCCTGCCTCTCTGCCTGCTTGTGATCTCTCTCTCTCTGTCAAATAAATAAATAAAATCTTAAAAAAAAAATTCACTAAAAGGTAAGGTCAATTGCATTTATGTGGGTTATCATGAATATAGTGTGATCCTTCTTATTCTAGAACATTTGTCGTCTTCTCATTTTTTTTTAAGATTTTATTTATTTATTTGAGAGAGAGGGAGGTAGTGAGAAAGAGCATGAGCAGGGGGGTGGGGAGAGGGAGAAGCAGACTCCCCGCTGAGCAGGGAGCCCGACGTGGGGCTCCATCTCAGGACCCTGAGATCAGCACCTGAGCTGAAGGCAGACACATAACCGACTGAGTCCCCCAGATGCCCCTAGAACATTTGTTTTATAATGTACTTTGAATTGATTTGCTTACTTATTTTCCGAGAAAGTAAGAATTTCTTCTTTTCCAAACACCAAGTTTATGGAAATTACAAAATTGGCCATGATAAAAGAATTTGAGGATTTACTTAGAAAGAGAAATTAAATTAAGTCCATGATATAAATATCATAAACTGTCACAGAGATGATGTATACCAAATATTAACATCTTTAAACACGGAGACATTTATAGGTCTTGGGTACATAAAATAAGAAAGAGTTTTTATCATTCTACTCGGTAGAGTTTGAGAGTTTTTTCCACCTGTGTATGGATCTAAGATATGCTTTAAAGAGAAAGATGGGGAGGGTATGTCTTCGTATTCTTTAATTTTCATTACATAGTAGGCAGGGATGGTGAAAGCTCCCCATGACAACTGGCCTGTGGTGTCAGAAAAATTAAATTCACTCTGTGAGGGGAAAAAAAGGTAATGTAGCAGAAAAATGACTATTCGATACAATAATTTTTTAAAGGAGAAGATAACTGGAGAGGCGAGAAAATTAGAAAGAATTAAATCTTTTTTGCCTGACCCCAGGCATCTACAGGGAAAGGAAAATTCCGTATGGGAGCCAGAAGAGAAAGGGAATGCTTACCTGTCCGATTCTGGCAGTGAACAGGAGAGAAAGAAATGTCATCTAGAGCAACATATCCTCCTTTAGGACCATTGAAAGCAACTTCAAAAATAACCTGGCAGGGAAGATGACAGATTGTTACAGGTTTACATATCGTCTGTCAGGCTTCAGAGCTCTTAACTAGGATTTACAGATTTTTTAGAAGATCTATTTATTTATCTGAGAGAGAAAAAGAGAGAGAGAGAGAGAGAGAGAGAGGCAGAAGGAGAGAGAGAATCCCAAGCTGACTCCACGCTGACACGGGGTTTGAACTCATGACTCTGAGAGCATGACCTGAGCCAAAACCAAGACTCGGACCTAATGGACAGAGTCATCCAGGGGCCTCTCTTATTCATGACTTAAAATGATGTGGCCTTCAAGCCAGGTGATGGCAAGTTATAAGTACCTGTTAGGAATCATGTTGCTAAATCTAGGGCAGCTCCCGACTTGATCTACAGTTTCTTTAAGGGGGAGGGAATACTGAGCCTTATGTTGTGTTTTATTGGTGGATTTTTCCCCTCACTTGAGTGTATGTCACTCTCTCACAGAACCACAGACTCGACAATTTGCGTGATGACCTTCAATTAGAGGAAAAACAGGCTCCTTGCCGAAAGCAGGCCAGGCTCTCCCACTGCCTTTCCCAGAGAACTAAGCCCCGGCAGGGTTCTTTCCCTTTTTGACACATGAAATTCTCTGTGAGGGTTCTGGACAAAGACGCAGAATCAAAGAGGATGACCTGTCTGCTCGGGCAAAATCAGGCCCCAAATCCGAGGTATGGATGTCAGCATTCCAGCACGCCCAGGCACATCCAAATGGTCAGAAAGAACATGAGGTTGTTAAGGGGTTCAACCCTTCTGTGTTTCTGCCTTCTCGGCCACCAGCTTCTACTCTGAGGTCAAGGGACTCCGTTCTGCCTGAGCCCATGGGGACGGGGAGGGGCGTACACAGGGGGAGCACGGTGAGAAAATTGGCCCGGAGTGCAGCCCATTGGTGAATCAACACGAGAAGATGCATTGTTGGCAGGGGCTGAGACTCAGGCCAGACAGGTGACCTAATGCATGACCTGAACTCGGAGGGATGCGGCAGGACAGGGTGCTGAGGGTCCTGCAATGGGGGACCCAAGCCTGGTCTAAACAGGTGCCTGCTCCTCAGCTTCCTCCATTGCTGAGTTCAGGCCCCAAGTGTCTGGACCCACCAAATCGTCAAGAGGACCTGGATCTCTAGGTTTTTATTGGAAATCTTTGGATTTTTCAATATTGGTGATTTCTTCAAACACTAAAGCGAACATGGAAAAACAAGGAACAAACACCCCCCCGCTCCAGCAGCCAGGCATATTGCAGTGGGCAAGGTCTGACCCCTAGGATTCTAGTTCTTGAAGCTCTTCTAAAGAGGAGGGTATCTTGGAGGCAGACAGACCACAGCTCAAGTCCCATTTCTGTCACTAGCCAGGTGACCTTGACTACGGTGCTAACCCTCTTAGGGCTTCGCCTTTGTTATTTATAAAACAGGCATAATAACCCCTACTTTGTAGGACTATTGAGATGAAAGGAGATGAGGTATATAGAGCCCCTAGCATGAAGTCAGGTGCATCCTGAGTTCTGTATTAAATCCAAGCAGATTTCTCCAGGTTGACCCCCTCTTCCACCCATATTCAGGCTTGAGCCTACTTAGCCACTAATTAGCTCAAGCAGGTTCCTTCCCTCCTCCAGGTCTTAGTGTCTCCAGTTTTGAAGGAAAGAGTGTGGACGAGATGGTCCAGTGCGGCCTAACAACAATGGTCCCACCGACACTTGGATTCTGCAAAATCCAAGAGAGGCCCCAGAAGTTTGCTGCTGGCAAAGGTAAGGGGGGTAGGCTGGGAGCAACGGGGACAGACGTGGACCAATGAGAAGGGGCAACAGAGTCGACAAACAGAGCACAGGTCTGCGACGTTTCCTTGTCAGGGCGCCCGCTGATCAAGTGAAGGACAGAGCTCTAACTTACTGAGCAGGGGGAGTGAGAATGCTTCTGATCAGAATGTGTAAATCACAGCCCACGTGCCAGCGTCTGCCCTCTTGTTTGGAAAAGGGGGTCTCAGATGTTTGTTTTCCTTTTTAAAATTCATTTGAGGATATGGTGACATTAAATTCCCTGGGCTCTGCAGGGTGAGTTCCTTTGGCTGGCAATTTCCAGTAGCAGCATCATGCGTCAGATTGCTGGAGCAAAAGCACGCACATGGGACCCGAAAGGATACATACGGAAGTGGAGGAGCGTCCAGAATTGTGACTTTTCAGGCACTGATGTAAAAGAAAATTCAGCAAAGTCTCGCTCATACAAATGCTGCCCAGGGAGTTTATGGTCGGATGGAAGGAGTTCGCGAAGAGACTGTCGTCAACTGTGTGTGTGACTCATTTGACTCTAATAGAAGGGAAAATTTCTCAAACAGTATGTGCATTTCTTTTCCTCCTTATAACCCAAACTCAGAAAATTTTCCACTGGGCTGCAAGAGCAAACCAATGCCTCGTCAGACTTGGGGCTAGGAAAGAGTGCACACCCTGCAAAAGTCATGGTGCTCTCTCTGGAGCTGGGGGAGGGGGCAGGAGGGGATTTGAAGGGGGTAAGGGGAGTGGCAGGCCTGTCTTCAGTAGACAGGACATGTCACCGACCAATCCAACCCCAATGCTCTCAGAAGCTCCACATCAGGTGAGCAGATGACAACACCCTGAAGCACATCGAGAAGAAGCCACCGCTTTTGCACTTTAAAGGGAACTAGGGGAGATACTGCAAAAGGCACAAAGCCCAAAGTGGGGGATATCAACAAACCTGTGGTAACTAAGACTTTATGTATAGCTCCAAATCTGCAACCACGATTTGCACCCACTGATTCTAGCGGTCCTCAGACAGAGCTGGGCCTCTGCCTTCAGCTCCAGGTCAGATCTGAGCCCAGGACTTTCCTAAGTGCCTGGCACTCCCCAGCTGTGTGACCTAGATAAGAAGTATCAAATTGCTTGGGCTCTCCTTCCTCTCCTTCCTTATCTGCAATGTGGGGACAACTTTATGTACTTTGGATTGTTGTGAGTACTGGAATACACACATAAATAGAGATATGTATTAATATATGTGCTTAGAAAACAGGCCCGCAGTGATGAACACCAAAATGTTAGTGTTCTCATCCTTGCAGGTTCAGCCTGGGTGCTTTGAGTCTGTTTTGCTTTCCTGAATTTTCTAATTCTTCTGCACTGGAGATTTATCACTCACATAACTATAAAAAGCTTTAAAACTAAAGCATGCAGCCTTGTTTCAAACTGGGGCCACAATCACAAATCTTTCTAATTTTTAGGACATTATTTATACGGTAAAGGCAGAAAGAAGGACATAAGTTTTTCTTCTTCTTCTCCATCTTCTCCTTCTCCTTCTCTCTTTTTCTCTAGAAAAGACTCTTCCCTCGAGTAAGGGAAAGTTTCATCCCTGCTCTCAGGAATGGAAGTTTGAGAGTGGGTTCCACCCGAGCGGGCTTTCATCTCTTTGGAAGTCACCAGGACCACAGTGTGAGGTTGAGAGGGGACGTGTGCCCAAGAAATGTCATTGATGGACTGGCTTTTCCCTAGTTGTCCTCAGGGGAAATAGTCTTGGTAGAAAGCAGGAAGACGGAGGGAAAAGAGAGGAAAAGGGCAAAGCAGAGGGGGCCCAGGGAGGGAAGGGAGGATGAGGATGGATGCACGACAGAGAAGAATGAGGAGTGTGGCCCAGCATCCCCCGATGCCTGTGGACGGCATCCCCGCCCAGCGCACAGCAGTCCGGCCAGGGCGCGCCTGCCTCCACGCCTACCTCCATGGGGTACGGTGCGCTGAACTCCACCTCAGCCAGATTCCAGGCAGCATTCCCCGGCTGGTCCATCTTCCAGATTTCCTCGTAAAGGCCGGCCCCGTCCCGAGTATAGAGGGAGAAGCTGTTGTCATTCCCCTGCTGGAGCTGGTAATAAAACGACAGGCAGCCGGACATGGGGGCCGTGGTCATCGGGGAGATGAGCTGCGCCACCTCCTGGAAGTGCTTGACGTACACTGAGTCCACGTACATGTAGTGGCCTGCAAATCACAAGGACAGGACGCGCAGCGTGAGACAGGCTGGGGGGGTTTGCAGGTGACACAGCACGATGCTGGGATTGACTCCAAGAGAGTCTAGAGGGAGGGGTGGCAAGGACGTGGAGGAGTTAGGGCTGCGAGACGTTTGGCCAGGGGTGGACGGGTGTTGTGGCCAGAAGGGGAGCGCGAGGAGTTCAAGGTGCTCTACTAAGTCCAAGCCAAGAACCGCCCTCTCTCCTTGCCTCACCTGTGCATGAGGTAGAATACACAAATACAAAGGGAGATGCGCCACTGCAAAGTGCTGGAATTTTCACAAGCTGAACGCGGCTGTAGAAAGAAACCGAACATGACCCCAGGAATTCCCCCTTCTCCCAAGCCTTCTGTGAGTTACAAGATTTCTAAGAACATACCAAGCATACCATCTGTTCCTAAAGGGGCACAGAGGGACCTAACTTCCTGTACATCTTTACAATATACACAAAATGTCAGCGAGTCTTTTTTGAGCGAAACTAAGATTTTTGACTTCGAACTAGATGACGAGCTTTGTCTCTCAACAGAACATGCAGCCAGGATTGGGATTCGGGAGGTCGGACTTGGGACACCGCTCGTGGTGAGGCCTTGGTGGGCTCTGGGCCCGGAGGCCGACCTCCGTTAGAGGCATTTTGGTGAAAGAGGAACCAAAAGAGGCAGAAGGGGAATTGGCATTGGATTTGGCGTTGAAGAGACCTGGGGTCGAGTCCTGCTGGGACCTCGAGCAAGTTACTGAATATCTCTGGGCTTCGATGTCCTGATCTCTACAGGGAGAACCAAATACTTCCCTCCCAGGGTGAGTTCGAGCATTGCATGGGATTACGCACGTGACGTGCTTAGCGTGGGCTTGGCACATTGTAACCGCCTCACGCAATTATAAGGAACGAAAGGAATGTCATTAATGATTCTGGTACCATGCCTTCCCCATTGTCTGCTTTGTGTAAAGGCTCGTTGTCATTATTAGCAATTGAAGCTGCAGAGAGGGGGGAGGGCTGGGGGGAGGGGCCATGCATTGCAGCTTCGATACAATGGCTTTCCTATTTGTAAGTGCAGAACAATTACAGCTGAGTATCTTTGTTTTATTGCACGGGGCCTGACCAATAACAAGGCCTTGTATCCTCAGCACATTAGCCATAAGGGTACTAGGAGGAGTATATACCTGCATAGACCTTGCTTTCTGTCTCGGCACAGCACGTGGTAATTCAAAGCCCACATACCGTCTCAGAAAGGTCCTAACCCCAACGTGGCAGAGGGGAGAGGTGGATCAATCAAGGCTCGCTTTCTCCTGGCGGCAAACTGTTCGACCCCCTGCACCATCTCCCTTGTGTAACCGTAATTTCTCTTAGCCTCTTGCCATCCATGAATACGTAGAGATCACAAACTCAGATGACCAGAGGGACCAGCCTGATCAAGTATACCACCGAAGCGAAGGGGGTGGAAGGGGAGAAAATCGCGGGATCCATTCGTGGCCAGCGTTTGAAATCATATTTCATCAGCGCTGAGAAACAGCAATCAAGCTTCTCCGGAAACATCGGAAAATGGGGTCGCGCTGAGCCCATATTCTCGAGCTGCCGCCCCCAGTGGGTGGCCCAGGGTGGCAGGCCCCGCATGGGCCGGGTTCCCCAGCCCAGGACTGAGTGCATCCCTCCCTCTGCTCCCACCTGGTACCCTGACATCCAGCCCGGCACCTCAGGCTTTTCCCCCTGAAGCTCAAAATCCAACTTTTCACGGAAAATCTGTCCATTTAAAAATGATAGCCCCTGTCTGAGTTTGCTAGGGTTGCTATAATGAAGTACCACAAACTAGGGGGCTTACACAACGGAAATTGATTTTTTTTCCCCAGCTCAGGAGGCTAGAAGTACCAGATCAAGGTGTCAGCAGAATTGGTTCCTTCCGAGGGCTTGGAAGGAGCATCTGTTCCAAGGCTCTCTCCTGGCATCCGGTGGTTGGCTGGCACTCTTTGGCCTTCCTTGGCTAATAGATCTCTGCCTTCCTATTCACAATATTCTTTCTTTGTACAGGTCTCTCTCTGTGTCTAAATCCCCCCTCCTCAGCTTTTATAAAGACAGTAGTCATATTGGATTAGGAACCTACTTCGGTATGACCTCATCTTAACTAATCACATCTGCAACAACCCTACTGCCAAATAGGTCATGTTCTGAAGGGCTGGGGGGGGGGGGGCGGTTAGGACTTCAACATAGGGTTTGGAGGAAATACAATTCAACCCATAACACCCTCCACTGCAATTTTTTAAACTCTGTATATGCCAAATAAGCATATCTGCAGGCTGGAAACAGCTGATGGGCTCCCGCTTTGCTGACTCTGGGAAGGGATTTTAAAGGACGAGTCGGAATGTCAGACTGAACAGAATCAGAGAACCTCTGAACTAGAAGGAAGGCCATGCCTCCCCCTCCTAACGGCAGCACTGCGGGGGGGCCAGCCGGCTCCCCCAGAATACTTTACTAATAGAGAACACGTGCCAGCCTCTGTAACACACCTTTACTCACCGAGAGCTCTTGGGTCAAAGGCAGAGAGGAAGTGTTGAATGCTCTTTGTAACATCTTTCAGTGAAACAGAATCCTTTTCCAAGATATACCAGGGGGGTAGGGGTGGGTGGAGGAGCCTGGGTGGAGGAGAGACCCAAGATTTTGTTTCCTTGGTTCTTCACTGTGGGGGCCGTGGAGGTGGCCTCTGACACCCGCTCCGGGGAACTTGCTGCAGGGACCACAGCTGACTGACAGCTCCAGCTGCCTCACCTTTGGACCCACATCAGCGTTTGTGCCAAGGCCAAGTACACGGGGCTGCTCTCAGCTGGTAACCAGGCAGAGCAGGAGTTCAGAGCGGGGCCACGCCGCCTGATGGGGGCTCTCCAGCAACTCCCCATCAGCCTGGCCTCCCCCTCCCAGTGTCAGCCTTCTATTCCATGCTGGAGGCCCCCCTTGCCAGGGCCACGTTATGACTTTGTGGGCCCTAGGCCCTTTGGCTGCTGTGGGTCCATGCCTCCTTAAAAAATATTAAACATTCTATTTTATGACCGCATTGGTATAAAGATGAACGTAATTTAGGCTGGACTGATTATTTTGTTATTAGTGCATTCATTTTTTCCTTCTGATTTTAGAATAAGTAAAATGAAAACATTCTCATGGATCCCTAAAAATGTCATGGCGCCTAGGCACTGTGGCTGCTGTGCCTAATGGGTATGTTGAGCTGGGCCCCAGTGACTCCAGCTCTCTCCTCCTTATTCTTCACGGCTGGTAAATCTCTTTCTCATCTAATCCAAGCTTAGGGTCTTCTTCTTGGAGGACCCAAAGTGACACAGCCATGAAGAGGGAATTCACTCCACCGAGGGTGGGGAGCACTTCCGAGGCCTCCGGGGATACTCTCGGTGAATCCAGAAGACCTCGCAATCCACTTGGAGGCCTTCCTCCTGCTTGCGGAGTGCACGGTAGCCGGGCTTACGGAAATGTGTCACACCCTGTCCCATTAGGGGCCCACCTTCCTCACAGCTGACAGAGAGCAGACAGTCTCCTTTAAAGGCTAGTTACTCACCTGCTGTATGCGCACTATTTTACTCCCTGAATTTGCCGTTAAAGTGCTTCATTAACAACTCATGCACCAGACACTCAGCCAACGGAGCCACGGCCACATTTCTGATCCCCAAACCACGCAGCTAACACAATGTGACGTGCCCACAGTGAGTCAGAGAGGCTGCCGGTGCTGACACCAAGTCTCCTCTAGAGCCGCTAGACCAGACCGCATTCTGTTGCCCTCCCCGCCCCCCGCAACCCCATCATTCAGTTGTTGCCAAAGTTGGGTACTATTTCCACACAATCTGAGTAAGACTGTTTCTCACTGGGAAACAAAAGGTAGCTGGCACATCTCAGTTAAAGGGGTGGGGATGACTGAGAAATCACCGGGCGTCTGCCACAGGAGGCCAGCCTGGAGGAACGGCCCCCAGCCCAGGCTCAGTATCATCGGGTACGACCCACGCTGAGGAAGAAGAGCAGAGGTCTGGGTGAAGGCACGTACCGTTTTACGCACCTTTCCAAGGGGAACGAAGAAGGGAGCCTGCAGTTCTGGGGAAATTACGTCTCTCGTGTTTGCTTTCACGGGAATGTTCCTGCCCAGTTCAATGAGGCCAACCCTTCTATCTGGCCCAGGGTTCTAGGGCCTCCAGATTACCTGTGAAAGGCAATTTATCTGATCCTGTGAGTAGGACGAAACTAGGTACTGACGGACCCTAGACGTACAGATCCTATAATCGACCAAATCTTGGGGGGATTCTGTAGGCCACAAAGATTTGTAAGTATTCAAACTTTAACTGGAAATGAAAGAGTCTAGGAAGGGGTCATGAGTTCTCCACACAATTAAACACTGAGAAGTTCAGGGCCACTCCCCTAGTCATTGTTGCTTCGCCATACTCAGACGCGGAGCCAGTCTATCCTTCCCTAATTCTGGATTATACACAAAGAAGCTGCAGCTTCTAGGGGGAAAAAAAAAAACGATTTCCAATTTGGCGACAGATCAAAATCTCCGTGGTGCCTGCCACAGGCCCCCTCCGGGATCACGCCTGTGGTGACGACACATGGCTACTTGCTTCCCTTCAGGCCGCAGCCCGCTGTAAGGTTAGCTCAATGGTCCATGGGCAACCAGGGGCCCCTTTCAGGGAGCCATTTTCCCTTGAATTAGGAAAAAAACTTTGGAGGGCAGTCCCAGAACTTTTATTTTCAAACAGGCTGGCTAACCAGCATTCCCCTAAAACGGCCCTCGGCTTGGCTCCGGTGCCAAGGCCTCCTCTGACTCAGCTGTGCTCTGGCCTCGTCGGCCACGCTTGTGCTCCCATTGCGACGTCTACATCCGTGTCGTGTTGTCTGCACAAGCTGTCTCCTGGGTGAGGGGGAAAGCGCGGTCTGAAGACACACAGGCCGGCTGGAAAACTCCACTGGTTTGCTGCTGCTGTGAGGACATGGCACCCAAATCGGGAGGTCCCCACGCCTGCCCTCCCCATCTACAAATCCACGATCTTCGTGGATCTTTAGTTCTAAGGGTTCGGGTAAGTTTGACTGGAGTAGAGTCAGGCTCTAGTCTATTTATACAGCTTTCAGAGATGACATAAATGTAATAAATGCACACGAATCGGGATGTCTGCTAGTCTCTGCTAAGAACTCAGTGCCAAGAGCGAGGGATGACAAGTACTGCCACTCCATGGTGCCAGACCAGTCCTGTAGCATATGCCACATTGTGCCAACCCTGGGGTCTAAGCCAGGGCCACCAGACTGATCTCGTCTCCCCCCTTCAGCCTGAATACTTGAGAAGGCCAAAGAACGATCAGAGAGATTGTAGACAGTCTCTTTAAAGACAGATGTCCTGGAGCTTATCTGCCATGTGTTTTCTTTTGACTCCCCCAAGGGAAGGGCAAGGGATGGCTTCCCCTTTCTTATCTTGATCCAAGAGAAGAGGCTTAAAGGAAGCACGCCTGGAGAGAGTGGAGGAGGGAAACCACCCTCCAACCTCCCCCTGACCCATGCTCGCAGAAATTCCTGAACTCTTCAATTGCTCTGGGCCTCAAGAGTGGAGGGTGCTCAGTGTTCTTGGGAGAACTTAATCAGCGATAACTGGGGTTTGTGGGGTACAGAGGCTGGTACCTGACTCTTGACTGCGTACATCTAGAAGCAAGACGTCTGTAAGGACCTATGGGGGCAGAGCGGAGAGAAAGGATTTTGTGGCCAGGGAGCTGCAGCTTCCGGAGTTCGATGGGGCAAATATCTGAATTTTCCCTTAGCCTAAGTGGGCAACTCAGAAGCAACTAGAATGTCTTGAACGGACTCTTCTCAAAAGGACTGGATGCAGGTGGTAACTCCAACAGGGGCTGGTGGGGTGTAGCTTTGCTTCTAGGTGCCAAAGGGGATTCACAGAGGGCCAGCCGGAGAGTGCATCACCCCTGACTGGGAACACTGAAGTGGGGTTCCCCACTGGCAGTGAGAGAAACGGCCGGCATGTGCCCAGCTGCAGTATAAAGGTCATGAGCTCCAGCTTCAACAGCGCTGGTCACAGACAATCCTCTGTCCCCTTCCCTTGCTTTTCTGTTCCACCGTCACACCTCCTCCAACCCTATAGGAGCCAGCAGCAGCACAGCAAATAGGAGAAGAGGAAGAGAAGAGCCAAGGAAGTATGAAGAGAAATAAAGCGCAAACCCTTCTCTCCATGGCTCTGCCGTGCTTTGGTCTGGGGGAGGTTTGAATCGGATGAGACGCTGGAGTTTTGATTGGACTGACCTGAACCCCGGAGGAGGAGGCTGTTAGTTCTACTTGACAGTGCCCAGAAAGCTAAGGTAAGTCACCCAAGGACAGGGGAAGGTGAACGACGGAGCCTGCACAAAGGCAATGGTGAGAAAATTAATAAAGCTGCTTCCCTACCGAGAGCGTGTGCAAGGAACCAAATGGATCAATGCAGAGAGTAAATGAACAGCGCTGTTAAGAGGATGCTTGAGCTCAGTCCAAACTGAAAGGAGAAAAGAGGGCCATGAATTTTGGAGAGTGCTCCGTCCACCGCGTGGTCTTGGAGGAAATAAAATCATTCTCTGCCATCATCTTACATCTCGGAATTCTCAAATAGTCTCCAACCACAGAATAAAGTATCCACTCTCAGGCCTGTACAACTTTGCATATGCTGTACTTCTTACCCATCTAGCCAAATTTCAGTTCTGAGAGGACTTCTAGAAAGCTTTCCCTGAACGCCAAAATCAAGGTGATCTTTCACTTTTCTGTGGTCCCCTATCTTTTATTTCACATCTCTGCTAGTCATGCACCATTGTGCATGTTTACAGAGCATTTCGGTATTTGAATAATTTGTGAAATGTCATAATATACGTTAACATAGAACTATATTAAAGGCACTGAGAAGTCCTGAAATAAAGAAGTCTGTTTAGCTTTCTTTAGCTCAGACTTGCCCCAGTTTATTTTTCCCCCCAGTTACAATGAGTGGCGAATTTGGAGATTTTGATGTATAGCGTTAGAAGTAAACACTAGAACTCAAAGGCATCTTTGGAATTCAAATTCTTCATTTGCAAACAGGCTGGTGGAGACCCTGAGAAGTTGAGGGATTACCCAAAGCAATCCAGCACTCGGATAACTGGGCCTGGAGCACAAGTGTTGAACTCCTAGTATGGTCCTCTTTCTCTATCCCTTGTTGACACAGATGCAGGCAGAATGTTCCATGGTCACACATGAGAGTGAGGAAGGTCTAGGGCTGACACACTCCTCAGAGGATAGATGACACTCAAGAGACACGGTCAAATGGATGATCTGACAGTAGGATACAGATCTGTTGCCTCTCCCCAGAAATATGTGTTCTCTTTAGCCAACTGGTCCTCACCATCATTGAGGATAAAAAATGATGCAGGGAACCTGGCTGGCTCAGTCAATGAAGCATACAACTCTTGATCTTGGGGTTCTGAGTTTAAGCTCCACATTGGGTACAGAGATTACTTTAAAAAGAACATCTTTAAAAAAAAGAAAGAAAAATGATGCACTGAACACGTAGTCATTAAATCATGATACTGGTTACCCAGAGGATCTGACTCTGGAACTAATTTTTAAGTGTTTTGGGAAAAGCTCTCCAACACTTCCCCACATTTAAGTCTGGACATCTGTGATAATGACACTTAGGATTATTACAATTTTAAGGTATTAGTCTTTCAAGAGTCTCTCTACTCCCTGTACTATATTCTCAAGATATGGCAGAATGTTAGGTAAGTTGTTCTACTCTTTGAAGCAAAGCTTTCAAGAGTTGGTAACATTTTGTCGTTTTGAACGAACCCCATTGTTATTTAAAATACTCATGCAAAATAAAATAAAATAAAATAAAATAAAATAATAAAATAAAATAAAATACTCATGCAGATCCACAGACTAATCTGTCACGCTAGCTTATCACCCACTCAACATGTGACACTTCCAGTGTGCTTCCTACAGTGGCCACCGGTGCAGATGGGCTCTGTGTCTGTAGGGCCAAAATACGGTTATGTATACAGAACCCCAGTCTTCTGTCATTTCCAAAAGTGCTAACCCTTACTCTTAGAAGAAGGAAGTGAAAATGTTTTGTCTTTTTATAATGTCATTTATGTAAGTGACTTTAGATTTATCTAAAGAAATCATTTCTGGGGTGTTTTTTGTTCTCTTGTTCTACCATTTGGTCCTCTGTTTACTGAGATAATCACTGTCTGGCTAACCAAACTAAATACACGGCTGTGATGGCATCTCTCCTTGCTCAAAGACCTCCAGTGGCCTCCCACTGTCCACAGAATAGTTAAAATCTCTTTCCTGGCATTTGAGGCCTTTTAGACCTTGCCCTATACTGCTCTCCCAATCTTCTCTCTCTCTCTCAAGTGCCCCCTTGTGATCGCTACCATGTATCACTGCTCTGGCCCTCTCTTGCCTCTGCCTGTCAAAGTCATAACCATCCCTCAAATGCAGTTGACGTCTTTTATCATGTCCTCTAGAACGTCCAAGCAGTAAGTGATCTCCCTTGTCTCGGAATATCCAGCACTTTTCTTTTTTTGAGGGAAGTGGGGGGACCACCCTTAGAGCATTTGACACAGGCTACCTTGTCTTACGTCCATGTGGGATAGAAATCCTTTTTCCTTTCTTCAATGTATGTTCTTTGAACCTGGGCAAGGACCATAGGGGACATGCCATTTTGTTGTCGGTTTCCCAACCAGACCCAATACAGGGTCAAATGAATGAAAATGTTAGATCCAAAGTTGGATTTGTCTTAAAGAGGTGAGCCCAGGGGGCTCCAACCTTTTACTATATGGTTACTTATGAACATTTTGTTGTAAGAAGCCTAGACATGTTGAAAAAGAAAAGGAACACATTAAATGAAGTTTGCAAACTAGAAGTTGGCTAACTGGGCCTGACCTGAAGATGTGTTTTATTGGCCCATGCAGTATTTTTAAAGAAAATATTTACCAAGGCATGTGGGTGGCTCAGTAGGTTAGGCAACTGCCTTTGGCTCAGGTCATGATCCTAAGGTCCTGGGATAGAGCCCAAGTTGGGCTCCCTGCTCACCGGGGAATCTGCTTCTCTCTCTCCCTCTGCCCCTCTCCCTGTTTGTGCTCATGTGTGTATGTGTGTGTGTGTGTGTGCTCTCTCTCTTGAATAAATAAATAACATCTTTAAAAAAAAGAAAATATTTACAAACTTTAAAAAATTAGGGAAATCTCACATAAAACCCCTGCCTTCCTGATTATCTTATGAAATCAAAAGATCTGTCCTCCCGGACCTGCATTCTCACATAGCAGCAATTAATTAGAGCTTTGTACAGGGTCTGTGCTCCCTAGTTTGCCACACTCCTCACCCAGCCCACATGCCACTCACTTTATAACGTCTGCTTTGTTCCTTCAGAAAATTGAGTGTGAGAGTCTGGATATACTAGGAGCAGTCTCAGGTTGGAGACTGTCCGGAGCCAAGATAAGCTGTAGGATGGACACTTAAAAAAAAGTCAGACAAGGTTACAAATATTCACATGAAAAGAAACTACCATGAACGAGGAACAATGCAAAGAACCATCATAAAAAGTTGCCATGTCTTCAGGTATGGGGACACATTGTCACTGTCAACGATTTATTAGGACGAAGCAGATGACCTTAGTATTCACACGGCAGATCAGACTAGAAAAAAGGACCGTTTGCAGCAGAACCAAAATTCCTTCCTGCTCTTGATGGAAAGTCAGTTACCAGAATCTTCTCATTAGTCAACAAGCCCCTGGGGTTGAGGACTGGAGAGTCTTGCAACTGTGGGGAGACCCTGGCTCCCAGAAAGCCTCCCAGGGTCCAGATGAGGGCTGTCATAATCCTTAGGAAGTTAGCCTTTGCCCACATCTCCATCTCCCATCTGTGGAGACAGGCTCCTCAAAGCGGACTCATCACCAAGAACCTCTCCTCTCCATTTCCCTGCAGAGTCCAGCCCCCTCGGCCACTAGGTGGCTCTGGTGCTTTCAGGATTCACCACTGGGAATTGAGGCTCACCTCAGGGCCACTTGGGAAGTTCTTAAGGACTGGTTCCCGTCACTCGGTCTATTTTTAGTGAAAAGCAACCTAGGATTATTCCCGCCTTGTCTTTAGGGATAAGAAATATAGAACGACAAATCGATAAGAAAGTAAAGTATAATACGGAAATGTGAAAAGAGCAAGACCAGGTTACGGGTGAAGAAAAGCCTTTAACTGGGTGACCTTCTCCTTAGGTACAGAGTTTCTGTCCGCAGTCTGTCTCAGTCTTATGGCCCGTCCTTCTCTGCTCTTCCACCAGGCTTCCCGGTCCCTACTCACCCTCCCTTCTCCTTTCTCTGTTCACAGGGCCATAGTTAGGTCAGAGGAGGGGGTACGAGGGAGAGGCGGAAACACCTCCCCCGAGGAAAGGACTGCATCTGCGGCCCGCTCACCCAGTTCACTCTTGAGCGTGTGATCCTGTGGGAGAATGGAAGGGGAGTTCCGAATGTTTCCTCCTCCGACAAACCAGTTCACGTTAGGGTTCCAGCGGTTCACGAAGCCACAGAGATGATTTTCTTCGAAGTCACATTCTGGCAAGAGAGAAACGAAAACGCACTTAGTGGAGACACAGTCACCCCCAGGTAAATCACCCTACGCACTGCCGAGCTTGCTCTTCTGTACTCAGATACGTTTCTCACTCCCTCGGCCCACTGGAAGCGCTGGACTAGGATCTCTGGGTAATGCTGGAAACTGTAACTCATCCTTGCTTCTCTGGATGGCGGCCCTTCCACTGACTAGCCATGCGAACTGCAGCACGACCTCTCTTGGGCTCTGTGCCTTCGTTTGCGAAATGAGGGGAACAGTCCCACCACACGGGCTGTCCCGACACAGAGCCGGGCGTGTGGTTAGGGCTCGGTGCATCAGCCGGCTCTGCTTCGAAGCCCTATTTGGGACCATCCTCTTAGCTTCAGAAATTGTATCTGCCACCCTTCTGATAGCCCATTTCCCCATCCCCTTCTCTCCTGATGGTAGACGAGATACCCAGGGCTAAAGGACGTGTCTCCTAGGTGCTGACAGCCTCTGCTTTTCTTACTAACAAGAAACAGTCAGAGTAGGCAGGGCAGGCATATCCTAGGCTCTGAGTCCTTCTGCAGCTCCTCAGTGGAGAAGAGAGAGAAGATAAAGAGACTTCACCTACCACCAACCCCTCCTTTTAGTAGACTGGCACATTTGCACAGATAAATTGTTCCCAGTCAACAACTACTCTAGTGGGAATGAGAAGCTCACAAACCAGTACCTGTATTGACCCCCATAATCATCAAGTACAAATACGAAGTTTGACTGTCCTGACCATCTCCTGTTACGCCTCCGGACCCCACCCCTGCCTTTTCCTCACTCCGGGGGTAGACCTGTGTGGACTGTGTCACTGGCCTACCCTGCCTTCCATCTTCCTGCTGGATTCGACCGACGGAAAGTAGGAGGAGAACGGGGTTGGTGGTGTCCATTGCTCCAGCTCCCTCCTTACCAGGTTGCCATGGGTTGGCTGTGTCCCTGCCCCGAGGACACAGGTCCCATCAAGGAGCCCTCCCCACACAGCCCCTGGCTCCAGGCTCTGGTGGCCCCTATCCCCTTGCCCTCAAGGCTGATGAATCTTCGCTCTTACTAGTCCTGGATTACCACCTCTGCTTTTGCTGGTTTCCTTCACACACCCACACCTTTGTAGCCCCTAATGAGTCTTCTTCAAATCCCTCGGATTGAATGGACCCTCTGTTTCCACTTTCTTGCCAGGACCCTGACTGATATAGTTATCAATGTGTTTTTACATTAGCAATCACTGAACAATTTTAAGATTTTGATCTGCAACTCTTCCACGGCAGCATCTGCCAAGCAATACCCCATGTTTCGTGCCAAAGCCTGCTGAAGAATAAAATAGAAAGCAAACTAGTCCTGAATGTGCTAGGTGCTATTCTAAGCACTTTAACCGAATTAACTTATCTAATCCTCAAAACAGTCCCATGAGGTAGGTACTATTATTAGCCTGTTTTACAGATGAGGAAACAAGCAAAGAGAGAGCACAGAAAGGAAGATGAGGGGACGGTGGGATGAGGCATCTCAACAAGATGGAAGTATTGGCACTCCTTTTGTTTTTTAAACAAACCAGAAGCCATTGAGTGATTTGAAGAGAGGAAACTTACATTTCGAAAGTGCCCAGCACTGGGCCAGTCACCTTCATATCTATGATCTCGTCAGTCCCCACACTATTCCTAGGAGGGAAGCATTTTATACCCATTTTGTAGGTGGAGAAACAGAGGCGGCGGGGCGCGGGGAGCTGAGGAGCCAGCAGGTGGCGCTGCAGCAGGGGTGTCTGACGTGGGTGGGCTTTGGCGCACCTGCTGCCCCGAGGGAGCTACCAGGGGGCAGCGGGGGTCTAACCCCACTGTACCTTCAGAACATGGTCATGTGTTTTTCCCTCGTGTTTTCCTTCGCTTGCCTTAGAATTGTCCTTGGAAGGTCAAAACAGAGAAGTGAGAGGGAATTAGCAAAGGCTCTTTTTTATTCAGAATCGTCTTTGACTCTCCTTCCTCTTCCTCTCCACAGCCGTTCAACCTCCAAGGGCTGTCAATGCTGAAAAATCTGGCCGTCTCCCACCTTTCCCCTATTCGAGCCCAGCGTTGGGCCTTTGTTAGGTACTGTCTGTAAGATTACAACCACGCTGGGGGTTTTCCTCTCCTAAGTATTTTCCTTGTTTCCGAGCCACTTTCCATGCCCCAGGCCCCTCCTCCAGTGACCTGGAGCAGAGAGCTCAGCCCTCCTCCCCAGGCCTGCACTTCACTGAACTGCGCTGCTTCCTGAAACCCCAGCTCAAATGCAGCGCGGTGGTGAGTGCTGCCCGATGTCCTGTCCCCCTCCTCCTCCCGGCACCCCCACAGCCTGGCCTGGCCTCCCCGGCAGTGCCCATCTTATAGAGAACTATGCCAATGGCAGGCAAATAGAAGGTGAGTGGCCACGGGGCACAGAGGGGCTGAGGTGTGTCTGAGAGAAACAGAGAAAATGAGGACAGAAGGGAATACGAAGCCTGCTTTTCCGTCGGAAGCTGAGTTCACAGCAAACCGGAAATTATCGTTATTAGAACATGTGGAGGGTCAGGCAGCAGCTCCGGTTCTAGTTGCTGCGTCTACTTTCCCGGCGTTAATCCAGCCAGTCTGGGCGGACTCCAACCATTATGCACTGACTTCCATAAAGCACCCTGCTTTTAGGATTCATTCAGTTCCCTCTGGCAACAGATTTAAGAAGATTCATGATGCACATTCTGATATGGTGAGAACGAAACCCACTTACCAATACAGTAGCCTGTGGTCATCTTGATCTCAAAGAGGGCGATGCTGGCCGTGCTTCCCTGTCCCAGCACACCTTCTATTAAAATCTGCGCAACACACGAGGAAGAAGGGAGTTAGGCTTCCAACACGAGGAAGAAGGGAGTTAGGCTTCCAATGTTTCCTTGGCTTGGTATTTCGGAGACTAGTCAGGAGCTGTTCAGGAACTCGAGGCAAGGCGAGATTGCTTGTCTCAGCTAATTGCTACTGGAGAGCAATCTCACGGTGTGTGTATGTGTGTGTGTGTGTGTGTGTACACACAAGGTGAGCAAGATGTCCAGTAAAAGCTTGGGGCCAACTGTCTTCAACTGCTGTCTCAACCACCCCCTCCTCTAGCGCCTGTGGCGGCCCCAGGGGGCGGTGGATGGAGAGGAGGCCGGTGCCCCTGGGGAAATGGATTCTGAGAGCGGTCAGGGACCAGGGCAGAGGCCTCAGCAGGGAAAAACCTCGCAGGAGGAGGTAGGAAGCACAATCTGACTAGCGGTGGGAAACTTCATATGAGATGGAAGAGGCTCATAAATCAACTTATAGTTTCCATATTGCTGAAAAAAGCGTGAAAATTTTAAGTAAAGAACCAAGGGAAACATGACAATTTACGTGACTGATTTCAAGCACTATTGTGGTTTATCTCTGGTCCTATTTCCAAAAGTATTTGCTTCTCTTTATGTGACTTTGGCCCAATCTTTGGCAACTATGCCGAGAGACTTCGGATGCGGCCTGCTGCTGGGGGGACACTGTGATCTACAGAGGTTGGACCTCGATGCTCCTTCCCTCAATCCTCCTTCCTGTCTGATGGGAGGGGGGAGAGGAGAAGACCACATTTCGACACTTTTTCAGGGAGAGATATGGGATAGGGAATTGAAAGCGGAATTAGGAATGGAGAAAGTGCATGAAGGCCCTATTCTTTCCTCCACGACACAGTTTCACTACATGTCACACTTTGCATCTGGCCAAGTGAGTCCAGATCCCATCCTCCTTCCCTGCTCTAAACAACATCCAGCCTTATGTTACATTGTCGACCTTCCTCTTCCAACACTTCTGATGGAACGACCTCCATCTTTGAAAAGGAATCAGAACATATCCTTACATATCTTTTTCTCTTCAAAGTATCTCCACTTTTCCTTTAACTATAGTGAATGTCTTGTTCAAAATTTGTAGCAAACAGACTGTGAGGAAGAGACAACACAGAACTCAGAAAGTTGAAACAAAATGATTAGAAATGAGAATGCTCTCAGGGTACCTGGTTGGCTCAGTGGGTTAAAGCCTCTGCCTTCGGCTCAGGTCATGATCTCAGGGTCCTGGGATCGAGCCCCGCATTAGGCTCTCTGCTCAGTGGGGAGCCTGCTTCCCCCTCTCTCTCTGCCTGCCTCTCTGCCTACTTGTCATCTGTCTCTCTCTGTCAAATAAATAAATAAAATCTTTAAAAAAAAAAAGAAATGAGAATGCTCTCTAAAGCCCATTAAAAAAGAAATTGCAATTGAAGAGGTTGGTTTAGGCTCCGTTTAGATCCTTACAGAAGTCCCATTTAAATACACAAGAAAGAAATCTGGGAAGAAGCTCTTCTAAAGAGTAAACAAAATATTAACTTGATAATTATTAATTACTAATATTCTTCTGGGGCATATCTCTTATAAAGCAGTGCATCCTAACATTGGAGATAAGTAACTTCAGTGGCAGAAATTTTCATATGATCTCAGAGTAGCATAGTGCTGGTGATAAGCCAGGCACCTACATTCTACCTACCTTGAATTTCTTGGTACTGTTTTGTAAATCCAAGCTGGCTATGAGCCAGCTGTCTGAAGGTTCCTTAGCTGACCAAAGCAAGCGGTCAAAGCTTTCATCTTCAAATCTCGCATAGAGGTTCAGCCGGCTGGTGTCTGATGGAGACCCTGAAGACGTGGTTATCTGGTAGACCAGTCGGAGGCAGCTCCATTCCTCGGCCTGTAGATCAGAGCTTAGCAGCACAGCTTTTTCCCCCTGCTTGGCAAAGGAGGTGTCCACATAAATGTAGTGACCTGGAAAGAGAAAGGAGCACCAGGAAAGGATCGATCTGCTGTTCGCAACTCCAGGAAATACACAACTGTGGTCCAGTGAAGCTAAGGGCAAATACAGCCTGCCGATGCATTTCAATGGGCTACTGAATGTTGCCTGAACATGGGATCTGTGCCTTCTTGTGAAAAACTAGAAGGTCCCACGACACACGTGGACCAAGCCACATGACAACAACAGGCTGGAGCTACATAGTGCTGCCTCTTCAGAGGGTGCCATGGGCTCTCCATTTTTGCCATAATCCCCACTACTCCCTATTACCCCCCGACACTGAAGCCAAGTGTCTGCTGCCTATTATCATCTCACACCAGGCCTGTTTAGCATGCTGCATTCATATTCCTGGTCCCCATATGCATGAGAGTTCGAGAACTTCAGAACCCAAAATAGCAGCACGCCTCTGCTGGAGTCAGAATACCTCGGTGGACTCAGCCTTCTCCTTCCACAGCTTCCCTGGTACCCAGTGATTTGATCTGCATCTAATGTGCATCATTATAGTAGATTGAATTTATTTGGTTGTCTCAGATCTTGGGGCCTAGGCAGATGAAGTTCACGGTCAGCTACTTTTTAAAATCAGAAGTAAGACTCTCCTCTTCTAGACTCTTCCACAATAATAGTTCTGATAACAATCATAGTTCTGATAACTAAATGGAAAAGCATATGCAAAAACATGGACGACAGAACAAAACAGATGGGAAGCAAGAACTGTAACCTGAGCCTTCGGAATTTGACTCTGGTCAGTGGCTTCCCCTAGAAGGGACCTGATCCACCTGTGTGTCTTGGGGACCCACTGCCTGTGGGACCTGCACTCTCATTCATGCTCACAGGTACCCACATTCATGGCCAGCATCTCCCCTGCTGCCTTCCATTCTGGAACTACCCCTCTACTCCTTGCATTTTAGGCTCCCCAACACCGAGCTCTTACTAGAAAGGCTCTGCAATTCCTCCTTGCTTTGCTTGATCTTCAGCCCCTCCTCCCATGCTCATTGCCCCAAACGCCAACCCCGGGCAGGCCCCTGGGCTTTGTGGTGGGTACCGATGGGCCAGCGGAGGCTCGGCTGATGGCCAACCTTGCAGTTAGGGTGCCGTCTTCAAGGAGCCTCACTGGCCAGCAAAGGTTTTGAGATCAACATCTGTCTCCAGTGGGCAGTCTTTCAACATAGCGACCACCCACCCAGTACAAATAACAACTGCTTCTAGATGCCAACCCAGGCACCCCTGTGGGGAAATCTGGCCCCTGCTGTCATCACCACCGACACCATCACTCCCTGCACAGAGAGAACTCTCACTATGAAGCAGGTACTGTACTAAGGGTTTCTGCTGGCTGTGGGGCCCTCTGGGTTTGGAAGCACTAGGCCAGGGCTCTTGAGGACAACTCTTTTTTAAATAGAAATGGCAGCTTCTCTGTGACATGAGGGAATGTATAAGTGCCACCCTCATTTCCCACTCCCCGCTACTGTCCCCACAGAAGGGACTCTAAGCAGGCTGGTAGTGGGGTGGGCATGGGGACTAGGGGAGCTTCCGAGAGCACCTCAAACCTCTTCTGAGGAAGTAGAGATTTGGCACATGGGGTAAGCAGAGGAAAGAAACAAACTCCTTGCTGTGTCCACTAGAGTTTTGCATCCCATCCCATGCCTGCTGCCTACAGGCTCAATTCTCCCACTCTCTGTTGCCTTTCCCAGTTCTGGAAGGAAACAACTCACAGAAATGGCTCTCAAACTTGAGGCTAGAGTCACCTGGGGGACCTGTTCAAACAGACTGCTGGGCCCACCCTTGACTTGCCATCACATAGGTCTGGGGTGATGCTGCGATTCTAACAGATTGCATTTCTGAGAAGTTCCAGGGACGCTGATGCTGCTGGTCTGGGGACCACATTTGAGAAGCAGAGATTTACAATATCTGCCAGAAAAAAAGGACTTATTATTTAGACACCTTTTTTTTTTTTTAAGTATTTATTTATTTTGGGGGGAGGGGCAGAGAAACAGGGAGAGAGAGAATCTCAAGCAGGCTTCCGCTTAGTGTGGAGCCCAACACGAGGCTGGATCCCACAACCCTGAGATCATGACCTGAGCCCAAATCAAGAGTCAGATGCTTAACTGACTGAGCCACCCAGGAGCCCCCCTGTAGATCCTTCTCTATCAAAGAAAGAGCTGGCTACTGTAGCTTACAGAAAAGGGAGGAGACAGTTCCACTTGGAGGTAAAACTCAAAGTTAAGTAAATGTGGGCTGCAGCAGGCTCAGAGAGCCCATCTACTGGTGATTATCTTGATTTTTCAGTGACTGCCACAAAAAAAAAATCTTTCTTGGAGCTAGAGAGTATTATGGTAAGTGAAATAAATCAGTCAGAGAAAGACAAACACAGATGATGGCACTCATATGTGGAATTTAAGAAACAAAACAAATGAGCAAAGGAAGGGAAAAAAAGAGTGAGAGACAAACCAAGAAACTGACTCAACTATAAAGAACAAACTGAGGGTTACGAGAGGGGAGGTGGCTGGGGGGACCAGGGAAATAGGTGATGGGGATGAAAGAGGACACTTGTTGTAATGAGTCCCAGGTGATGTATGGAAGTGTTGAAACACTATATTGTACACCTGAAACTAATATTACACTAGGTTAACTGCAATTTCAATAAAAACTTAAAAAAAAATCTCTCCTGACATAATCTCTCGCTCTATCAGATTTTATTATAAGTCTATGCTAATGTTCTCATAGTAAGAACCTTTGAGAGCACATACTATCAAAAGGTATTATTTAAAATATCTTGATAGTATACAGTATGAAAGTTGGTGCTATTTATTGAGAGATGTTGGTATCTCAGCCGTAAGTGTTGGCTATTTCAAAATATTGGGATTTTGCGTGTAAACTACAGACCTCAAATTTCTTTTCAGTCCCGCTGTGCGAGTGTGCCTATTAGCTGCATTACAACGCATACCTAACTGATTTTGGATCCACGAAGCAGAACAAGGCATTTTCCCAGATCAAAGAATGAGCTCAAGTGCCGCTCACCTCTACTAACATGACCAAGCTCAAGACAGATTTTCTTAATACTTTTTTTTTCTGCCTTGCCTGGATATAGCCTCAGAATCCTTCTAAACAGTGTTCCATGTAGTCACTTACCCATGAATTTGAGTTAGTACTTGTGATGAACTATTTGCTTTATCCTTGTTTGTGGCTTCAGTGCCATAAAGAGTTAAACTGAACTAGTTGTGGTCATGTTAGAGGTAAACTGGACTAGAAGGAACATGGTAAATTTTGAAGAAGTTTTAGAAAATGAAGAAAGAATAAGGAAGATATTGATATCAGGGATGGTGCCCTTCCCTGGACTCTCACTAATAAAATCTCTATTCTAGAACACATTGATAATGTTTTTGGTGAGTTGTTTCTTCTGACTTTATTAAAAAGAACCATTTTGCTACTGAGTTAATGAGGTCTTCTTTGTATGGGAAGTATTTTATTTATTCTACGTTCAATCTTAGCTAAAGGTTCAAGAAGCGATGTATTTCGTTATTCTATCTGGGTTGACATCTGGAAGTTAATCTTGAACATAAGTTATACACAACAAAATTCACCTTTTTAATACAATTCAGTGGTTTTTAGTATACTCACAAAGTTCTGCAACCAACACCACTATCTATTTCCAGAATCTTTTCATCACCCAAAAAAGAAATGCCATACCCATTTTTTCCCTTCTAGCTTCTGGGAACCACAGATTTATTTTCTGTCTATTTGCCTTTTCTGGAAACTTCAAATAAATGGAATTCTATAACATGTGGCCTTTTGTGACTGGCTTCTTTCACTTAGCATCATGTTTTTAAAGTTCACCACATTGTAGCATGGTTAAAATTTCGTTCTTTTTTGAGACTGAATAAATATTCCATTTTATGGATATACTGCTATTTAACCATTCATCAGTTGATGGACATGCGGGCATTTTTCTACCTGTTGGCTATTATGAATAATGCAACTATGAACATTTCTGTACAAGTTTTTATATAACATAAGTTTCAATTCTCCTAGGTCTACATGGAGGAGTGGAAGTATTAGGTCAATGATAATTCTATGTTTAACTTTGTGAGGAGCTGCCAAGCTGTTTTTTAAAATGGCAACATCATTTACATGTCCACTAGGGATGTCTGAGAGTTCTAGTTTCTCCATATGTTCATCAACGCTTGTCACTGTCCATCCCTTGCCATCCTGGTAGATATGAAGTGGTATCGAATTATGCTTTTGATTTGTATTTCTCTAATGATGAATGACATAGTGCATTCTTTCATGTGCTTATTGGCCATTTGCACATTATCTGTTTGGTTGGTTGAGTTTTTGTTTGTTTGTTTGTTTGTTTGTTTTAGAGCAGTGGGGGCAGGGGAGAGGGAGAGAGAGAATCTTAAACAGGTTGCATGCCCAGCACAGAGCCCGATTCGGGGCTCCATCTTGCAACCCTGAGATCATGACCTGAGCTGAAATTAAGAGTCAGATGCTTAACGACTGAGCCACCCAGACACCCCAGCATATCATCTTTGAAGAAATGTCTATTCAAGTCCTTTACTTATTTAAAAAATTGGGTTACTTCTTTTTCTATTGTTGAATTATAAGAGATTATATATTCTAGAGCTTATCATGAATACATGATTTGCAAATATTTTTTCCCCATTCTGTGGGTTGTCTTTTCACTTTCCTGATGGTATCTTTTGAAGAACAAAAGTTTTTAATTTGATAAAGTCCAATTTCCTATTTTTGCTTTGGTTGCGTATGCTTTTGATGGCATAGCTAAGAAACCATTGTCTAATTTAAGGTCATAAAGGTTTACAGCTATGTTTTCTTCTAAGTTTTATAGTTTTAGCTGTTACATTTAGGACTTTGATCTATTTTGAGTTCATGTTCACCCATTAAATTGTTCTGGCATCTTTGTTGAAAATCAATTGAGCATAGATATAAGGATTTATTTCTGAACTCAATTCTATTCCATTGATTTATGTAATAAATAAACACTCCCAATTCGGCAAGTCTTTGAGTAATTTCAAGTTCTTAAAAAGTTGATTTTCACAATTGTTGACTGTTTTTGTGGCTTTTATGGGGACAAGATTTTCTGAAGTCCTCATTGCACCGTTCTTGCTAACATCATTCCCTTTCTTCATCTTTTTTTTAACCAATAAGAAAAGAAAACAATGTTCTGGGGATGTTAAAGTAAACACAAACAAATAATAAAATGGCAAAGAACAGCAGAGATCACATGCAGATGGATGCATCAGGCCAAGGGTCTGGGGAGAGATTTATTGGCCACAGTGTTGGAGTCATGATGACAGGAGGGGAGCGAAGGATACTCTTCAAATACTGCTGCTTAGGCAATTTGAACTGATTTATAAGACATTTATTAGAAATGATAAAATCTTTATGATGGGTCAGAAAAGGGCCATAAACTTCCAAATAGATTTTTTTTTAAAGTAAGTCAAAACTAATCAATCAAAACTAATAATTAAACCACCCTGCCAAAAAGGTCAGAACCTCAGGGTCTGAGAGTCTCAGAACCTCAGGGTCTGAGAGTCTTTTAGTCACATACACGCATCAGAAAACAGAAAAATCTGTTCTGTTTCAGACATCGAGAACAGAGTTCCAAGGTCACATTCAATTGCTCAACACATCTGTACAGCTAGAGTTCAATGTATTAATGACTTCTAATAGCCGGTGCACAGTGTGCTGGGACTTAAATCCCAGGCCATCGCTATGGCAGTATGGCCAGAATGTGCAATCATGAGGGGCTTCTTGGTATCCTGCAGTTCTGTTTGCTGATGAATGTATTGTCCTTCAGGTATGATGGTCATGCCAGGGTGACCATATGGTGCAGTGGACCCCACCTGGGATTTGTAAAGCATAACCTTTGTTTAAAGTTTCATCATGCATAGGCTTACTGTGTCATCAGTTTCTTTATCGGCAAAATGGGAATAACAAAACAATGGAGTCCTATTACATATACATTCAATATTTGGGAAAGCACTTGACGTACTCGGACAAAAAAAAAAAAAACAACAACAACAACAACTGTAAATGACCCAACCACTGTAATATATACATACACTTGAGTTCATACAAATAGCCACTAAATAAGATCTATTTATATATTTCGACACTAAAAGGAAAATCAGCTGTGTTGTGCATAGAAATAGTATTATACATAGAAAACTACACACACTGTACTCTATAATTTAAGGAAGCTTCAAGGGCAATTTTGATGGTATCTGATTTCCATCTTTTGTGCTAATTTAAGAACATAAATTCAAGCTCAAGTGAGATATGACTTCCCATCTACAGTCATTGTAAGAACCTGATGAAAATCATGTCTATAAAATGCTTTGTATGCTGTAATGTTAATTGCTAGTTATTTCTCTTATCATCGGGGTGGGGGGGGGGGTCCTTTAGTTGTTCCAGAGATAGTGAGAAATTTATATTGCCTCCTTTTTGTCTGGTATGGTTCAGAGCCAATATTTGTTCAGGTAGCAGACCAGGAGCGCCTTTTCAATGCTGGTAGTGACAACAGTCTTCCCTCCATTCACCTTACGTGACCCTTCTATGTTGATGTCTACAACTCTGTGCTCTTAGTGCTGGGCCCCTCCTGGCTGCCCGTTCTCTGTAGCACCCGTCCTCATAGCTAAGCCCTCTGGGCTCTCACCCAGGATTATTTGCCATCCAAAGTGGAGTTCAGCACATTTACACCTGGTATGATCCTGGGAGAAACCTTGTGATTCAGGTCTGATCATGATGCCTACATCTCTATTTTGTTAGCTCTTAGGACCACACGTGTCTAACACAAGGACATGGCCTTCTCTTTTGGCAGCTTCCTTCCTGGGGCTGAAGTCCGGCCCCTGAACTCAGGTGATGACCTTCTCACCAGATTTCCCGAATGCCTTACTCCCTGCCTCCCTGGATGGGGTCCCGCCTGTAGAAGCACATGGCAGGAGTGGGTAAGTCGTTACTGCTCCAGCTCAACACTGGTTCAAGTCCCAAACACATCACTGACAAATCATGGCACTTTGAGCCAGTTACTTATGCTATCTGACACTTGCTACCTTCATTGGTGAAATGAGGGTGCTAAAATGGTGACTTTGCAGATTTTCAAAGAAGATTAAACAAGGTAACATAAGTAAAGCTCTTAGCACCGTGCCCAAGGGCTTGTAGTCAACTCTTAATAAATGTTAGTTCTTACTTTTCCCGATATCTGATCAGCATACTCCCCCTAATGGCTAACTCGTCTCACCATTTCAAAGTGGACCTCGCTGATACCACTGGTTTCTACCTGCTGCCCATTGTCCCGCCCTTCTGACACCAACTTCTGCCTGCTGCATAGGAGATCCATCTGCAGCTTTATCCATTCTCCCTCGTGCCTGCTCCACGGCTGTGGGCACACCTCAGCCCCTGCCAGTCTGTCCCGTGCCATCGCCCAGCTGCATTCTCTCCTATGACAATCATCTCCCGGATCTACCAGCTGATCAAGGCAGCCCAGACAATAATACATGCAAAGACCCACCAGACATTCATAAAGGTTTTTGTCTATTGTGGGGAGGGGATGCCTCCACGGAACTGCATCTTCAATTATGTATAAGCCACCAGCTTACATTTGGAAGGAGTCTTGCTTTCTTTGCACATCAAAGACTTCCAAAAAATTAAAAAGTCAAATGTATACAAAATACAGTGGGCACAGGGGTTCTCAAAAACTGTTGACTACATTGCTGGAAAATAAATAGTATAGCATTTCTCAAATGTAAAAAACTATTAAATATTTGGGATTGTGAATATATCTGCTTTTTTCCTCAATCAGACTCACAATTATTAATAAATCTACTGATTTACCTCTGGCAGAAGAATGTTCTGTTCTGAAAATATCAAAGAAAAATCACAAATTTCTATGGTTTGCATAAAGTGTTCTCACCTTCTATTTTTAGATTTACCAGTATCTTCTGTGGCTTACTAAACCAATTTGTGAGTATATATGGAGAAGAAACAAAGATTCAAAGGGAACTGACATTTGTTGTGTTGCAGGCATGGGATTCTTGACCTGTGTTCTTCCCTCTCAATTCTGACAGATGATCCCATCAGGCGGAATTTCCACTTTAAGAGGGAGGAAACAAGGATTCAGGAAGGTTAATGCAGCAGTCCATGGTCACAGCTAGCCAACCAAGGTCGGGCTCCAAGTCCATGCTTTCCCCCCTGCTCTACGCTGCCTCCAAATATTTCCTCGCCTATCTCTTTTTCATACTTGTATTCATCTTCTTATAGCAGGAGAGCAAAGTTTTCTTCCTTTTCCTTATTGTGGAATCCTGGGGGGATCAATGTTTTGGCGTAGAAGCCCATTTTGGCTTTTCTACACATACTCTTCATATTGATAACACGATAACCAGATTAACTTTTTATCACCTTGCCTCAAATTTAAAAGGTTTTTAAACATGTAGAGTTTTCTAAAATTAGGGTATGCCTTATAAGTGATCTACAGTAGTATACCTCCCCACCACCCGCAAAGGATGGTAACAAATCAAAGGTTAGAATCAAGGCATGGACAATAAGATATCTCCGCCTGCACTTGGATTAGTGACAGTGGACAGAGACTCCACAATCTTAGGCTCAGAGAACTCCGGCCATTATCCTCTGTAGATACTGCTGGGGAGTGGGGACTGGGGCAACAAAGAGCCATTCAGCATGAGGGTGACTCTGGCAGAGACTCGTAAGTACAAGGCACAGCCCAGCATTTCAGTCCAATGTCCCAGTAAGTAGTTACTCATTTGCATTGAGCAGAAGGCACTATGTGTGCATCTTGTGGGTAATCCATTTCTGCACTGGACTGGACCCCTGGTGTCAGACAACAGGGTGCTTTGTATTATCCAACATAAGCAAGTCTGCCAGACTTTCAACCTCCCTGCTGCCTTAAAAAGGGGCTCCTTACACAGTTTTGTAAAGCACATCTCTTTTCAGTAAATGTTTTTGATAGGAATGGCTTCTCTTCTTCCCTCTCCTTGCCATATGAGGTCCCTAAAAATGACAAAGTTCCAAGAAACTTGTCATTCCCACTCAATAAAACTCCTCCAAACCCCTGACGCTTAATTAGCTTCCACGGATAAAGAGATGAATGAGCTCTGGAAGGTATGCACTTAAATCTAAATCCTGCCAGAAAGCAATGCACTGAGGAGGGCTGATTTGTAGGGCGACTACATAGGCAGGACCTACTTCAGAAATGTAATGGATAAAATGATCTATAATTGAGAAGACGTGACTGGCATTTGCAGTCCTATTTTGGTCCCAAGTGGTAAGAAACTCCTCCCAGAATGAAACCTCTGGTTTAGCAGAGGCTTTCCTGTTGGGGAAGGTTTCAAATACCAATTTGCTTTAGGAGAAAGGAAAGCCTGTATTTAAAGAGCAGCTTCAAATTGCCATGTACGGGCTTTAGTGCCGTCCTGGCACATAGAGCTGTGGGCAGGGGGTCCCTTTTCCTGCTGTGGAAATGGGCTTTTCAGCTTTCCCGGTATCCATTTCAGGAAGAATTTCCGCTGCTTACCAGTGGAGCCAGAGGTGTGCCCTGGACTGCAGAACTGTAGAAACTTTGCGTGCATGCATGCAGGGGCTGGAAGCCACCTTGCTGTGCACTGGTACTGGGAAGCTTTCCTCCACTGCCACTTAGCATCAACAATGAACACAACGGGGAGAACCAGGGCAGACCCACTGACCAGAGTGTGACCAGCAGCTGCCAACCTGGGTCCTGGTCCCAGAAGAAGGCCATGGGGGCAGTTGGGGTCTCACTTCTTCTCCGTGATTCAGCAACTTCTCCCATATCTGGGGTGTTTGGGCCTTTGGGGAGTGAAGGGAATTTCTGCAGAAAACGTTATGACACTTTTCACCTCAGAGGTGGCTTTGTTCATAAAATCCTACAAGAGTGGCATTAACCTCTGTGATTCCCCTTGGTCACAAAATGGCTTCTTCCTCTGGGTTCCTTGAAACCTTCTCTCCTAGTTTTGCTCCTACTTTCTACCTGCTCTTCTCAGACTTCTCCTTGGGATATTCTCACCTTTGTTTGTCTCTTTAAGTGTTTGTATTAAGTGGTTGTGGGTCTGGTTTCTGTTCTCTGATGAGTCTTTTTCCCTGTAGCAGGAACTGCCTCCCCAATATCCATTCTCTCCCCCTTCCTCTGAAGAAGCCTAGCTTGATGGGGGCTGGGACTATACTGAGCCAGGCCCCTGCGACTGCCAGGCCATCCCTGTATGCAGAGTGGCCAGTAACAAAGTTCCACACAGAGATGGAAGAGAACCTTGTTGGACGGGGTTTCCAGGAAAGCTCCTTTAAAGATGGGCCTGATGCAGTTGGCTTGTCTTCCCGTCTGAGCTGGAGTTGCAGTGGCCATGTTAAACTCAGGGGGTTAACTGGGGTGACCAACTCATCCTAGTTAGCCTGGGACTCTGCTGGCCTGAAAACAAAATGTCTCATATCCTGGGAACCCTCTGAGTCCCAGGCAAACTGACACAGTTGGTCACTCTAGCAGGTGACCTGAGGATGGGAGTCATTGCCGGGGGCCTGGCAGAACCATTGAAGGGGCTGGGTTCCTGCCCCTATTGTGGAGTCTTCCAATCAGTCTGGACTTCTTACCTCTGTACTTTTCATCATGACAGAGAAAAAACAAGTGCAAGTTTAAACCAGTGATTTAGTTGTTTCTGCTACAGGCTTTTCAAATACCTGTCTGATTCACACCCCCTGACTTTCAGCTTCCCGAATCTGTATCACCAGCCTGATCCCTCACTGCCTTCCAGACCCATGTGTCCAACTTCCTGGTGGGCCTCTCCACTTGGACACAAACCCATTCTTTTCACCCCCAATTCTGCTCTTCCTCTGGGTTCCAAATATGAGTGACTGGAGCCCCTGACTACCCAGTGAGCAACTAAGAAATCTCAGCAACTTCACTGATTTCTCCCTCTCCCTCTTTTTCCAAAATTCTATGAGTTTTGATGACTTAATTTCTTAAATTCCTCTCCAAGCCATCCATTCTACCAGGTCTCCTGTCCTGCTCCAGTTTAGAACACCATCTTCTGCCTGGAGTATTGAGGTAGCCTCCCTGCTTCTGCAGGGAACCTTGCCCTACTCAAATCTGATCTCCACATGGTAGCCGCAGTATTTGTATTGCTTCCTGGCCTAAAACATCTGAGAGAATTGCCACTGCCCATGATTTATAAGGCCCTGATGTTCTGGCTGTCATAGCTCACCACCATATCCTTGTCACAGTCTACAGCAGTACAGAATTTCTTTTAGCTCCTCTATGCTAAGGTGCTGCACTCTGTCTTGCTTCTCAGCCTTCTCACATGGTGTTTCCTTTACCTAGGATAGTCTTTTATCTCCCTTCCTTCATAAATTCCACTCTACTAGCTCTTGCCTCCCTTCCTAGCTCACTCCTACACTTCATTCAGGTCTCAGCTCAAGAGAGCCACTATGTACCATTGTGCAGTGCACACCCTGGACAACTGTACATGGTGATCCTTTTTAGATACTGCTTTTTCCAGGCAATATACTTATCTGTATTCCTCACTAGGTTTTAAGCATGTAAGGGCACATATCACATCTACCTGCCTCCTGGTAGGTGCTCTCTATATTTTTAAAGAAATGAATAAACTTCCTGATGATATAAAGGATACATTAAAAGTCTTTCTTATTACAGAGATTTCTCATTAGGTTTGAATTTCAATTCAATGTACTTTTATCCTAGGAAATGTGGCATTTAATGTGAGCTGTAATTTCAATGGCAACCCACACTATACTTAATATTTTCATGTATGCTCCCACTGTTAACTTTCCGAAACTCAAATTCTCATTATGTCAAGATACACAAAGGATTGTTAAAATACACAATTCTTTGCCTTTCTGGAATGCAGAATTTATGGGAGGCATTCAGAAAATGCTTCAGTGTGTGACATTTCTAGATTAAAGAGAGCTATAGTTTTATCAGCTTCAAATTTCGAGGCGTTCCAAAGTGCAGAGATCAGCGATACATCGGGAAGTGATGAGGTCAGCACTGCTTAAACTTCTTGAATGCCATTTTCGTTCCCCCTGACAACGGGGAAATTATTCTCATATCCTGGCTAACACTGCAAAAGTAGTCTTAAAAGATTACAACGCATTAAGCCTGGCAAAAGTAAAAACAAACAGCAGCAGGCAATCTCCAGTGTAAACAATCTACCAACATTTGAAACCACTACCACAGATGTCGGTTCCACCCTCCTTTGTAGGGTATGGGAAGGGTGCAGATTGAAACCCTGCTGGCCCCAGTGGCAGTTTAAGAGGAGAAGTTTACCTTAGCAACCATCAACAGAAAACCAAATGATGAACCCGCAGTGAAAGGTCATGGGATATTTGGAAAGGGAGCCACGCTTGATACGATGTTTAACAAAGAAGTATGAAAACAGCAGAAAAGGCTGCATTATCTGGTAGAGTTTATCTACCAAAAAAGTCAGTTCTCGGAACATATTTTCCACTACACGACTTGCCAGGCGGGGAAGATATTCCTTGGAAACTTAGGAAATGCGGAGGGTAATGACCTCAGGAGACCACAGGTAACTGAATGCACTCTGACAGGTCCCCTGAGTGCACCTGGAAGGGAGAAAAGGACTCTTCTTCCATGGAATACATGTTCATTTACAAGGAAATTTTCTTATTTTGACTTATAAGAGACTCTAAGCCCCTATCTTACCAATTTTGCCAACAACACTGCTGAGAGCAGAGCTGAGTATTTTTGTTCATGCATTATGCAAGGCAATTCTGTCAAACAAAAGGAGTTACACACATTTCAGCTTCATACGAACCAGAATGAGATAGGAGTGCCTATGAAAATTTCACCACAGTCCAGGTAAATAAATAAATCTGAATTAAAATGTATCTTAAATACATATGTTTACATAAAAATAGCTCTATATACATATTTACTTTTATTTGCACTTTCTCATTTCAAATTCAGCATTTTATACCTATTATAAAGTATGAAGGCAAGTAGGAATAAGAATATTCAATGTAAAAAGAAAATATAGCCATAGAGGTGAAGACAGTTCTTTGTCGTTGCATTATGGAGAAGACATAACTCACAACGGTTGAACGTAATAATAGAAGGAAGGGTTTAAAGGAAAGTAAACCCCAGAATATCTTTTAAATGAGTGATCTGCTGTAGATTTGTGGCTTTAAAACTTTTTATTTTTCAAACATAATGTAGAACTTCATCTATTAACAGAGCAAAGAAGAGTGGCTAGGGTTGCCCGGTGGGCTAAAAAGTTTTATTCTTTCCTTTGTTGTCTGGGGCAATTTTGCCTCTGGGGTCTGTTCCCTCCCAATTAGTCTTGTTTACAGGGGCCCTGCGGCTTGTTCTGTGGACCTGGGGGTGGCTGGGAGACCCCTGACTTGGGCAGTCTTGGGTCTCTCTGACCTACTAACCAGAGCCCTTCCTGTCCACTCTGAGCCAGACCCCTGCTCCTGCCAAGTCTGTTTTCTCAAGTTAGCGGGATGCTTGGTCTAGTCCATGAATGCACTCTCTCCCTGTCTGTGTAAGTAACCACATTCACATGGGCTGAGAAAGCCTCATTTGCCAGACAGTCTTTCCTAAGGTCAAGAGCCAACATGTTCTACATTCCTCCTAATCCAGCAGTTCTCAATCTCAATCTTGAAGGCACCTTGGAATCACTGAGGGAGGCCCAGACATCAGTCCACATCCTGGGAGACCCCTCCATCCCAGGCAGACTGGGATGGCTAGTTACCCTACTATAAGTAGAATTCGTAGACTCCTTGCAGGTGGCTCTCATGTCAAACCAGGTTTGAGAAGCACTCTTTTTATCTGTTTGCTCTTTTCCTTTGGTTCTCTCCCTGCTGAACCCAGTCTGACCATGCACGCAATGATGGCAGGCTTTGTGTCTGTTCTACTCGCTCGGGGCTTTAACCCCAGGGCCTGGCACATACTAGGTGTTCGATAAATATAGACTAAATGAGTTCAGCAGGATATCCTTTCATTCATTCACCCACGGTAAATGTGGTTTAAAATAAAGGGAACGCATTAAAAGCAAATAACAATAAACACTGGCAATGAAGTCCCTGTTAATATACATCAGAAATCCTCCTTAAATATGAAAATAAATGTATGACGACGTGCCCAAGGCATATACTAAATCACAGCAAAGTTGGTAGAAAAACAAGGCAATGGGTTTCGATGAGTTATCTGCTACGGATTCTGACCAAGATTCTGAGGACAAGAACACGGAGAGCAACTGTTTTTATTACATATAATTTGAGAGCAGCTAACTGTTCACAAAGCATGGGGGTCTATTTCAGCTTTACAGCCACCCCGGGGTATAGCTGGAGACGCGTTATCCTTTATTTCACATATCGGGAAAGCCAGGCTCAGAGAAAACACGCTGCCTGATGAGCAGCTGGGTTCTGGATCCCACTTGAATTGCCAGATTAAGCAATTCGAAGTCCTTAAGCATACCCCCCAATATTGCACGGAACACACTTACACTAGAAAAATCATTTGTCATTTATCTGAAATTCAAATCTATTTTACCTGGCAACGCCAGGCTCCAGGCCAATTCTTCTGTGAAAAGAGGCTATTTGATTTTGAGGATCACTGTGGACCCTCCCAGATAAAGGTCTGAGACGTGGTTCCTTCTCCTTTCTAACCGCTGTGATTCAGCCTTCCAGAAGTTTCTGCACAGGCTAGCCCGGGGACGTATGCCTTTCCCCAGCATAGCAGTGGGCCAAGCTGAGTGAGGAAAGGGGTGGCAAAGGGTGACACACACGCTGTCTCTCAGGGCTCCAGGACCACACTCTCCACGTGGACTCAACTTTCTAAAAATTTTATTATGATTATTATTTTGAATACAGAATGGTACATAATTCAAAGATATAGCAAAGGTTCTCCACAGCAAAGGAAACCATCCACAAAATGAAAAGGCAAACTACCAAGTGAGAAAAAATACTTGCAAATCATGTATTAGATAAGAGGTTAATATCTAAAACATAAAAGAACTCATACAACTCCATAGTAAATAAGTAACCCGATTAAAAATGGGCAGAGGATCCTAATAGCCATTTTCCCAAACAAACATTAAGACAGCCAACAGACACATGAAAAAATGCTCAGCATCAGTCAGGGAAATTTCCAGGGAAATGCAAATCAAAAACCACAATGAGGCATCACCTCGCACCTGTTAGAATGGCTAGTATCAAAAAGACAAGAAATAACAAGTGTTGGCAAGGATGTGGAGAAAAGGGAACCCTGATGCACTGCCGCTGGGAATGCAGGCTGGTGCAGCCACTATGGAAAAACAGGGCATTAGGCCAAGTGAAATAAAGCAGCCAGAGGAAGACAAAAACCATATGATCTCACTTATATATGGAATCTGGAAAAATAAAAAAAGGAAAAAGAAAAAGAAAAACACAAAGAAAACCCAAGCTCATAGCAACAGAGAACAGACTGGTGGCTGACAGAGGTGGCAGGGGCCGGGGGTGGGGGGTGGCGCGAAATGGGCGAAGGAGGCCAAAGGTACAAACTTCCAGTTATAGAACGAATAAGTCATGGGACTGTAATGTACAGAATGATAGCTATAGTGAATAATACTCTTTTGCATATTTGACAGTTGCTAAGAGAGTAGATCTGAACAGTTCTCATCACAGGACAAACATTGTGTAACTATATATGGTAACGCACGTTACCTAGACTTACTCTTGTGATCATTCCACGGTATATACAAAAATTGAACTATTATGTTTTTACCTCTCTGTGAGCCCTAAGCCCTGCAGGGGTAGTGTGGCTGGTGGACAGAACATGGTTTTAAAATCAGGAAGCCCTTACTTTAAAAATGTAATAATCTCACTCACGGGAAGTCCCTGGTACAGCATTTGGCGTAGTATAGGTTCTCAGTAAAGCATGGTCTCAGATTCCCTAACTGTCAAATCATGATTATACTACTCTATCAAAAAATTTTTTGATATTGAGGCCATGTCCCTCAGAGTTTTCTCAAATTCTATAACTTATGTCCCACCCTTGGGGTTTTGCTTTATCTATGTACCAATTATTTAATGCTTTTCTTTAACCATATTCATCTTTAAAAATATAATATATATTTTACCTGGTTCCTTAGCAGTGGTAGCCATGAAATTTGGGAATTGCTGTGCTGGTTAGCCTAGTACATTAAAAAATACATACAACATTAAATTATTAGTATATTGTTATATATTATTATTATTATATCTCAACAAAACTGGGAAAATATGCATAATTGTCTTAAAAAATATGGCATGTGCCACCTAAAATAGTCCTGTGAACCACCATGGTATGCATACACCATGAAACACTGATTTACGTGAAAGTCAGCTATTATATTGGCAAACTACTTTTCAAGACTGGGAGACTAAGGCCCAGAGAGAGTGAGAAATTGGTTCAAAGCCAACCAATCTATTGCAGAATTAAGACAGAACACAAGTTTCTGGATTTCCAGGTCCACATTTCCATTCGCCAGTCTCCTAAAATACCTCTAGTTGGAGCCTAAATTAAGTCCTGCTGCAAAATTACAGGACAAACACTGTGATACCCTAAACCAATCTCGCTCTTTCGGCACTGTCTGTATTATTTCTTCACCTAGGAAACCTAAAGGTAGCCTTTCCCTCCCAGAACATGCCTGACAGCCTGCACCTGAGCTAGCCTAGCTATGCACCTTGTTCAGTTCATATCCTTGCTTGGCGTGTACAAGCAAACTGCCCCGGGGGAAAGAGGACGCAGGAGAGTAGAGAAATCCGGGGGGGGGGGGGGGTGTCGACACTGTGTGTTGTTTAGAGACTTTTCTGGACATTTTCTGACCTTGTTTCATCCACTCCCGACTACATACTCTCAAATGTATTATGCTGTGTGAAACCCTCTCATGGAATATCTAGACATTTCCACCAATTGCCTCCAAAAATATAGGGTACATTTAAATTCTGTGTTTCTTGGGGGCACCTGGGTAGCTCAGTTGGTTGGGCATCTGCCTTTGCCTCAGGTCATGATCTCAGGGGTCCTGGGATGGAGCCCCGCATTGGGCTCCTTGCTCAGCAGAGAGCCTGCTTCTCCCTCTTCCTCTGCTGCTCCTCCTGCTTGTTCTCTCTCTCTGTCAAATAAATAAATAAAATCTTTAAAAATAAATAAATAAATTCTGTGCTTTTTAAGAAGAATTTTAAAATCCCTATATGTTCCCAAATTGAGCACCAATACAACGAAAAAGTCCACAAGAGAGGAGCCTGCATTCCTGCAGAAGCGGCAACAGACCAGGCAGCTCTGTGATGAGCCTTCCTGCCTCTGTTTCCAAGGATCAGCCTCAAAGGCCAACGAAGAGTTGAGGACGTTGCAGGAGATGCGTGTCATTTTTACCTTCAGGCATTCATTCCCTCACCGTTCTGGTTAACGGCACCCTGTTTTTTCCTTGTAGAACCTGCCCTTCCTTAGTTTCAGCCCAAATGGTTTGAGTGGCACTGACCCCAAACCCCCTCTTCCAGGAGTGGCCACATGACCCAGGTCTGACCAATCGGGTTGCCCCAGCCCTCTGGCTACACAGATTGTTTTAAGAGTGAGCACATGGACCTACTCAGGTAAATGAGGCTCAATTCTGAGAATTTTGCTAGGAGAAGCCTTCCTTCTCTAGGAACCATTCCCTGTGAGAATGCTGGATGCCTCCACCTGTCAGAGTCCATGAGGAAGGCCCCCTGAAAATGCAGCCAGCACGGCAGAAGCCAACACCAAGAGAAAGGAAGAGAAGGAGACTGAACTGGACAACATTTTTTTTTTTTTTTAGATTTTATTTATTTATTTGACAGAAAGGAGAGAGATCACAAGTAGGCAGAGAGGCAGGCAGAGAGAGCAGAAGCAGGCTCCCCGCTGAGCAGAGAGCCCGATGTGGGGCTCGATCCCAGGACCCCGAGATCATGACCCGAGCCGAAGGCAGAGGCTTTGACCCACTGAGTCACCCAGGCGCCCCTGGACAACACTTTTTAAGCCCTTCCTTGCACCTGAAGCCAGATACCCCTGAAATACTAATTTACATTAGGTGATGAAGTCCTTTAGTTTAAGCCAGTTTGAATTAGAGTATGTTTCAGTTGAGGAGGGGAAAGCCCTGTCAATACAGAAGTCAGAGTGAGTGCCCGATCTGTTCCCTTCAACCAGGAGGAAATGGGGGAGGGGGAGGACAGGAGGCAGAGGCTGTGAACTGGGCAGCAGAAGGGGTCAGAGACCCGTCTCTTGTCTCAACACTGCCCCTACCTCGCTGTGTGTTCATGAACAGTGAGTTAACCTCTCCAAGCCTCAGTTTCCCCATCTGTAATGTAAAGGAATTAGACAATCAGTAGTTCTCACGCAGACCTCTGTGGAGCCCCAAAGCCCCTCAGGCAACGAGAGGGTTCTGAGGACGAGGTTCCCAGACTTCCAGCTGTGCAACTCACTTCCTTTTTATCTAGATTATTTGTTGGGCTCTCTTATAGGTTTTGTTGGAAGAACGGGTTCTACGGCTAAAACAGATCGGTCGACTGTTCCAGTTCTGTTTATACTAAAGTCTAAATTGAGTCAAGACTCATCTCGGGCCAGTAAAAATGTGGTGCCTCCATGCTAAGAGTTGGTCAGAAGCCAAGGGCAAGAGCTCAATCCCGGGAGGGTTTGTTAGCTTTGCACAGACATAAAAAAATTGTTAATGGTAATGATCTACACCCCTAATCTCAAGAACCGTCTTGGACATGTGGGTCAGTAGTCATACAGGGAACTGGGAAAAGGAATGGGGATGGGTCCATGCAGTCATAGCTCTGCCCTAACTGCTAGTATAAACACCACCAGTAACACTCAAGGCAGGCAATCTCTTCATAGCCAGAGAACAGAGGGTGGCGTGCTTGGAGGTTTGTTTGTTTTTTTCCTTTCTCAAGACAGTGTGATCATTGTAGAAGAAGCTGAAATAACAGACAGCACTTGCTGTTACACAATCGATTGCACAACACCTGATGTGTACCCATAGTGCTCTAAGTTCACGTGGATTTCTTTTTTCTTATAGAGACAACATACACGTTGTAGTGGAAGTCAGATGAAACAAAAATTTCTTTAAAAGCATATAAAAGCATTTCTATGGGAACATCAAATTGTTATGATTACATTAAAAACGTATTCACTTGCAGGCAGGTTTTGACGCTCTGTGTAAATTTGGGGTGTTCCACATCTTGAAAAACTGTATCTTAAAAAATACATTTTAACACCAATTGCCAGAATGGGTCATCCACTACTATAGTCAAAACAATTTTCTTTGCTTTATTTCAGGTAAAAATTGCAAATATGATTAAAATCTACATAACAAATATCTGTTCTCAAAATAATATCGATCTTGCCAACAGTAGCTGAATATTTAATTTACTTTAACAAACATGCTGAAAGGTAATAAATGAAAATTATTTTTCTATTTGTCCTTCTAGTCTCTGCATAACTAATGGTTTTCTCATTAGAAAACTATTTTTTTCAATAGTATGGAACTCAGGCGATTTATCTTAATACAAAAATAAAATCATATATATTTTGAGGTTTAATTTCTCTTGTTGATTAACTCCTGATTTCTATCACTTAGGTGATATATGCTATAGATACACAAAACCCAGGCGGGGGACGGGGTGAGAGAGGATAAGAATTAAGTCAGACAAAGCAGCGTCAAGACAAGATGCAGGCAGAGGGTCAGCTGAGGGCAAGCTATGAATGTAACACAACACATCTCAGGATTTGGAAGCAAGTAGCGGTCAGGAAGAATCCAAATTGGGAAAGACAGATGGTTTCGGGATTAGACGAATGCAAAAGGGTAAGGCTCAAGATAGAAATGTATGTCAACACTTGGGACAAAATAGGGAGTTTCAGACAGCACCTTGGATAGCTCCCCAGGCAAGAGGTGCTCTGACAAAGCTAAGACCCTAACAAAGGATCTTATCTTCTACACCTTAGAATTCCCAGTTGGTACCACCCCAGATGGAATGAACTTGGTGCCTGGAGTCTGAGGGAACCAGTTACAATATTCCACTGGAAGGTTTGACTTAAAACCCTGAGGATTATGTCTGTGCCCCTCAGTAATAGACTCCTCGGTGATCGGGTGGGGGGTATGAAAAGTATTGTCCTTCTAAACTTGAGATAATTTGCTTCCCAAAAGTCTGTCCCACTTAATTTGGGAACAGAAGTTCATCCAAGGACCAACACTGCTGTGAACAAGGGGTTCTATGGCATAGTTTTCATGTGTTAATGTTGACCTTTGATTTCACATCGTCCCTTTAGGGTACCTATACTTGTAGATTAGAAGAAGTGAAATATAGTGAATTATGTATTTATTAGACGGAATAAAGTCTTATATTAAAACAAGTTTAATCTTCCTATTACTACCACTTCAACTAGAATTCATGATAATAAAAATCCCTGGGTGTGACTTTCACGCAGGCATCTGTTTTCAGACTTTATTATCCTCTGACCAAGTACTATTATTAGTGGAGGAAAGTTTACTTTAGTTGACTCCTCATTAGTAGAGCCCAAAGTCTCTTGGATTCAAAGACAAGCATTATCGTTTATCTCAAAGTTCTTCGGCTGTTTTTTCTTACGGTATCAGTAGGTCATAACAATAATCGGAAAATCAAACTAATTTCGAATTGCTTAGTCACTAAATGAAATGTGACATTAAGATTATTAATCTAGGGGCGCCTGGGTGACTCAGTCGGTTAAGCGTCCAACTCTTGATTTCAGCTCAGGTCATGATCTTGGGGTCGTGAGATCAAGTCCTGCATCGGGCTCCACACTCAGCGCGGAGTCTCCTTGAGTTTCCCTTTCCCTTTCTTTCTGCCCTTCCCCTCACTCTCTCCCTTTCTCTCTCTAAAGTAAATAAATAAAATCTTAAAAAAATATTATGAATCTAGTGAATAGGAAATTTTTATAGATTAACCTAGGAAAGGAATCAGGTAGAAGGAAGAAAAAAAGAAAACAAACCCAAGTTGTGAGTTATGGTTGGGCATGGGGAGGAGTGGTAACAGAGAACTAGAGCCACTATCCAACGTGCGGCTGTGACTGTGGCGAGCCCAAGACATGATGCTGTGGCACCAGCCCTGAGATCCACAATATTTACTGAGCATCTACTCCAAACCAGGCAGTGCTCTAACGTCCTGGAGATAGAGCTATAAACAAACAAGATGTTCATGGCATTTTTTTCCTCCTTTCTGATGTTCTTAAGGCAGGTCTGCCATGATTGAGAGCTGTCTGCATGATAACTCTTCAAAGACTGTGACCAAGATACAATACAAGGAGGTAGCAAAACAGGAGGTGGGGAGGTCAGATCTGGCAGTGAGGGGCATGACAGAGCTGGGTAAGAGGATTCAGGGTTGCAAGTCCCCCACCTCACAAAACTAGCCTCACATTTTATGAATTGAGAGTGTGCCAGGAGAAGAGAACGGGGTTCTAGTTGGTGTTTTGAAGCCAAGGAGGACTTGACGTATTAGAGGAGACATAAGTGACACCTAGCTAATCTATTCTTCCTATCACAAAATATTAACATTAGAAAAGGTCTGAGAAGTCTGAGTACAACCCCCTCTTTCAACTCTTCTTCCGTCTCTCAGCTAACTAGCAGGAAAGCCAGAACATGCTCAGCTGTCCTGAAATGGAAGCAAGATGTTTCTCTGTGTGCCTTCCACACTTGAATTGTATCTGGCTAACGATTCTCCCTAATAACAATAGATCACTGATTTCATATCAATAAATATAAATTGGAAGGACTACAGGGCAGTCATCCCCGCGGTTTCCTTAAGTCCCCGGCAGGCTGGGCGTTGGCTTGGGATGAGGGATTGAAGACAGAGGAAATTGTGGGTAAGAAGGAAAGGGGAATGAAGCCAAGGAAATGGAACGCGAGGCCTGACCTGGAGCTTGCAGGCCTCTTTCATTGAGAAATACCCTCCTTGTCTTCAGTTACAACTGCCTTCTGGCCTGCCAATTGTTACTGCTCTTCAATATAACAGACTGTCCTAAGTGATCAATCAGACAGGAGCAGCTCTGGTTCAGGGGACATTATAGCCACGCAGGAACATTTTCGCTGAAAGATAGAGCCCTTTATTGCTTTGATTATAAAACAAACAAAAGTTGGTAGAAGCCCTAAAATGTGCACTATTTTCCAAAAATCCAGCACAAAACAAGTATAATTTTGTAAAACTAGAATTATAGAATCTCTTAGATACACACCTTAAAATGAAAATACTGAACTATATCCGTTACTACTAAACTGTCGATGGTGCAACATGAATCTATATCTGTATCTATCTACATATCTATCTATCTATCTATCTGTCTGATAGAGCAAAAGAGAGGGAGAGGCAATAATGGACAAATTTGCCCATTCTATCTGAATTGTTCTCATTCTTGGGGAAAGACAATTGCAGCCACTGCTCACTTCCACAGTTTTCAAAACTTGTTCACATTTGCTATTCTGGATTCTGAATTTACTAATAAAATAAAATTCCCTGTTCCTTTTTTTTTTTTTTTTTCACTTACTCCTTGGCAGGAGATGCTAAGAGTGAAGATGAACATGCCTCCAAATTTTATTGGTAATCATTAGTGTCTCCTGAAATATTCTTATTGTAGCTTTTTAAAAAAATATTTTTTTTTTTTTTGCCATTTTCAACATGCCTCCGGTGGAAGGAGGTTGGCATTTATTAAAAAGTTCCAACTGGCTGGTGGCACTGTCTTAAGTGCCAGAGTGAACCAGGTAGAGGAAATTGCTTCTTAAGTTTGCAGGTCTGAAAGAAAGGGAGCTGCCTCTCTTCAATGAAAAATAACTTCTATGATTGGCACTATTCTCCAGCCAGGCCTCCAAGCAGGCTCTTTAGATATAAAACTGCAAGAGCTCTGGACTTGCCTTTCAGATAAAGAGCAGCCCAGCCAGCCTCCAATCTAAACTCTTGGATTTAAAGACAGAAAATATGTGTAAAAAAGATGCCCCAATATTTTTTGAGATTAAAAGATAATAATACTCTAAATCAGAAACTACTAAGGCAAAAGCATTAAAACAAAACAAAACAGTGACATGAGATGAGAGAACATACATACTTTCCCCAACTTTTCTGCTGTGTGAATTAGATTTAAGTTCCATGAGAAAATTACAGGAGAGTAAAGCTAGGCTTTTGAAGAAAGCTATTCTCCCAGTTTTAACCTAACGAATTTCCCATTCTGGAACAAGTAGCAATTCTTTTTTCTTTTTTCTTTTTTTTAAGATTTATTTCTTTTTTGAAAGAGAGTGGACACGTGCACACATGTGAGTAGGGGGAGGGGTAGAGAGAGAGGGAGAGAATCTCAAGCCGACTCCCCACTAAGTGTGGAGCCTGACATGGGGCTCAATCCCACAACCCAGAGATCATGACCTGAGCTGAAATCAAGAGTCAGCCGCTCAACTGACTGAGCCCCCCAGGAGTTCCTTCTAATTCACAGAGCTTTCTGTAGACAGCTGCAACACACACTGTCTTATTTGAGCTTTGCAACAATCATTTGAGGTGGCTATTTCCTCTCCATGTGCTTTAGAGCTCAACACTTCATGGTCTGTTATCTAGAAGCCAGATGGAAAGTCCCATAACCATTTGTCCATCTCCTTGCATTTGTCCCGCCCATTAGGCTGAGCCGCACCCACCTTGTGGACCTCACCAGAGCTGGGACAGTCTGTTATGTTCAGGCAGGATCCCTATTATTTTGCCTATAAATGAGATCATCATAAGCAGGAACAGGCAACATAGGCATAGCAGCCAATAGGCAAGTTGTAGGTGAATCAATTTCAGTTGCTCAGCCTACTTAGGTTAGGGTGTCAGTCTCCAAGCTCCTCCAGGAAAAGATGGCCTTTTGAAGGTTGTTTCTCTCAGCAGATCGGACCTGGGGCTAGCTCATATGATGAATATGGGACCACCAATATGCCAAATCTATCTGAGAGCTTCCACAACCTTTGGGAGAATGGCTAAAGTCTTAAAGGCCACCAGGAGACTCAGGAGGACTGAGGACTAGTAAGGAAGTTTCATTGTTTCTGAAACTTTTTGATCAATCAATCAATTTATTTACTTATTTACTGGGGAAAGGGACAAAGGAAGAGGAAGAGAGAGAATCCCAAGCAGGCTCCACACCTAGCATGAGATTAAAAGATAATAATACTTAGATACACACCTTAAAATGAAAATACTGAACTATATCCGTTACTACTAAACCATCGATGGTGCAACATGAATCTATATCTGTATCTATCTACATATCTATCTATCTATCTATCTATCTATCTATCTGAGAGAGCAAGAGAGAGGGAGAGGCAATAATGGACAAATTGCCCATTCTATCTGAATTGTTCTCAACCCAGAGATTGTGATCTGAGCCGAGATCAAGAGCTGGACGCTTGCACCCATGCACCCCATTTTTGAAGGTTTCTAAATTGTATCCAAACTATATTTTTATTTATTGATCTATGGAAATTTGTGTTGTGTGGATACATACACAGAAATCATACTATACCATTGAATGATGAATGGATAAAGAAGATGTGGTATGTACACACACACACACACACACACACACACACACACTGGACTATTACTCAGCCATAAAAAAGAAAGAAATCTTGTCATTTGCAATGATGTGGATAGAGCTAGAGAGTATAATGCTAAGTGAAATAAATACCATAGCCATATTTCACTCACACCTGGAATTTAAGAAAAAAAACCAATGAACATTGGGGGTGGGGGAAGAGAGGCAAACCAGGAAAAACAATCTCAACTATAGAGAACAAACTGAGGGTTACTGGAGGGGAGGTGTTTGGGAGGGTGAGTTAAATGGGTGATAGGGATTAAGGATGGCACCTATTGTGATGAACACCTTGTGAAAGTGATGAATCACTAAATTCTGCACCTGAAACTATTCTTACACTGTGTGTTAATGAACTGGAATTTATTTTTTTTTTTAAGATTTTATTTATTTATTTGACAGAGAAAGACACAGCGAGAGAGGGAACACAAGCAGGGGGCGTGGGGGAGGGAGAAGCAGGCTCTTGGCTGAACAGGGAGCCCAATGCAGAGCTCAAACCCAGGAACCTGGGATCATGACCTGAGCCAAAGGCAAACACTTAACGACTAGCCACCCAGGTGCCCCAACTAACTAGAATTTAAATAAAAACTTGAAAAAAAATCATACTACAGACAAACTCACAATATGAAGAATTGGAGTTTTATTTCTATTGTTCTGAATATTCTTTGGTGCATATAAGAACCTGGCGGGATGACTACAAAAAATAAGGTATAACAAGCTCATCCCATGCGAAGGGCAGGAAAGGACAGTCCCTCCCAGGTCATCAATCACAATGACACATAAAAAGCCAAAGTCAGCTTCTCCATTCAGCAATTTGGCCATCCCCTCCCCTACAGAAGGGATCTTGTGGTTTTCCCTTGCTCTCAAGCCCAAGACAAACACCCTCAAGATCTGATTTAGCATCTATCACTAGAGCAAACCACATTAGCTCATCTTCCTGGTCTCCTCCTACTCCCGAACCAAATCTTATGCCTGGCCAGCGCTTCCCCTCCTCTGAGTCACCCCTTTGCATTAAACAAATGTGAGAGTCCCTCTTCAGCAAGACTCCTGTAGAAAATGGTACTTCTCAGCCCCATATAGACCCAAGCCCATACTCAACATTTACCAAGCACATACTTTCTGCCAGGCATGATACAGAAGTACATAAAGAGGCCTCCCTCAGTGAGCTAATCGTCTCGTGCAGAACTACTCTGGCGAAGGAAGGCCCAAGCATCGGGGTACCTCATCAAACCAGTGACTGCAAAACTCTCTCCATTCAACACCAAGGAAAACATAACTCTCATTTCTTGTGTGCAACGCAAATACTCAAAGAATTCTTTAAAATTAGGCGTTTCGACCCTCTTAATCACAAAATAGGAACTAGGCCTGTCTTGGAATTAAAAGCTTCCTGACCATTTAGAAACTTTGCAATATTTTCCATTCCTCGACGTCCAGTTTGTGTTTGGGCACAAGACACCGGGCAGGAAGAGCTGTTGGCCACCGAGTCACACAGATTGGTGATGACACAGGGGAACCTAGGAAACTGACCATGTAAACAAACAATACTCCCAAATCCTCATGCAACTAGACCAACTACCCCAGCAAGACCTACCACTGTAGAGCAAGGCATTTTTCTCTTCCTTTTTTCTTAATAAAGAGCCTTTAAAAATGTACATATTTTTTTAAAAAATCATGTTATGTGAAGGACAAAAGTACCTAAGTAGGAGTAACTTAAAAGACAGTGAAGGTCAACATTAAGCATACGAGGGGAAAAAAAAAAGCAAAAGCAACAATCTTTGTTTTTGTCTTTATGTCTTAAGAACAGAGGGAAAACTACAGTGGTCAGCAACGGGGAAATGATTAAATAGATTATAGTCCACATTATGGACTGTTGGGCAACTATGAAAAAGAATGATGTATCTCTATATTGACTTGGAAATATTCGTATGTAGGAGTATGCATATGTGTGCATATGAAGGCATATCTGTGCTTTTATAAATTATTAAGAATAAGACTTTAGGGGCGCCTGGGTGGCTCAGTGGGTTAAAGCCATTGCCTTCGGCTCAGGTCATGATCTCAGGGTCCTGGGTCCTTTATGTTTCTAGACACATAGAAGAATTGTGGGAAAGTACACATGGCCCACTACACTGATGAAATTGGTTCCCACTAGGAGATGGGATAAGAAGATGAGGAAGACTTAATTAGGAATTTATACATTTCTGTAGTACATGAAGCATCACAACAGTGTGAATGTTAACGATCCTTTAACATAATCAATAGCATATTAAAGCACGAACAGGAGTCTAGGAAAATATTCTCCATCCTATCAAATGCATGATAAATTTTAAATGTTTCAACACATACAAATTAAGAATACTTAGCAATAACACTCGTAATTGCATAACATCTAACCACCAAGAAGCTCTCTCTGCAGACAAATGTCCATTGGTTTTAATCTACCGCAGCTGCACCCACTCCCAACTCAGCCAGATAAAGCGAGGTGTGTTTTGCTTGTGTCGGGGGAGGCCGAAGGCACACCTGTCCGAGACCTCCTCAAGGCCCTGCAGTGGGCTGCGGAACAGAGGGAGGACCTCTGACTCTCACCCCACAATCCCTTCACATGACCATGCTGGGGCCCTGGTTTGTAAAGGGCAGGTGTCCTATGACATCTGAGTATAAACAAGTGACCATTTTCCTGTCAAAACCCCCAAAAGTGGCCATTAAATGTGCAGCGTAGGAGCAATTAGTCAAGTGCTCACAAATAACATGCAGAGGCTGACCAGAGAACAAAACCCCTTGGCTTTGATTCACCACCTCCCAGCAGACCACCCACACTGCCTGCTCAAGGACCACGTGTGCTCGTCAACAGAACAATAAGATCTGAAATGCTAGGGCTGTTTAGATTCATGGCACTTTGCTGGGTGGCTTGCTCAGTAGAAGAGGAGTTAATGTCGTTCTCACAGCATTTTCTATGTTAGCAACTTGTTCCCTGAATAAGCCCTTTGGAGAGCTTCTGTGTCTCTCCATGTCTGGATGGCCCATCCATGTCCATCCATGTCTGGATGGCCCACACCATCTAAGATGTCACAAAGTCATCTTAGATACATGAGTTGTACACAACAGCCTATGCCAAGAGGGTTCACTCTCTCAGGAGCTGGGCTGACGATGGAGGGTGAGTGGGCTAATAGTCAGCAGTTTACAGCCTTTCAGCGCTTCTCCTTATGGGGTCCAGGAAAGCATGATTTATTACCAACGGGCATGCATCGGAAGCCAAGAGACGGTGACCTGGCTCTTGGCCTTGACTAGAGAGCATGCCAGCTAAGTGGAGGCTGGAGTGAAGACTAATTCTGGAAGGTGGTTCTCTCTGTGCTACCTTGGAGGTCTTGGGATTCCCAGATGGACAGTCTTAGGGGTAAAGATCAGCTAGAGCTGAAGACCTGACCCAGCCTGCATTTGGTCTGGGCCACTCAACCCCCCACTTCCCAAGGAGTCAGGATTCCTAAGGAAAGGAGGACTAGACCCATCTCTTACAAATTCTGGAGGTGTCTGTCCTAAGCCTAGAGACAGGAGTGTCCGAGGGTTGGAGATAGGGATTTTTGTTGGTGGGACTCGGTGGGTTGTTATGATGGGAAGCTCAACTATATCTTGTTTCTTAACCAAAAGCATGAAAAATATTAGGTAGCGGGGGATCTGAAAAATACCACTGAAAGGACAAAGTGAACACATTAACATTCTGAAGGGAGAAACAGGAAGTAGGAGAGGGTTATCGGACTGATTTAGGGTTAGCAAGACACACGGGTTAAATGGTGTTTGCTCCTACAAAGCCACCTTGGATAGTTCTACTATACATAAGGCTGTTTTACAACATTAAATTATCCCCTAATTGTCACAATCCCACAAAGTATGCACTACAGCAACTAATTCTTTTCTGTTTTCTGGTAACAAATATAAGCAGGAATGTGTGGAGTTGAGTCATCTGTGAGTAAAGTCAAGTCCTTGAAATTAATGAACTGATTTTGAATTTAAAGAAATATGTGGAAATGAAGTTTTCTCACTTGTGAATATCAGGTGCAGTGTTGTGAGTTCAGAACTTTTGCTGTTTAGGCAGCACTTCCATGCTATCCTGCCTCTCCAGGGACTGGATCCCTAGTTTGGTTCTTGCAAATGGACCAACAGAGTCAAAGAACAGCTTAACATTGACATCTCTGGCTCATGGAGCCTGGTAAGGAAGTCTGGATGGCCCACACCTCTCAATACCCAAAAGGGAGGCATGGGTCCATTATATCTGTCGTATAAGATGGACATTTAATGCATACAGCACTAATATGACATTAACGTCATCTTCATTTGACATAAAGACCGAGTTCAGAAATTAGAATTCCTGACTTCCAAATGGTAGCCTAGAGCCATTCAAAAGTGATCACTTAAATTTAAACCACGTGAAGTAAAATACATTAAAAATTTAGCCCCTCAATCACACTAGCTACGTTTCAACTGCTAAATAGCCATATCTGGCCAGTGGCCGTTGGATGGCGTTACGTATCATTTCTTTCATCACAGAAAGTTTTATGGGACATTGCTGGTCCAAATTAACTTTGGATACAGCCTTGGGCCTTTGTAATGAGAATCATCTACCAAGTGAGAGCAATTAAAGCGCCAAGAGGAGGCCCCAAGGGGTGGAGAAGAGGGCTTTACCTCTGTACATCCGCTACCCCTTTATTCATTGACACGATCTATTTACACCTCTTCGATCTTATATAAAGAGTCATGGAAATGCAGCTTCAAGCCCTCCCCACCTCACATTCTGGAACCACTACTGATCAAGACAGAACCCGGAATAAATTAATCGAGGCCCAGATCACAGGAAGTGATAGAATTTTTATTGTGCTAATGGATCGTTTATTATTTAATCTACTTCCTGATGCTGTAGTGTTTTTTCATCCTTATTTTTTAACTAAAGAAAAGAAAATTGACCTGGGATTTGGGTTTCTCTCCTCTTAACTCATGAAGAATTCCAAGGTCTGCCTTCCTGGGGTTTCACAGCCATATATGATAATCTCCGAGGGAACAGTCCGTGCTGCTTTTGCTCTAACAAACTGCCTTGCTAACTCTGAGCCCTGACACCTAGTTTAATGTGAAAGGCTGACGGGACTATTTTTAGAGAACGATCTGTTTCTGAAACTCCCTTGTGTTTCCACTCAAGAGTGTAAGCATTCCCTTAGGTATGAAAGAAAGCATCCTACCAGCAGTGGGCCATCCAAATTCAAGAGGAGAGAGGCATCACACGGAGTTGGAGGAAGGGCACCAATCATCCGAATGCACTTAAAAAATACATAACGTTCAACCCCCAAATCCAGCCCAGGACTAAGGCGGCGGCAAGCTTTTCAACTGGAAATACTGAGAAAAGGAATACATCTCACAATCACGCTACATTCGAGAGCTACGTTTACTGTTTCCAAAGAGATACAATAAGGATGTTTTTCTTTCCCATAGACTTGGGGAACAGGAGCAATGCCTAAGGCCCTAAGTACCCCCATTAATTCTGAGGAGAGCTGTCGGGGAGTCTGCAACAACCCAGGGCACGTGGAGAAGGGCCAGAGCTAACTCCGCTGCCCCCTCCTGCCAGGCCAGCCCCGGGAGTCCGAGTTCAGGGGAACACGCTGTTCCTAGTGAGCGGCAATTCTCACACCTGCCTGTCCTATGCACACAGTTGGTACCCCACTTTCTTCACCTCCCAACATGTTCTGGGGATGTCTCTACATGACTACTCAGTGATCTTCCTCGTTCTTCTGGACATGCAGCACAGCATGGATGGGCTTGGCCAGCTCTCCGCGGCTGGATGCCCGGGTAGCTTCCAACATTTTGCTACCATCGTCAGTGCCGCTGTCAATCATCTGGTATGGGCACCATTTCACACACACGTGTATGTCTATCTGCAGGGTAAATTTCTGGAAGTGGGACTGCTATATCACGGGGCCAATGCACCGGTAATCTTGACCGGTACTGTCAAATTTCTTATTCATTGGGCTGTAATCTTTTGCCTTCCCACCACCAATGTGTTATTAGGAGCATCTGCTTCTTTGCAACTTCTCATACAACACTCGTCTCCAGAAGTTAATGGTACCCTGAAATGTTTGAGCAACATTTCTCAAAGCTCCTAAGACTCACCTGAAGGAATTTGTTTAAAACGAAGATTCTTGGGATCCACTCCCAACTATTCCGATTCAGTGGGCCAGCCTGGAGTTTAGGAAGCTACATTTTAAACAAATCCCACACAATTCCCGTACAGGTGAACCCGTGACCTGACTTTTTATCAGACGCCGTCTTAGAGCACCAGCACATCCCGGCAAAGGCACAGACGTGGATTTCTGCAGGTGGATCGGCACAGGGGCTGAGCCCCAGGCAGAGATCCTGCACTCCCAGTCCAGACGGCCCAGGCTGGGGTCCTGGCTTCATCTCCTGGCAGATGTGCGTTCTGGCCAAGGGACTTTGCATCTGTGTGCTGCTGTCTTTCCATCAACTGGGGCTAATAGTACTATTGTTTTTAGGATTAAACGAGCTAAAAGTTGTAAACGCTTTCAATAATCTTTTGGTGCCTGGTAGTTATTTTAAAAGTGTTATCATATATGGTAGAAACTGCTAGCTATTTCTACCCCGATATCCATTGTTCCCATCTTCCCTGGTAACACAACTCCCAACACGGGGCCGGGCACAGTCACCCGGAATAAAGATTCTTGCCGCTGTCTGTGGCTGGCCAGGGAGATGCAACGAGACTGACTACATAATTTGTAGGGTTAGGTGAAAAACGAAAATGCAGAGCTTTTTGTTGAAAAAGCAGAAAAAGGTGCTACTAGAGGTATTAAATACAAAGCTATTTCCTTTCTTCAGGATTTCTCTCCTGACCTGTCATAATGATTTCTATTTGCTGTTTGCTGTTGTTCCCTTGGGCACACAGATACTCGTGAGGAAGTGGGAACACAAGCACCAGGAGGCCAGCCCATGGGGCTGCTGAGGTCCCCCTCCTGCCGAACATGAGACCTGTGTGCAGTGCCCGTCTGGGGGCTGGGAAGTCAAGCCAGGCATCTCATCGTTCCGGAGTCCCACTGCCCCAACCCACTGCAGATGGGTCAACCCCAGATATATGGCAACCTCTGTATGCCGGGACACAGGTGTCTATACTGAAGGTAAGGGAGCTGCTCGCCCCAACTGAGCTGCCTGTTTTGTGCCTTGTGACACTGGCAGCTCAGGGTGGGGACCCCCGTTAGCATGCCCTGACACCGGCTCTCCTGGAGGAGAGGGGCCAGCAGTGGACACCTAGTCCCAGGGAGATAATAGGAGCCAGGGGGTGGGACCCCTATAAGAGCTGAGGCGTCCAGCCCCCAGCACATTCTCCACTATTCCATTAAACTGCACTTATAAAACACAAATTCAAACAGGAATTTATGAAGAATTTCAAGATGGCGACTATAGAGCCCTAAACCCAGAGCAGAAGGTCCTATGTATCTATACGGGTGGCACGCCCATGGAGCCAGTCCTGCACATAGTGTAAGATTTTCGTGCAACTTTCGGGAGACACCCTTAAAAATTATCTTTTCCTTACGTTGTCCTGCTCAAAATGCACTTATAATGGCTGGAACACGTGCCACTGTCTGAGACCCCGAGGGTAAGGGCCACACCTAGGGACTCCAGAGAGAACCGGAAGGACAATGGATCCCCAACAACAGCCTTCGATGTAAAGCTGGCTGGGCCAGGGTTCTTACCCTGGGGCACAGGGATGGCTTCCAAGGTTCATGACTGCAATCAAACCATTGCATGTCTGAAATATTTTGCTAGGAGAGCATCCATGCTTTCACCAGATTTTTAAAGGGGCCCACCACCCTAAGAGTTTGAGGACCGAGCTTTGAGCAACTGCAGACAGAGTTCGCTCTAGTTGTTTACATAACAGGCATACCCGGAGCGAGAGAAGACGGAGAAGTGTGCGACATGGGTAAGACACCAACAGAATGTGAGTGGGGGGGGATTATGGCCCGGCCAGGAGAGGGAGTCTGACCCCTTCACTTCCAGCACTGTCTCATGAGATGGGGTTCACGGTTTATACCAGAAATATAAAGGACGTACACTTGGTCAGGATTTGAAAGCTGTTAGGACTCTGTATATAATTCATTATTTGAAAGCTGCTGCATACGGTCTATAAATCACTACAAAACAGCAGTTCTTTCCAACTAGTATCCTTGGCCAAAGGCCAGTGTTCAGGAATCCCCTCAGTACCTTCGGGAAGTTATCTGCATACTGCCATGTGGAGTGGCCAGCCAGCATCTGGACAAGACAAAGTCAGTCATCCATGCCCACCAGAACTTTCTGTTGCCTGGATGGAACTCTTCCTTGTGAGAGGAATCAGCCTCTTACACCCGCTCTTGGTTTTTAGTTTGGGTTTAAACCAGCTGGAACACTTTGTTACGAATACGCAGCGCTCCTCAGGTACAAGATGTACAAGTACCACATATCGAAACAAACTTGGCTGGTCAGAAGTCAAAGCCTTCTCCCTTTTGAACCACATTTTTACAGTTACAAGTTACAGCTTGGAAATGTGAAGTTCACTCTTTTCTTTTTTTAAAAGATTTATTTATTAGAGAGTGTGTGAGAGAGTAGGGGGAGGGTCAGAGGGAAAGAGAGAGAGAATCTCAAGCAGACGCCACGCTGAGCAGAGAGCCCAATGTGGGGCTCCATTCCAGGACCCCAAGATCAGACCTGAGCCAAAATCAAGAGTCAGACACTTAAGTAACTGAGCCACCCAGGTGCCCTACAAGCTTCACTCTTTTGCAATTTTTTCATTTCCTACACAAATCTCCATTGCATATTAAATAGAAGTAATAAAAACGTTTTCATCTCTCCTCTTCAAATGTACCTCTCTGACCTTTAATTTTTGGTGGACTCTTTTATCTCAGGCTTTTCTTTTTTAATATGGCAGAGATAGAGATAAATATCTATTGATCTTCCAATATTTCAAAGATTTGAGAATGCAAGTTTTCGGAGAGACGATACAGTCTACTGGTCAAGAACCCAGATGGTCTAGATTCAAATCCAATTCAGTGTAATCTGGGCAAGTTACTTAATTTCTTTACTCAATTTCCTCACCTGTAAAGTGGGGATAATAATAGCACCCGCATTCACAGATTTGTTGGATTAAACGAATTATGGCTGGTGCGTAGAAAATGTTTGATAAGTACGAAGCTACCTCTATTATTCTAGCATACACAGTATCGTAATTCTAAAATCAAGAGAATTTATAGTCTACTTTGGAAGGGACTAGAATTCAGGGTCAGGTATTTACTCATCCCGAGGAAAGGTGGGGGGGAGCTCAACTAGAACCAGACATTTACTCCTTGGGAACTTGGGCTCCAGGCAAACTAGTCACACAGTGATGGGACCAGTATAACTGGGAATCAAATTTCTTTGAGACTGGTTTTATATGGGGATAGTACTCCTGGGCAGAAAAACTTGTTATTTTGTTTTGTTGAAAAGAATTAAAATGAAATAAAATCAACTAGATGAGGTCAGCATTTTCCACTCTCCCCAACTTGCCCTAACACTAAACACTTCCTAAAAATAAATGATTGTTAAATTATTATTATTATCAGTCACAAAACTGCTGGCACCTATCTAATATTAGGGCAGCCAACCTTTAATAAACACCATGAGGTTTTAATCCTGGATGGTTCCGAAAATAGTCGAAATGAGGGCTCTTTTAAATATTCCACACTTATTTTGTTCTATTCAGCCTCCCAGCGTAGTGTACCTCTTTCATATTGCATAAGCTCACTTTGGAATGTATTCCCGGCAACTTTTCAGTAAACCGAAGAAAGACAGAGATCTCAGTTCAGTCTCTTGCTTTTTCTTTTCTTTTCTTTTTTTTTTAAGATCTATTTATTTATTTGAGAGAGAGCGTGTGCACGCGGTCAGGGTAGGGGAGAATCTTAAACCGACTCCTTGCTGTCGGTTTAAGATTCTCCCCTACCCTGACTGCGATTAAACAGATCCTGACAGGGGCTCCATCCCAGGACCCTGAGATCATAACCTGAGCTGAATTCAAGACTCGGATGCTTAATCTACTGAGCCACCCAGGAGTTCCTCCTTCATCCCCTTTCTTCATCAGTTTATAAATGCAATCTTCTCCAAGCCCAGGTGCTCCATTCTGGTCCTCCTGACTCTTGATTCTCTCCCCGCTTTAGCACCTCCCCAAACGGAAATACTTTCAACCAGCCCTGAAGCAAAAGATTATCCAACAACCGCATGGTACCTATTCTATCTTTAGCTTTGCCTTATTTAGTAAGAATAAAAGTAATAATACCTTAAGTGTGTATAGAATATTAAGGTTTACAAAACATTTTATATTTCCACTGTCTCCATTGACCTCACAATAATCCTGGGAGATAGGAAGGTTAGAGGACAATTCAGCTCAGAGCAATTAAATAAGCAGACATTTTGATCGCATGAAAGAAAGAACATTTTCACCAAAAACTCTAGGCCTATGACTCATGTTAGGTTCCTCAGCTAATTATTTCTACTTGAATGAAAAGAAAATTAGAGTAGCCTCTGAATTCTGGAACCCCCGGGATGTGGCATGGGCCCCAACAGGGAATTTTCTGGTTCATGAAGATAAACTATGACATCTGAGGTAAACCAAGCACTGCTTTCAAGTTTTCCTTTGTCTGATGGCTGGTCTCCTTTACAAGGAAAAATGGGTCAAAGTGTTCAGTAAAACACACGCTATTAACCCTACATAATCCAAGTTAACTCCGTCAAAACTAGCACCAGCAAGGGCCTCCCACTCTGGGAGACCAGTGATCTCCTTCTATTTATTTATTTATTATTTATTATTATTACTTTTTTAAATTTAAAATGAATTTAATTAACATATAGTGTATTATTTGTTTCAGAGGTAGAGTTCAGCGCATATAACACCCAGCACTGATTCCATCAAGCACTCTCCTTAATGCCCATCACGCAGGTGGTTACCCCATCTCCTCACTCCCAGTGATCTCCTTCTGACCCTCTGAAAAGTACTGTTTATTGAGAGATTCCAGTAGGTTCTTTTTGATTTCCTGCAGTTTATAGCGTTCCGGATTTGGGATGTTTGGGGTTAAAAGGTTAATAGGAATGCCCGTTGATATTCACATATTTAACTGGTCATGATTTTTTGAATGCCTTGCAAATAGCAACTCTACTTAGCAAAATATCTTTTCATCGACATGATATATTATATCTCAGAATATTAACCATACAAAGTGGGGAGGGGGACAACAGAGTGTCAAGTAATAGTCTGGGGTTTGAAAATAATTAACTACTCAAGTTCCAGGCCAGAAGACCACATTGTATTTTGAAAAATGTTGCTCTGAGATTTTGTTGTTTCACAAATCAGTCAGATGCTCAATCAGTAGGAAGTTACTGAGCATCTATGACATGATCAGTCCTTTACTTCCAGTGACTCAAGTCCTGGATATTGCTCAACACTATAACTATTCATATGACACTAGCAATGTGTGGGGTTTTTTAGAGCTGAAGGTTCAACCTCCCTCCTCTTACCTTACTTACTATAAAGGGTTCATTAAAAATAAGAGAGAAAAACTCCACTCTCCAAAAAAAAAGGAGGCAACTCCTCAAATTGATGATAGTGACTGGGCCACACTTTCTATTTTTAGCAGTCCATCAGCCCATACGGGTTTAGTCTTTCTTCTCTTTCTTCCATGTGCCCATAGTGGTAAAGAAGGTCCAGACCTACTCTTCCATAGAATGAGACTAGATGTTACTTTCTTTCATCCCACGAAGCAGCCAGCCCCATGCCTGCTTTGGGCATGTCCATTTCTCAGGAACCTCAAGAAACTGAGGGATCATGGGTCAAGAAAGGATCTGGGTATTGATGGATCGCTCAAATGGAATCCCCTTCTCTAGCAATACATAACAAAACCACAACGTGCAGCAGCCCTCACTCACCCTACAATTCTTTCCAAAGTTCAGCTCCCCCCCCTTTTGAATCCATCTCCCCTGGGGAGGGGTACCAGAGCTGTCAGACAAGGCTTCCAAAAGGCACATTAAGAATGTTGTTCTTAGTTGAGGAAAATGTTAAGAGGGATAAATTATTTTTTGGCCAAGATCATGCTGACATGAAACTGATGACCTAGGAAACAAGGGGAGAACAACCAAAAGAACAAATGTTTCTGGCTGAAATTCCCCTCCAACTTTTCCTGTAATCCTTCAGGAACAGAAAGTTCCAGAAAGCAAACCAGTTCCCTTCCAGGTGCTACAGTGTGGATTGGCGTTGATGCTAAATGTGATCATCTTCAAAACGTTCCCCATCTCCAGAGTTGGAAACCTTCACACTTTTCTCCCTTGAAACATGGCTTTGGATGTATTTTTAGCCTCTGCTGGCCACTCTGGAACAAAGTAGCTTTGACTTTTAAAACTTGTCAGGCGTCCTGTTCTAAACAAATTACCAGAAGGCCGTGTAAATTCACAATTTGCTTCTGACCTCATCATCTATGAGATGTTTACAAAGACAAGCCCTGGCTATTTGGCCCACAAGAATATTGAGAATCCTTAGGCTTATGTTAGCATACATTAGCCAAGAAAACAGGCTAGGGTAATAGCTGCACAAGAAAGTTGTGCTATGACTGGAAAAACGTTAAAAATGCCTGTGGGTATAATAAATATAATTACTTTCGGTAATGATATGGGTCTTTAACTTGACCAATAAAACAACAACTGCAGTAACGGGGGAAGAAAAAACACACACACACACAGAGGAACAACAAGAATAAAGACTCTCTTCCAGTGTGGAAATGAAATGCCAGGCAGGAGATGGAACATCTGTGGTAAAAGAGAAAAGCAATATCCAGGAGACTCAAAACCAAAGGTTGAATCTAGGGTTTACTTCAGCTCATCCTTCTTTCTCTGTCACACACAGTCTTTCTATCATGCCCTGTCCCTTCCAAGCAATTACCAAATACTACCCGTTCTGTCTGTAGATGTCTCTAGAAGGCCCCTTCTGCCTCCTGGTTCCATTGGCTCTTCCGAAATTACTTCCTGAGCAGATCAGGGCTAGAGCCCCAGCACTGGTCCCGAGCAGCTTTGGTTCAGATCTGAAATCTTGCCCTACCCCTTCTCTTGCTCTGTATTGCAGAGCGCTGCTTTTCCTAAGTGGGGCTGAGCCAGGCGCTGGAGGGAGGAGTCAGGAGCAGGGTCCTTCTCTGCCTTCCCTGATGTCACATGTATAGCTCCAGCATGGCCCCCTGGTTTCCTGGCCCCCTGGCTCCAGCACAGTTCCAGCTTTTGCCAGTGACCATAATACTTGGGCTCCAACAAGACCTCTTCCCTTTGTCTCTCCAGCCAAGGGCAGAAGCAGATTCCTGGGCTGCCTCGATGTACCCACTCTAGCTCCTTAGTTCTTCCATCATCTACGTAACCTACACCTTTTCTCCACCAAATTCCCCTGTTGGAAAGACTTGAACTTCTCTTTTCTTGGTTGAATATTGATGCACACAGACCACTAAAACTGGACTCCACATATCTCGCTGCTGGCCCCCCTACAGGGTGGGATTAATTTTCATTAATTAATGAAAAGAGAAGGGATTAATTTTCATAGTAGTAGATCTTTCATAGTAAATCTACTTCATAGAGCAGATTTCATAGGAGTAAATTTCATAGAGTAGTAGATAGGAACCTTCCTTGCTTCCCATTGCCCATCCAGTGTCTTGTCCAACTTTAGGCATTCAAAGGCTAACGTCACGGTTTTTCACAATCTTTATAACAACTATACTATTATTTATTTTTTCTTTAATACGTTTACTTAATATGACACACTTTAAAAAATACAGCGGCATGCTAAATAAAAATGTCCATGATTAAGGTTCTGATATGCTAAATATCAATTTTTCCAATACATATTAAATATTTAACTTAAAAAAATTGGTGATCAGTGTAAAACCCCAAAGGGCTTTTCACCTCTATCATCTCAGCCTTTCACCTCTTAGATCCATGGGAAAGCAGCCGTCCACAAAGTGTGGATTCTTGAATGACAGGGTTTGAGTTCAACTCCTGCCTCAGCCACCTACTAGCTGGGTGACTTTGGCAATTGACTCATCCTGTCTGCGTCTCGCTTTGCTCATCCATACAGTGATATCAATAGCATCTGTCCCATATGGTCATTATGATAATCATCTGGAGAAATACCCTTAGTGTCTTTTAGGACAGGGCTTGATATGCAGTAAGCACTCAGTAAGTGCTGATTATGATCATTCTTAAATATTGACCTTTGCTCCAATGACAGAGGACACTCTTATAGGAACAAACTGGTGCAAACCTATGTGTGTGCCTTCATCTTGCACCTGGCTTGCCTTACCCCACTTGTAGATTTCTACCCATTGACCGCCGCAAATTGTAAACTCTGCTTCTTTAAGAATAAATACAAATTTATTCCAGGTTTCTGTTTCTTCATCCGTAAAATAAAGGGATGGCTAAAGTCCCTCTATCTGGGCCGTTCTGTGTTTCTAAATATTTCAAAAACAACAGGCAAAAAGAAAGGGGGGAGGCAATAAACACAAGCGAAGAAATGGACTCTGCTTTGTTCTTCAGTAAAATAGAGGATACTAAAACTTTAGGTAATTCTATGCCAGAAAATGCCACCATTTCCATGAAAATGTCTGCTCAGCAGTGGAAGGAGATCGGTCTATGTCTCTGTGCTTCAAGACATAAATATTCACAAATGAGTTCACAGAGAGGTCATGAAACTTCACTCCCTTGGCCAAAGGGAAACTGCTCAAAACTGCTATTCTCTATTCTACTTGATGGCCCTTGCCAAAGTCACCAAAAACCTTCAAGTTGGCAAATCCAGTAATTCCTCTTTGTCTTCATCTTCTCAGCTACATTCGACACAGTTGGACACTCTCCCCCTTTGGCTTTTAAGGACCCCTTTGTCTTGACTTGCCTTCTACCTACCTGCCCATCTCTTCTCAGTCCTCCTGGTTGGCACGTTCTCTATGTCTCCACTCTGCATCTTGGAATACCCAATACCTTGGTTCCCCACCCTCCTCCTCTTCTTTTTTTATATTATCCTGTCCTGGGCATTAAATACTAGCTGCATGCTGATAATTCCCAAATTTAGGGCTTACCCCCAGACCTCTACTCTGAACTCCAGATACCCATATCAAATCATCTACTAGACATTTCCATTTAAAGCGCCATAAAAGGGGGGCAGTTGGTTAAGTGTCTGCCTTCGGCTCAGGTCATGATCCCAGGGTCCTAGGATTGAGCCCTGCTTTGGGCTCCCTACTCAGCAAGGGTCTGCTTCTGCCGCTGCCCCTCCCCCCACTTGTGGTCTCTCTCTCTCTCTCTCTCTAATAAAGAAATAAAATCTTTAAAGTAAAATAAAACTCCAAAAAGGCCTCAAATGTCCCATGTCTGTATCAGAACTCCTGACTTCCCCTACCTCCATTATGGCCCTCTCCCATCTGTTCCTCTCCCACTCTTCTTCATCTCTACAAATGGCATGCCATCCATCCACTTGCTTATGCCAATTACCTAGAAATCATTCTCGATTCCCCTTACTTCCCACATCCATTGTGTTAATAAATCCTGTTGGCTTATCTACAGGATTAGATTACTACAAATTTATTCCCCACGAAGCAGCAGAGTGATCCTCTTGAAATAGAATTCATACTTAAATCCCTTCAATGGCTGCCCATTTCAACTAGATTAAAATCTACATTCTTCACCATGGCCTGAACGTCTCTCCAGGGTCTGGCCCTGCCTACCTCTTGACCTCTCGTCTCAGCTCCCTGTGCTCTGGCCATACTGGCCTTCTTGGTATTCTTCCACCTCATGAAACTCACCTGACCTCAGGGCCTTTGCATTGCAGACCATCTCCCCTCACCCTCCCACCCCCAGTATACTGCCTGCCCTCCCTCATTGGTGCATGCCTGTCCTTCCTCCTTGCTCTATTCTCAGTCCAATGCCACTCCTCCAGAGAACCTCTCCTAACCATTCAACTGCAGCACACAGTCCCATCCCTCCTGCTTTCCCATCACCCTTTCATTTTATTCATAATATACCTGAATTGACTTTACTTCTTTATGTGCCCATCACCAAAATTCCCCACCAAATTATAAGCTCTACAAAAGCAAAGTGATACCTGGCTTCTAGGTTCCCAAAATCAAAGCACTAGCCCTTCTCCACTTGGAAGTCAGAGTAACATTTACATAACAAAACTCACATTAGCTCATTACTTGCTCAAAGCCTCCAGAGGCTTCCCACAGGCTGCACTGGGCAGATGCGGTCTGACCCCGGGGCTCCTGTGAGACCTCATGGCCTCTCCCTCACCCAGCTGCAGCCACATGGACCTCCCAGTCACTCCCCAAAGACACCATGTGCTGCACTCCCTCTCGCTGCAGTCTTGGGTCAAATGTTTCCTTTCCAGAGATGCCCTTCCTGCCCACCTGAGCTAAAGGTGCCACACTTACCCTGTCCATTTCTCACCATAAAAACTTAGACCATCTACCACATTATACTATCGTTTGTTGTGCCATCTATCTCTAGCTCTCCTCACCATAATACAGGCTCCAAGTGAGACAGATGATTATTCTGCTTACTGCTGAATTCCTGGCCCCTGGTGGATGTAGGTAGATTCTTGCTGAATGAATGAAAAGTCTGGTCTTGCTGAAAACTCTGAAGTCTTTCTAAGTCATGCCTGTCTGGATAGATTATACCCCAAGCAGTGGGAAAGTTTATTCTGATGGAAATTGCTCCCTCTTTTCAACAGTCTAGGCCCAGAGCAGCAGTATCTGTGCTCCAGATAAGAAGGCCATGCCTGAGGGAAGCAAGGGCAAAAATGAACTACTGGGACTTGATCAAGATCAAAAGCTTTTGCACAGAAAAGGAAACAGTCAACAAAATCAAAAGACAACCAACAGAATGGGAGAAGACACTTGCAAATGACACATCAGATAAGGGGCTAGTATCTGAAATCTATAAAGAACTTATCAAACTCAACACCCAAAGAACAAATAATCCAATCAAAAAATGGGCAGAAGACATGAACAGACATTTCTGCAAAGAGGACATCCAAATGGCCAAAAGACACATGAAAAAGTGCTCAACATCACCGGCCATCAGGGAAATACAAATCAGAACCACAGTGAGATACCACCTCACACCTGTCAGAATGGCTAAAATTA
>CM052892.1:70469340-70491552 GCA_028534135.1 Potos flavus
TGAAACAGGATGGGACTGAGGAGGGAGACAAACCATAAGAGACTCTTAATCTCAGGAAACAAACTGAAGGTTGCTGGGGGGAGTGGGGGTAGGGATAGGGTGGCTGGGTGATGGACACTGGGGAGGGTATGTGCTATGGTAAGTGCTCTGAATTGTGTAAGACTAATGATTCACAGACCTGTACCCCTGAAGCAAATAATACATCCTATGTTAATTTTAAAAAATTAAAAAAAAAAAAAAAAAAGGTGGCCACGCCTGGGCACTTGGGTGTCTCAATCGGTTAAGCGTCTGTCTCCTGGTTTGGGCTCAAGTCATGATCTCGGGGTCATGAGATGGAGCCCCGCATCCCGCTCAGCGTCGAGTCTGCTTGGGATTCTTTCCCCCCTTCTTCTCCCTCCCACACTGCTCCTCCCCCTGCTCTCTCTCCATGAGAGGACACACTTGTAAGAAAGAGAAGCCCCTCTGCCCAATGCCTCACTGGCATGGCACCAAGGGCACCCTGGTCCCCTGAAGGTTCAGTTTCTAGTCCATCTGACCATTTGTGGACCTGAAGCTCATTTTCACATTTTAATTCTGTTGACTTTGGAGAGACATGTCTTTGGAAAGAGACGAAAGTTCCCGTGGAAGGGTGACTATTCTGTAATTGAGCCTGTCTGCAGAGAGGAGAAGCTGCCCAGGATACACTCAGACCCGGACTCCTGTCTCCTTGTTACTCTGGACGACAATGCGACTGCACTCCCCATACAGATTCCTCATCTGGCTAAGTCTTCAATGTCCCAAACACAGACTGAAAACAGCATGGAAAAATGGGCTTAGCTGAAATGAAAGTAAATTTGACCTGCTGATCTTTTTGTTGGGTATAGAGCTTTTTGTTGGCTGTGAAACATAATGGTGACTTCATATATAAATACAGTATGCTCCCCTTCTTTTCCCACAGTCCATCTCCTAGAATCCAATTAATAGAGTCACAAATATTTACTTTGCTTCTTGTTATCTATCTGGCCCTGGTGGAGGGGTGGGGACCGCGGGGAGATATTTACCTGTCTGTCTATACACATAGGCACATATTTATGTATCTTATAGCCTGTCCTTTCAAAACAACTATTTTGATTTCTGGAAACAAGACTAAGGAAGGGGGAGAAAATAACGAAAGAGCAATTCCAGGAACTTTGGACTCTTAGACAACCAAGGGCAGTTTTTAATTTAGAGCTGAGCATCTAAGAAAACTCTCCCTGGCGGGCAGACCGCTGCTGAGGCTGGTAGGGAAGCTGGACTCTGGCAGCTCTTCCAGGCTTGGGTGGGCGTGACCAGCACAGCTGAATCAACATCTTCATGGACAGACAGACAGCAAGAAAGGACTAAAGCTCTAGTCCATCTGATTCATCAATGAGCTCTGAATGGTAGTGTTTCATTGGATCATGAATGGCAGATTTAGCTCACGTGAGTCAGACACCAAATCTAGAGCCCATTTGTTCAGCATGTTTTAAGTGTTCCTACAGGGCTGGGACCAGGCAAGAAAGGCCAAGTGCAGGGTGAAGACTATCTTTATTTAAAATTTTGATATTGTGTTCATCACAGAATTTTTGCATTACTTTTATATTTTTTTAAAATAGGCATTTTCCTAAAGAAGACGGACAGATAGCCAACAGGTACATAAAAAGATGCTCAGTATCATTAATGGTCAGGGAAATGCAAATCAAAACCACAATGAGGTATCACCTCACACCTGTGAGAATGGCTACTCTCAAAGAGACAAAAAATAACAAGTGTTGGTGAGGATGTGGAGCAAAGGGAACCCTCACGCATTGTTGGTGGGAATGTACGTTGGTGCAGCCACTGTGGAAAACGGAATGGAGGTTCCTCAAAAAATTGAAAATAGAAATACCCTATGATCCAATATTTCCACTTCTGGGTATTTATCCAAAGAAAGCAAAAAGACTAACTCAAAAAGATATCTGCACCCCTATGCTTATTACAGCATTATTTACAATAGCCGAGATACGGAAACAACCTAAGTTGTTTCACCAACAATTGATGAATAAATAAAGAAATTATGGTGTAAGTATATAAATACATGCACATAATGATATATCATTTATGCACATATGTGTGAATATATATACATACATACACAAATTATGGTATATACACACACATACACCACACACACACAATGAAATACTATTCAGCCACCAAAGAGAATGAAATCTTGCCATTTGCAACAACATGGATGGAACACAAGCACATAGTGGGAAACAAGTCGGACAGAGAAAGACAAACACTTTGTGGTGGCACTTCTAAAAAAGAACCAAACAGCAAGCTCACAGATACAGAGAACAGATTCATGGTTGCCAGAGGCAAGGACAGGGAAATGGGGAGAAGGCGTCAAAAGGTTAAAAAAATTTTTTTAATAAAACAATAAATACACAAATATTATGTATTTAGATGAGAGGCTTTTTATGATATCTTCTCTACTTCTGCACACAAGGTGAGGGCCTCACTTGCCTCAGTCTGACGCCAGGCCCTGGTCGATGATGTGCAGAGCACTGTGCAAGGGCACATACGGGGTTCGGAGAAGGAAGAGACATGGAGGCTAACATCTAGAATCATAGTATAATAGGAGGGGAAAAACACGTTCTAAAATAAGGCCAATCGAGCTTAAGAGCAGTAAGCGCTTTAAGAGAAGTTCCAAAACAATACAGTGACAGTGCGTCACGAGTGGGGAGGCAGGACGGACCCCACGCTAAGCCTCGCTGCCCCCGCTCTGCCACGTCCAGCTGGGTGATACCAGGCAGACCGCTTCACCATGAGAGACTGCTGTCTCCTCATCTGTGACCAGGAGGGAATGTCCCCCACCTCAGAGGGTGGTTGTATAATGAGACAAAGCAACATGTGTCACACACACAGGGACTCCTGATAAATGGCAGCTGTAGGTCTAGCGGGCCTGGGGAACACAGATTTGCAGTCTTGGTTACGACACTGGCCATCACATACCTCCACAGAGAGAAGGCTACAGAAATGCAACATGTTATGTGTATTTTCACAAGGATGCATGAGGGCTATGGCCAGACAGTCATATCCATGATCTAGAAGCTTCTTTTCAAACTGCTTCAAGAGCTCCACACTGGGTTCTGTGTCACTGGCATCGTAAAAGAAAAATCTGTGAGAAGGGAGGACGTTTTCCATGTGATCTAGAGTTTGATCACCATGACGGATTTCAGGAATCAGCTTGGCTTACCTCAGGGGAAGAGAAGATAATTGAGACAAGCGTTTGAATAATCCACGCACAACCAGTAGCAGGAAGAACCAGCCAATTTTCTGAAAAATCACTCTCAGATCATAGACTAGCAAAGGATTTACGCTTCACATGCACACACTCACGCCTTCTTACTCGTGTTTGGACAGCGTCTTAGAATTTCGTTTCTAAATGTTCTCTATCCTTTGTTGCAGGAAGTGCTTTCTGCATTTGTCAAAAGAAGAAAATACTATCCTGTGTCTGCTAATGTATCTCCGAACCCCCAGTAGACACTCCCTCAAAGCCGCAGACAACGGGAGAGCTGGTGGTTCTCCGTCACAGCAGAACCAAAGCATAACTGAAATATTCACCTTTCTGTCCGACGCATCTGCCTAAACACATCCTCGAGGAAAACACATCACTTATGGGGGATGTCTCTGTGATGCTTGGGCTCATCTGGGATTTCTTTTCACTTAACAGTCCTTCATACATTTGGCCTTCATACATTTCTAAGGCAGCATCTTCACACTAAGATTTGTTCATCCATCCATCAAATAGTTATTGAGTGCCTTTCAGGCAGCAGACACTGCTGAGCACGGAGAAGCCGAAGGGACACGTGCGGGACAAGCTCCTTATTCTCCACAAAGTTGGCAGTTTAACAGTTGATAAACAATAAATACACAAGGAAGTAAACAAGAAAAATATCAGAGAGCTAATCTGCTTTATAGAGAATTAAAATCAGACAAAGTGGTAGAGACCGTGAGGGGTCAAACTTGAGATAGGGTGCTCAGGAAAGGAGGCAACATTTCAGCTGAGGCTGGGATGACAAGGAAGAGACAGCTAGGTGAAGGTCTGGGGAAGGGGGTACCACACATCCTCACCTACTTCCTTTACCAGTGAATCATGTCCTGAGCTCCAGTAAATGGAGCTGGAGAATTGGGTACTGGGTGAGGCAATGCAGGCTTCACAGGGACACGGCTTTGATCTTAGCCTCATCAGCATCTCTTCCAGCTAACACAGCTGTGAGCCCTCTGACTGTTCCTGGAAAAAGGGTGAAGAAATCTACCCTTCAAGATTTGAGGACCAGAAGAACTGAACACAGTGGTGGGAGCTTTCTCTTCATTTCCACTTTACGGAAGCTGGCTTAAGAAGTGGGACATGGCATCAATGTTGTGATAATGGCCCTCGGTCCCCTGAATGGATGAGGAACAACTAGTTTGAGGCTTGGAGGAGCGAGTCATGGAAGACTGACAGCCAGCGTGAGAAAGAAAGAGGGGATGGCATCATGCCAGACAAGCTGAACAGGAAGAGAGGGAGGAAGATGGGGGCAGTAGAGTTCAACAGGCCTTTACTAAATGTCTATCATGCTGAGGCCAGGTTCTGGGGACACAAATCTCTAACCACAAGGGAGTTCGGGAGAAATATTTCACGTGCAAGATGGCAAAAGTGAGCAGGTGAGCAGAATCTGGCAAAGACAAAGAGGTGAAGAGGCTGGTTTGGGGAAAAAGTTGGTCACAATCATCCACGTAGTAGATTGGAATTCTAGTCACTCCTAGAGGGCACCCAGCAGAACAAGGGGGCACTGGCTTGGGAGCACACAGACCTGGATCCAACCGATCCTTGCTCTGGCTGTGTGACCTGGGGCAGGCTGAATAACCTCGCTGCTCATGGAGTTAACCTGAGAAATCATACAAAGCTGTAACGAGGTTTGGAGATAATATGGGTGAAGTGCCTGCAACATAGTAACCAATGGTCATTATTCCTATACCCTGGCCAAGCTTCTGATTAGTAAGTAAATTTCCATACTATATTCTCACAGCTCCGCAGAAGTAAGTGACTGATCACTTCAGAGTTGAATACTGACCCTCTAAGCGTGGTGTCTGTCAGGCCCTTGCATTTTACTAGACGGATACAGCATCGCTGGTCTAGGGCTGTGCTTTGACTGCTGGCTACTCAGGATCCTGTTTTTATTTAGTCAAAACTTAAGACCGGAAAGCATGCCTTTCTTTAGCTAAGCTAGAAAGTTTTATCAAGGATTCAGCTGTTGCCCAAAGTGCCAGGTTGCCGAGTCCAGAGAGCAGTGAGGGGGACTGAGCACAGCCCTGCTCAGCCTCCAAGAAATCATCTGTCACCTCCTCTTACCTACGTGGCATCATCCTTGCCAGCTCTTGTTCACCTCTGAATTCCTGGGGTCATTTACATTTTCCTGGCCATGCCCTAGTCTCAGCAACCTATGAGATAGTTATTGTTCATGTATCTTATTTCTTCTAGTAGATCGGCAAGTACCTGGAGGGCAAGCACCTTTGACAGTCCTCGCCTAGCATAGGTAGGCAAATGCCAAATGAATAAAATTAGACTCTTGTTATCCCGTGGTGTCTTAAAACACGTGTTCACATCCCACAGAACAGACTTTGGAAAATTTAAAACAAACTCTCTGACCCACAGTGTCTTCTCCAGTTAAGAGTTGCTTCGTCATTGGGTCATTGTTAGAATTAAATGAGAGATGCATGTTCCTATTCCTCGGGTCAATAGACATCACCCATTACGGAATGAAAAGACAGAGAGAGAGATGAGCTCATCACCTGCCGTTATCCCAAGGGTTTCATTGTTCTTCAATTTGAATAGTGTCTCCTGCTTACATCTCTACCAATGTGAGTCCCTAAGATCTTGCATACCCCAACCAGGCAAATATTACATTTTTCTTTTCTTCTCTCTCTCTTTGTTGTTGTTTTTTTTTTTTGCATGAAATATTTGACTCATTTTCAAAACAAGACCAATAAGGTTATCAAGAAACACAAGTTCTGTTGGAATTTGTCCAGAGAATGCAGGGCAGCCGTGGGGATACTGTAATTGGGAGACTCTCAGAGGCGTTCCCAAAGTAATCTCATTTAGAACTTGGAACCAGACAGGAATTCTGTTGTACCAGGGCCCTGTGCCATTTCTAAAGGAAAAGACTAATTTTGTATTTCCTTAAATTAGAACGTATTTGGTGGTAGGGCCCTTGTGTACGGAAGAGTCTAGAAGAAATAATGTCCTTACTTAGTTCCCTTGGTCATTCATATGAGAACTCAAGTAGAAAAGTTTCTTGCCTCACACTGTAGTGAAAACAAATGAATATATAACTGCTGGCTCCTTCACAGAACACAGATGGGAACCAGAAAATCTGTTACAAAAAAATGGCCCTGCCACCCAGGAACTCTGTGACCTGCAATTTACTTGACTTCTGTATGCCTCACTTTCCTCGACCCTAAAATGACGGTGAAGATAAGGCTCAACTCACTGAGGTGTTGAGAGAATTAAATCAGTGAATAACATCAAACATACAGAACAGTAAATAAAGGAGAGAATTGCTCCATATGAGTTAGCTATTATTATAACTACTATTATCATTTCTATCTCAAAGATCCTTTAAGACATCATGCCGAGAGAGAGTGGGAAAAGAAAAGTAAAATAGCAGAGCGGTTATTTTCTTAGTCTTTGGAGACAAATGGAGGTGAACATCCTAATTTCATCAATTACTTGCTCCATGACTTTGGGAATGTAAACAAAAATCTACAAACCCACTTTCTTTGTTTGTCATGAGTGCCTTCCTCATTGGGTCATTGTTAAAATTCAATGAGATTACACATGTAAGCATCCAGCACATTGCTTGGCATATAACAATCACTCAATAAATGTTATATAAAGTAATTGCTATTATTCATTTTTCTACTAGATTTTTTGGCCAGCATAATCACCCAGTGCTCAGTAAATGCTTGCAAATACCACTTTGGTCTTTGAGGGTGCTTTTTTTGTTTTTTTGTTTGTTTGTTTGTTTTTACTAACTCTGAAATGAGATCTAAGGATAACCATAAAACAAGATCACTGATGTGTCCATTTTTAAAAGATTTAAATAAAATGTGGCAGGCACCATTCTCAGCTCCTGGCTGAGGGTTAGTACCTTGATGGCAAGTCACTTTGGAATGCACCCAGGGGTTGGTGATGGAGAGACTCAAAGGTGATTGGAACTCTGAATCCTTGCAGTGCACTCTTCAGTCCCTTTCCTTTGTCAAATGACTACAAGGAAAAGTTCTTGAATCATTTGAGGCTCAAATGCAGCATCTTTTATGCATGACCGTGATTCACTGCACATTTGAACAGAAGGACAGTGAATACTGCTATTTTTCCAAGACCTATTAATTTTCTAAGAATTCTTACTCTGAAGCGAATATTATGCTCAGCAAGCGGTCCCTCGTAAATGTGTCCCAACTTATCTCATGACAGGGACATAGTCACAAAATTATGAATGACTTCCTGATAACCAAAACAACAAATGAATGGAGTCAATTAAAAATATAAGCCATTTACACCCTGTTCCGTCTTCCAGCAATTTTTAGCATGAGCAGCTGAGTTTGTGGAGAGGCAGAGGCTTGACGGATATTCAGAGGGACAGGGAAACTTTCTTGGCAACTGAGCTGTTACACAAACAGGTCACCTTCATCCTGTCTCAAAAGATGCTTAATGGTATGCTTGACAGACAAGAGGGCCACCTGGCTCAAACTTGAACGTGACATTGTTGGTAATTATTGATATGCTCTTTAAATGGTGGGTGCTCTAAAAGCCTGGGGTTTATGCTTTACAACTGCCAGAGTTTCCCTTTAAATTCAGCACCCTTTAAAATATAAATACAGGGGTGCCTGGGTGGCTCAGTGGGTTAAGCCTCTGCCTTCGGCTCAGGTCATGGTCTCAGGGTCCTGGGATCGAGCCCCGCATCAGGCTCTCTACTTGGCAGGGAGCCTGCTTCCCCCTCTCTCTCTGCCTGCCTCTCTGCCTACTTGTGATCTCTCGGTCTCTCTGTCAAATAAATACATAAAATCTTTAGTATCTGTGCTGCCGAAGCGAGCACTAAAATCTTTAAAAAAATAGTAATAAAATAAAATATAAATACACACACACACACACACACATATATAGAAAGCAAAGAAGTCCTAGTCCACAGGCCCAAGATTAAAAATGAATCATACTTCATGTCAATACTATCATCTTTAGATAGGTTATCTCCAACATCATTTCTCTTTTATTATACAACATTTAGTAGAGAACCGTGTGTACATAGTTTGTTGACTTTTTATGTTGACAACAAAGAGGAAAATGTTTACTAATGTGTAACTCACATTGTCCTCATCAGAACTTGTGGAAAGAGAAACAGTTTTCAGGGACAACAGTGTGATTTCAGATTCAGGATTTGTAATGGAAAACGAAAGGGTTTCTGTAAAGCTTGTACTTTAAAATGGACTCCTGCACGGTCATAACACCCTTCAAAGGAAAACTTTCTAGTCTATTATCCATTTTTAATAAAGTCACAAATAGAGAAGAAACCTGTAGAAGCTTAAAAAAAGAAATCTTAAGTTATAGTTTCAGACAAGATGGTCTTAGTCATAAAATATTAGTAAGCAAAGAAGGTAGTGTCTCGGTGAAGTTAAAGCGTATTCAAGTCATCTTCATTATAAGCGTGGCCCCAAATAACACTTCGGTTCTCCTTGGCAGTGAAGCAAAAGTGTTTCAAATAAGGGATGGAAATTTTTCTAAGCACAGAGCTAAGTTCTCTATCACACTGCTGTATACCAACACTGCCATTCTGTTAAAAGTAATAGAACGAGTATGTACCAACTGGCTTGTCTAGCAGGACAACTGGCTTTCAAAAACACATTTATCTGTTTACTCTTTTGATTCTTTCCCTGTAGGAATGGATGAATCCGAAGTTTAAGAGTACTCCTTAAGATGGTCAAAGTATTTTAGGTCAAGCTATAAATTTTTCCTGACGTTCTCTGCCAAGATTATGCTGAGGACTGAGAAGAGAATCCTTAAAATGGTTCCAAAAGTAAACTTTCATCTGTTGTGGAAAAAAGAAGTAAAATCACATCTCCTTATCTCTCTGCTTGAAGCCTGTTTTATTCCAAAGCCTCACCACCGCAAGGCAGGTGCACAAGAGGTAGCTGGGGCCTGGACCCCCAGAGCTGGGATGTTGGGAGAGGGCCACCTGGCTCAATCGCCAGTGTTTGCACAGGTCTTCCACTAACTCTAGAAAAGCATGCATCTTGCAAGTCTGTCCTCCTTGGCATTGACCTCTGAGAGTACAAAGGCACCATCTCTGATAGGAGGGAGCCTAGGGCCAAGTAAAGCTCAAGTCTTTGCAGCCAGGTGGGCTGGGCTCCATATCCTGACTCTCCAACTGGGTTGCCCTGGGCCTGTGACCTAAATTTCTCTGTACCTCACTCCTACTCATCTGCATATAATGTGGTTATAACGGATAATATCCACCCCCATGATTGTTGTGATGGTTAGAGATAAGACCAGCAAACATCCTTGGCAGGCGCCATGAAATGCTACCTGTGGATCACAGAGCCAGGCTATGTAGGGAGCTACCGTGTAACTAACTATTCCATTAGCTTTCACTCCACATTGCTCACCGGGAACCACTCTTACAATACAAAGAGAGTACGAAATGCCATTAAAATTTCCTTATACCCAAAGGTTCCCCTATTGCTTATACAAGGTTTGCTTTTGTGTTTTAATAAGTACGTTCCAGGATGCATCATAAGCCCCACAGATTCAGTCCAAGCTCCTATATCCTCTGCATTTACAGCAGAAATAAAATTTCACACATTTTGAAGTTGACCTCAAGTGTTCCTGAGCCATTGGGTGGAGGGCTCTTAGGTTGCATGGGTCTGTGAGATTTGTACCTTCTTGACATTTCTGAATTGTCAAAGTTGGAATTGGGTCTAACACGGGGCTAGTGAGGATGCCCTCCCCGCCCCCCCACGCCGCCTCTCTCCAGAAACTTCTTTCTTACTGGTCCTTTCCCCTCATTCCGTAAACAAACTCCAGTCTCCTCTTCTTAAAAAACAAAGCAAAACAAAATAAAAATAAAAACCTTTCATCTCGCATTTCTTGGTAAGTCTCGTTGAACTTCCCTCTAAGAAAGGGAGAACACCCAAATTTCTTTGCTGCTCTCTGCGTTTCCTCTTCGCACTTCCACCAGCGTGTTCTGGTTGTGTCCTCCGTGTTCCATGGAAACTGCATGAATTGTCGATTTCAACAGACAGTCTGCTGCACACACCTCGGGGCTGCCCTGGGCCCCGTTGGTCACATGCTCCTTCTGAAACTCCCAACTGCTTTGGCCTTTGCGACCTGTACTTCCCTAATTCTCTTCATGTGTGCCCGGTTCCTCCTGTGCCTCTCATTCCACCACCCCCTTCGGATGCCTAATCCTCACAGTGAGTTTAGGCTCAGCCCTCAGCCTCCTGCCGTTTAACCACTTTGTACTTTCTCCTTGGGTGATCTTATCCCTGCTCAGGATTTCAACCCATCTTCTCACATAGTCCTGCCCAGACTGCACCTGACCTTCCGATTCTTGCATCAACGACCTCCACCTGGATGTTTCCCACACAACTCAGAATGGAACACATCTTCTACCCTACTGTGATGCCACTCTTGAAATCCCTCAACTGTAGACACAGCCAAAGACCTGCCCAACTGGAAGCCAGGAGTCACTCTCCCTCCGACTCATCATTCCCACCCTCCTCAATCATCAAGTCCTGCCAGCTGAGTCTCCTTTTTGGTGTTTTATTTACTCTCTTTCACTCCTACTACCCCTGTCCCACTTTAAGTCCTCATCATCTCTCAGCTGGACCCCTGGACTATCCCCTAACTAGCCTCCCCATTGCCAATCTTATCTCCCTCAGATCGATCCTCCTCACAGCTACTGGACTGAAGAGCCGGCCACATCAGTACTCAGGAAAATCAACAGACAGGTCCAGCAGGCTAGTAACAGAGTCACACAATAGGTTCCTCCAGAAGGGTCTTCCCTACACTTTGTATCTCTTTATTCTTGCCCAAACATGGCTCTCTAGACTTCCTGTTGATTTGGAAAGCCGATACTTTCCAATAAATTCCTTTTCTGCTTAAATAGCCAACCTAGGCTGTTTGCACTGAAGATCCCTCACTAGTGTACAATTCCCTTTGCTCTCTACCATAATTATAGATTTGTTTCTCCTCCTATGGGTCTATGGCTGCCAAGGGCAGGGACCATGACCATGTATGTATTCCCAGTCCTCTATGTTCTCCAACGACTAATATAATGCCTGATGGATAGTAGTTACTCAAATGCGCATTAGTAGAATGAATATTCTTAGATGCATTTTCTGTAAAATGTATGATTCATTCATGATACTATGAAGTTATAGTACATTTTGTTTTATTGTCTTATTCTTAGCTTCAGAATCCCCTCAAAACACAAATCACTCTCACACAAAGTAGAGAAGGCAAATATTCTGACAGATCTCACCGAATCAATCACAAGCCCAATCCTTTGGTTTTCACATTAGCCACATCCATATGCAAGGGCCTCGTCTAAGAGCAGACAAATATCTCTCCCTGCTTTTATCCATCAGGGTGGCTACTGCTGGTGTCTTACGCTTGAGTTCATTAGAAAAAAACAGCTTCCAAAAGCTAGCTCAAAGTCTGATAATCTTTTGCTAAAAATACTTTACAGACCAAGCAGCGTCCCTCTCAAGGTTGCACTGTGCTTGTTTGTGATGGCAGAGGATCAAGGACTCAGGTAGCCCTGATGAGCCAATAATCCAAGGGCTATTTGTTCCTTGGAATGTCCGAGATGGAACAGACCACCTGTGGGCCAGGCAAGCTGAGAACTGCTTCCCCTCTATACTTGGAAATGACAACACTAGCTTCTAAAAGTCCTTGAAGTCCTACAGCAGGAAGGAGTATTTAACACAACCTCTTTTACTACTGGGGAAATTGTCAAGGGTTCTCTCTCTCTCTTTTTTTTTTTCCGATCAATCTCAACAAGGGCTTTAGAGATTGATTAAATTTGAAGTGTTTGCTAATACCACTTGCTGTTTGTTGGTTTTTGTGGGGAGGGTGTGATCCCTGTTCTCAAAGATGTAACACTCTAGCAAGTGAAGGGGTGGGGACCCTCACGAGAAGGGGCCAACGAGAAGACACATGGTGGGGAGTGACGAGGGCCAGGGGAAGGGAGATGTTCATCTGCCGGAAACTCAGGGAATGCTTCAAGAAAGAGCTGGACCTTCAGGCATGGCTAGGGGTAGGATTTCAATAGGGCCACGATGAAGCAGGGGAATAAAATGCAGACTACAGATGTGGAGAACAGTGTGGATAGAGCAGAATGCAAGAAAGTAAAGGGCATGGTGACGCACAGCACGCCGGGGATTCATGGGAGGGAAGAGCAGATTTATAATTTGGGGCAAGTTATGAGAGGCCTTGAGTGCCACACTGGGCAGTCTGCACTTTCCCGTGGGCAACTCATAATCAAAATTATTATCAATTTTTTTCTCCTAGCATATGCTAATCACAGCTGACTTGTACAATTATGAGAAGGGAAGCATCCTAAAACTCCTTAGGTGCCTTGTGGGGGATGAGGGCAGGAGCTGGGTAGCCACTTCCCATTGGGTGACTCTAATTTGAGTAGGGAAAACCCAGATGGGGTGTTGGCCTTGACAGGAAGGGGGTTGGGCAGACAGAGTCTCTGTCCAAAGAAGTCCATCAGGGCAGGGAGGAGTAGGCAGATATAACCAGTCCAGGGAGGTTAAGTCCCAAGTGGAGGGGCCAGGTAAGAGAACCCAAGAACCCCGACTGATTGACAGGGAGGCCAAGGGGCAGGGCTCTGCCCAAAAGCTTAGGGGATGGGAGATCCATTTGGCTAGAGCTCTTCTAAACACTTTATGCCATCAGACAGATAATTACCTTTAAAGCGGCAGAATGAACCAGAAGAACACATGAAAATGCATAAGGACTTTTTAATCGTCCAATACTAGATTTATTCATACAGCAAACTCATCCATTCGACCAAGACTTATTGAGCATCTACTATGTGCCAGGCCCTTTTCTATATGCTAAAGATTGCAGGCAGGTAGGATATCGACACATCTGAAAGAGTGAATCAATACGCAGTATGGCATAAAATATCGTAGTCTGTGGGTTTGGTAGGCCCAAAGCATGTACCTTTGGAACTCACTTTCTACCATATGTATGAAATATAATTAATTCTCTGATAAAGACTTTCCAACATTTTATAATTAATACGCCAAAGCTTCAGGGTCCAGAACCAATGGATACAGGGATGTTGGGGGCAGGGGGTAACAAAGCTGGAGCAAAGGATAAGAGGAGAGCCAAGATACAAGCTCTGCCCCAGGCTGCATTGCCTTGGTTCATGACCATGACTGCTAGCCTGTGTGGGCCCTGTGTGCTCCTCCATAAAAAGGCGAGGTTGCACCGGACGACTTCCAAAGCCCAGTTCTAGGATCTAGTATCTCAGGGAGGGCCAGGGCAGAGCCAAACTGGGCTCAGGCTCAGCACACGAGAGCTCTGGTCAACCTGACAGCAGCAGGAGCCAGGGCCGCCCCCGGGAGTGGCCTGGGATACTACAGGAGTTTCTTCAGCCATTTGCTGGGGCTGATATGCAAGGAACACCCTAGACTAGTGCTGCTCTCCAGTCTCCACACAACATGGGGGTGTGTTTCTCCTGAGAGAGCACTGGGAGACCAATATGCAGAGGCAATGCAGGTCTAAGCCAGCCATGGGGGCGGGAACTGCCTGATGAACTTGTGACATTGGGGTGGGATGCTGAGGTGATCTGCCAGAGCCAGGAAAGGAGCTATAATTCACAAGAAGGGAGGACTGTTCCCCCTCTTCCAGGAAGGCCACTTGGGATCCCAGCCAGACTTTTGGCTCTAGCCGAAATACCAATTTCATGACAGAGCACAGAACCAAAACTCAGGTGGCCAAGTAACCGAAAGTGTCTTCAAGAGAGGAGGAACAGGTCTGGATAAAGAAAGGGGGTGTCAGAAAGACATACGCATGTGATTTCAGCACTCTCCACCGCGTCCCCCACTTCACCCCCTCATTGTGCCAAACCTTGTAGCCAGCCTTCCTGCCTCAGATAGCATCACTCGCTCCGAGGAACAAATACCATCCAGACTCTTCCGTATTAGGCAATTTTTCAAACCCCAGCCCCCACCGTCGTACAAAAACCACATTCCCTACAATAAGTGCTCTGAATGTCCTTGTTTCCCGCCCAGTCACCGGACACACTTTTTACCTTCCTCTTCCGGGTGGCTTTCGTGTGCCAAGCTTCCAATTAAGGACTAGTACCTGCATTGGATTTTTACCTCCCTCCCTTCCTCAGTTCCTCCAATGGCTTCCTTATAGAGTCAGGTTAAAGGTACTAAGCCAAGGTGTCCAAAACTTAAAGAGTGGAGCCAAAAGTCACCTGATGACTCATCTGATTGTGACTCTTCCACTGTAAGGCTAACTTAATGGGCTTCAAGAATCCTCAGCCCAAGGGCTTCTGCCCCCACAGCTGGCATTGGGGAAATGGAACCAACAGTCTTGATTTCACCTAGGACCACTGTCCAAAGGGCTTCCCATAGTCTCTGAACTGTGAACGGATAAACGACGGTTTTTCTGAGGATGAATGAAAGAATAAAGAAGATTTTCATAGGATTCAATGGATCTCTTGTTTCCTGGATTTAATTCAAACCTAAAATTTAGAAGTGAATTCAAATTTGAGTCTAACATAATCTCACTTCCCCTGACAAATTAGAGGAGATAAAAATATTCAATTGGGCCACTGTTGGCAAATCTAGAAGTAGAAGAGGCTAGGTTGCTGCTCCCAGTCACCCGTCCCCCCATTTCTGGGGGCACCCTCCACTGTGGTACACAACCCAAGCAAATGCCACTGGCTGAACCTCAGCCATCCAGTGCCCAGTGGAGATCAAGTGTATTTCAAGATGGCTATGAGCTAGAGACACTGGAATTGCAATTGGAGATTCTTAGAGACCTAATACTCTAAATAAACCAAGGAAGTGGACCTCAAATACAATTTGGGGCAGCTGAGGAGACATTTCAAGAAGTGGACTTATGCAACGACCCCCAGATTTGATTTTCCTGTGATGAAATTCTAATTTGCAGATTTGTTTCCCTACTTAAGTCCCTGCCCTGGGCTGTAGCATTGTTCTCTCCACGGCGTGTTAACCTAATATAGAAAGTGCCATCTGTATTCCAAATACTTGGGAGCGGAAGTCTCTGAAACCTACAACTTTCTATAGTGGATTGGACACACGGAGGTAGATGGAACCAGTTTCAGAAGGTTTCTGCAGCAAGATGAAGGAAATTTGCAGAGAGGCTTGGCAACAGCTTGCCAAACTGCCTGCCGCCTATGACGATTTTATCATCTTTAATTCACCAACCTGGAAATGGGTTTATAACGGAAATTCTTCGTGTTGGCCTCTCAGCACGCAGCCAGGGCGGCTGGCACACACCTCCCTGCCCCTCCGGAGGACACCTGCTCATGTCCAAGTTCTGGCCTTTGAAAAACACTGTAGGAGAGGAACTGAGACCTACCCAGCCTCTTCTGCCTGGAGTGCTCAGAGAAGAATGAATTAACTTTCCCCGGCCAAGCCAGTAGTCCTGATCCCGAGCCAGAAAGCAGTGGCCGTTAGAAGTCAGAAAGCAAGCAAAAAGGAAAGCAACAGTGCTTCCATTATACTATTAAGCCATAATCACCTTTTCCTATAATCATCTTCCTGTCTTCCCAGAAGGGGCACTGGTTAACTGCCACTCTGGGGCAGAGGTGCAGCCCAGCGCTTCCCGTGGGTCTGGAAGTTTGGAAGGCAGGGAGCTCAGGCAGGCTGTGGCACGTCTGCTGACCCCGGAGCAGCCTGGGATCGGGACCATGCTGGGGGCGGGGGCTCAGAGACTGAGGCTCCTGGATGAAGGGGTGATGCTGACTTCCTTTCCTTGGGGCCAGGACCAGGGTGAGACTGGAGAGGTGTTTAGGGAACAAGATTAAAGGAGGTTTGCACTCTCGGGGTCATGCAAGTGGCTCTTTCTTCCCAGTTCCAGCCCTGTTCAGGGCCCCTAGCACTGGGGGATGTGTGAGTGTGTGCCTATGTGTGTGTGTGTGTGTGTGTGTGTGTGAACACGCACTGTGGTCAGTGGTTCTCAAACATGGTGTCCAGACCAGCAGCAGCAGCCACACCTAGGAACTGGTTTGAAACGTGCATTCTCAGGCCCCATCCCAGGCCCACTGAATATGAAACTTAGGGGGGGTGGGGGGAGGCAACAATGTGCATCTTTAACTCGCACAGCAGGTAACTCCCAAGTGGCTCAAGTCTTCGAAGCACAGGGCTAGAGAATGATGCTCTCCAAAGCCCATCCCATGGCCCGTGGGGGATGGTCTCTCAAAATGTTTCACCCATAGCAGGAGCAAGGAGAGGGTGGGGTGGGAGATGACAGGGACCTTCCTAAGGCCATGGGCAGGGTAGGGATCCCTCAGATAATAAATCAGGAACTGCTTTTCCCCCAGCTATCCCCAAGGAAACTGTTGTAGTCAAGACCTGGCAAGTGTTGGCAATAAATAAAGATTGCTACTGAGCTCTCCCCTGCCCGTGGCTTCCCCTTAGCCAGGCAGCTTGGAGCCAGGGGCTGAGAGACACTGTGTGTCAGGGGCTAGACATTCGAACATTCTGAGACTGTGGTGTCCTCCTTTGTAAATGGGGCTAACATCACCCACGTGTGAGGGGCTGAGAAGCTAGTGCACACGCAGCCCACAGAAGTGTGGGGCAGAGTCAACTGTGGTGACAGGTCCTCCGAGCTGAGCAGGGTTCTGGGCTCCACCCTCCTCCAGGGAGCCCGGTGGGATGCCTTGGGACTGAGGAGGGCTCAGAGGGGAAGGAGGTTAGCCAAAAAGGCTATTCCCCAGCCCAAATGGCCTGGGGCACCAAGCTTCTAAAAACACAGAGTGAGGGAAAGAAAAGGAGAAGGGGCTCCCTGGGCCTGCTGCTGGGCACTGAGAACTGCTTGTTTTTTTTACCATATAATGAAGGGTAAGAAGAAACATCTAAAGACCCACATTTAAACTGTCACCAGAACCCAAACAGTATGTAGTGGTGAGACAGTGACCAACGCCCGCCAGCCCAGTGACCTCAGGCACACAGTCATGGAGGTGGTTTCCTCTTTTGCCAAGTGCTGGATGACAGATACACTCACAGTATGAGGATAAAGTCACACAACAACACATTTAGGCGCAACATAAACATGAGGGCTTCGCACTCAGGTCGTTCGCAGAATTGGAGAACCCTTCCTGCAGTATGGGGAGAAAACTAGCCCCTATCCGACTTTCCCAGCTCCTAAAGGTTCTACTGAGGACCAGAGGGGCTGATGAGTGCAGAGGGCATGCAGCTGGTGGGTGACAATCATTAGCGACGCCCCCTTTCCCCCCGACTTTAGGAAGTGCTGGCAGGGGGAGGCAGAAATTCTCAGAGCTTCCCCGCCCCCCGCAGGCCAGGTAAACAAAGGACGCCCCAGTCCCCCCCCCCCCCCCCATCTTCCCGGGCCATGTGTGCAGCACAGTTGAGGCTTGGAAGGAGGATCCATGACTCACACTTTTCCTCGGGAGGGGATTTAACTCCAAGATAACACTGCGCTGGAGAAAAGGCCAACCAGCAAGGAGGAAAGTTCACCTCCGGCCCCCGTGCTCTGGAGCCCCCTTACCTTCCTCGTTTAAAATCCAGGGCAGGTACGCATTTACGGAGTCAAAGCCACAGGTGTTTTCCTCAAAGGCGCAGGACCCGGAGGGCAGGTCCAGGGCACCAGCGAGCTGCAGGGCTGCCGGCACAAAACGAGTTTCAGTTCGGGCTAGGGCTGGGGAGCTTCTGCACCAACTCGGGGCGCCCGGAGGAAGGGGGATAGGCGAAAGTGAGGGGCATGCACGCGGGTGGGGCGGGAGAGGGATGCATTACTACCCCCTCCCCCGCCTCCGGCGCTTCCAATGCACAGCCCTACGTCTACCCGCATTGTCACCCCAGGCTCCGGAAGGGGGTATGGCTGTCGAAAACGACCCGGAGGCGCCATCGGATGGCCCGGCCCAGGACAGCGAGCCCCGCCACGGGGGCTGCGGGAGCGGGTCACGAGGGCGCCCCCCGGGGTCCCCCTGGGTCCTTGCACTTACCTTGTATTGCCAAGAGGACGCCCCTTAGCAGCATGGTTGTGCTTCGGGGAGGAAGGACGACCAGAAAGGGATGCAAGTTGCCAGCCCGCTGGGACCCGCTGCTCCGGTGAACTGGAGCGGGGGCGCCGGGGACCCGGGGAGGGAGAAGTCGAGAGGCTGAGCGTGCACTTGGAGCTGCCCAACTTTGCGGAGCGGTTCGGGAAGCTGCGCGGAAAGCTGGGGGTGCTTGACTGGAGCGCGAGCTGCGGGTCAGAGAGCGTCCCGAGTGAAGCCGGCCGGCCCACAGCTGGTCCCAGGCGAGGATGGGGCTGGGCGGGAAGGAGACAATTGCACACTTTTTGAAAAACCAGCTAAGACTGGCCGGGAGAGGAGAGGTCGGGATGCAGCGCCTCAGCTCAGGGTTTTAAAGCTTGGGACCAGACCCCTTGCAGACACTTGGAGGGGGCAGGCCTTCGAGCAGCCCCTCCGATGGGCCGGGACTGGAGGCGCCCCGCCCCGCCCATCCGCGGTGGGAACTAGCTTATTTCTGGGGACAGCTTCCCCGCATCTGGCACACCAGCACTGCAGGGCTGGCCCTAATTTTAACTTCTCCCCAGAATGGAAAAGGGTGGAATTCTCTTAGGAAAACCTAGAAAAGCACTTGGAAACTGTTTGGTGACATAAGCTTTATATCTCAGGAGTCGCCCGTTCATGGCTCAGTAATGCTAAGCCTGGAATACCCCCCCCCCCCTTTTTTAGCAGTGGAATGTCTGGCATGCCTGGTGCTCAGCATTCCCTCTGTCCGGTAAAAGGGGGCATTCCTCCTCTCCAAAGAGCCATGATAAATTAGTAGTTTTCTAAATTGGCATGTGGGGGAGGGGTGGTGGTGTCAGGGAGGGGGTTACTGTGAGTGCTTTGAGCACTAAGTGGGTCTTTAAAAATATTCTCGGACAAGAAAGGACATGGTGGGGATTTTTTTTTTCTTCTTCTTAATGGTCTTTACAATTTTGTGCAGGCAATTTTGTGCCTAGGGCAGTGGTTCTCAAACTTGACGGTGCTTCAGAACCCCCTGGAGGGTCCCAGCATCAGAGTCTCTGATCTGGTAGAAGTAGGTTGGGGCCCAGAGATTCTGCACATTCTTGTCAGGTTTCTGGATGCTGATGGTACTAGTCTGGGACCACACTTTGAGGAGCCCTGGCCTAACGAACTCCTGTTCAACCATCGAAGCCCTGTTCGCATGCCTTCTCCTACTTTCCAGCCTCTCCCGGCTTTCCTTGGCCTTCATTGGCAGCTCCTTCTCCATATCCTCGGCTGTTTCTTTTTGTCTGTCTGCCCCTTGAACACTGGAGTGCCTCCAAGCTCTGTCCTTTAAGCTCTCCCCCTCCCTCAGTAATATCATCCAGTTTCATAGTTTGGAACACCAACTATGTAGCCTGATGACTCCCAAATTAATCTTTCTAACCCAGACTGCTCACTGACTCCAAACTCCTCTCCCTCACGGCCACCTCAACATTTTCATTTGGATGTTTAATAGCTACCTCACACTTCACAGGTCCCAACATGAACACTTCCGAGTCCTTCCTGAGCCTGCCTCCTCTTGTGTTTTTATCTCAGTTAAAGGAATCTTTCTCCCCCACTTGCTCAGGACAAAACCCTTTGAGTTATCCTTGACTTCTCTTTCTCTAAAACATTATGAAATTTTGTCCATTCAGGATTCCAACCACAGCCGACGCTGAGCATGCTCCATGCCCACAGTGCCCGCCCTCATCTAAATGGCCATTGTTAGCTGGGGAGGCTGCAGGAGCCTCCTAAGGGCAGTGTCCCTGCCTCTCTTGCCTGGCCCGCCTGCACTCCATTCCTAACACAGCTGTCAGGGGCATCATTTTAACACAGAAATCAGGCCATGTGGCATGTCATTCCTTGGCTCCAGACTTGCAACAGCTTCCCAAATCAGCAAATCAAAACCCAGGCTTCAGGGGCACCTGGGGGGCTCAGTCAGTTAAGCGTCTGACTCTTGATTTTGGCTCCGGTCATGATCTCAGGGTCGTGAGATGGAGCCCCGAGTTGGGCTCCGTGCTGTGCACGGAATCTGCGTAAGATTCTCTCTCTCCCCTCTGCCCCTACCTCCTGGTTGCATGTGCTCTCTCTCTCTCTCAAACAAACAAACAAAAAAAACCCAATCTTCACAAAGACCTACTAGGTTCTAGAAGACCTGCCCCACCCCCTCATCTCTCTGATCTCATCTGTCCTGCTTACACTCCTCTGGCCACATCGACCTCTTGGCTAGTCCGCAGACACAAGGTACCCGTCCTCCCAGAATTTGTACTGGCTGTTCCCTCAGCTTGAAATGCTCTTTCCTGGAGATCCACATGACTCACACCCACACTGCCTTCAGGACTATATTTCCTGGTCACCCTCAGTATTTGAAATTCAATAGCCTTCTCTCTAATAAGAAAAAAGCCCCAGGATCCTTTTAAAATAAGTTTGGGCAAATTCTCATGAGTTTTCTGTAAGCAATGACTCAAAGGACCTAAAATTTGTTTAGGGTGTGTGTGTTTATATGCTTTGCCTCAGGTGGCAGCTAATAATGAATATTTATCGTGCTATTATAAATATTTTATATAGAAAACCTTATTCATTTTCACAAGGGCTCAATGAGGTCAGTATCATTATTGCTCCCATTTAATAGATGGGGAGAGTGAGGTGCAGAGTTCACTGTTCAGAGTTCAGTGATAGCAAGAGGCTATCCTTGCTATCACTTGCTGCCAACCCACATCTGCTTTATTCCAAAAGCCTAGTCTCTTAACTGGTAAAGTAACCTGTCTCCTTTGTCTTATGTTCTTTCTTGATTCTTTGCTCATAGATGATGCTAAATATCTAATGGATTTCATCAAATTACTTAATTAAAAATTCAAGGACAGACAGAAAGCCACTTGAAACCTCAAAACACTATTTTCAACCAAGCAACTTCTAGCAACTGTCAAACTGGTGCTCCTTTTTCCAGGTACCTGCAGAGGATTTCAGAGTTTTAGGATGGCCTTAGATTCATTTGCATGTTCCAAGTTTTAGGGAAATGAACAACTTCAAAGCCATAAAGAGTTCTTCAAAAAATTTTAAATGTGAATTAAAACCTCAAGGCAACATCATTTATTGCCACCTCTGGGAACGTGAATCCTTACACATAAACACAAAGTTAGTTGGAGTAAAATGTCAATTTCACATATAACTGCATGACCTGAAGAACAGATGATCTTTTGACGGTGGTGAGGTTGGGGTCGCTGAGAAGCAGACTCTGATTTGGGAGTTAGGGTGCAGGCTGCTTACTAAGGGGTGCCTTTGGGCTCCGCGCATGTGGAAGGGAGGAGGAGGGGGTAGGACTGGGCTGAGGGAGAAGTGATATTGCAATGCAGGCCCCACAAAGCCTCTCCTGACCCCATAGGCTACACTGGAGTTAAAATGACCCACACAATTTATCTCATCTTAGGCTGATATGGCCAGGTTCTTTGTATTGCTCCTTCCGTCACACAGGGGATGTGGTCCACACAAGCACAGGTGATCCCCAGCAAGGTGGCTCTCCACACTGAGACCAACCCCAAGGGCTGAAGGTTGTTTGAAGACAACAATCCCACCACCTGAGATGACAAGTCCTCCCTTGAAGGAGGATCTGGACAGCACACTGGGGTCCACCACAGACATTCTGCAGAGAACAGAAAAAATACTGCACATGGAGAGAGCCAAGGAGGGAATCCAGAAAATCTAGAAATTATGTGCATCAACCCACTTCCTCCGGTCACTGATCATGGAGCCCTGTGATCATGGGCTACCTCAACCCCTGGAAAAGCAGCATCAGGTCCCCAGGGGAGAGCTACCCAGGACTCTCGCCTCCAAGATTCAGCTCAATCAAGTGATTAAATAACATAAATCACTCAATAAACATCAGGTATTACAGCGGGTTGAATGGTACCACCCC
>CM052892.1:70492052-70538800 GCA_028534135.1 Potos flavus
GAGATCTAGCTCCGTCTCGCTTCCAGTTTTCTGGGCACAACAGAGGAAGGTGAAACACAGGGGCCCCTCGCAGGAGCCCACCTCACCCTCTGTCTGGCCATTGAGGCATCAGAGGGAACAGGCTCCTCTGTGGGAGGAAAGAAAGCAAGCTGGTGCTGCTGATGCCCCCGCCCCGTGCGCGTGCGCATCGCTGCTGTGGGCCCAACTCGGAGGCTCTTCCCACGCACCTTCCCTTCCCTTTGCCTCTCTCCCTTCTTGTGGTTCTCACACAGTGCCATGTCGGGTCACTTCAGCAAACACTTTCTGAGCACCTACGATGTGCCAGGCACAGTGCTCAGGGCTGGAGACCCCGGGGTGAACAGGACACATTCTCTGCCTCACAGACAGGAGAGTGACCCACGGAAAGGCCACTGCAATAAAATATGCTGGTGAGGAAGAGCGAGGACCCCAAACAAAATCTCCACCGGCCAGGGAACTAACATAAAGGAACTGAGCTGGTAGCAGGGGGACTTAGGGAGGGATGGTGGAGCGAGGGGGCCCAACCACAGAGCATCACTGGCACCGGATGGAGATCAAGCTGCTATGGGGGGATAGGGGTCCAGCTCTGCCTATTTTGCCCAATTTTTCAAAAGAAGCCCAATGTCCAGTTACAGATGCACTCCAGATTTTCAAATATTGGTGATGAATTACAACAGAATATATTTTAATTCCTGTTGGGGTAGAGTAAAACTTGGGTGGGAGGCTAACTTCAATTCTTGAACTGGCATTTACAGCACCAAGAAAGAACCACGGAGACAGAGAAAGGGATGCCTGGCGGCCAGACACAGATGACCAGTCCCATTCTAGAGAAGAGAACAGAGGCAGAAAGCACTGACTTTCAACCAAGGTCACATGTCTCTAAGCAGTGGGGACAAGATGGGAGGTCATAAGCTCGCTTCCTTACTGGCCAGGATTTGGGCACACAGAAAGGACTTTGTATACTCTTAAGTACTGTACAAATGTAAGGCTATTCATAATATCCTTATAGTAATTATACTTTGGTTTCTTTCTATTACACACTATGTTTTAAATTAACATATGTAACTTTATATATGTATGTATCTTTTTTCGTTTCTTGCTTCCTGGGTCCCCTCTGATCTATGCCAAGACATTGTCTCTGCCCTGGAGTTTTGTCTGTCTCTGCCTTTCTCCATCTTTCTTTCTGTCTTTCTGAGTCTGTTTGCCTCTCTCTGGGTCTCTGTGATGCACTCTGGGGCTCCCGTCTGCCTCTCGCTCAGCATTTTCTCTGTCTTGCTTTCATGTTCTCTCTCTCTCTCTTTCTCCACACAGACCCCGACATGCCCCGACTCATTGCATGCTATCAGGTTGAAAATGAGCTGGTAAAACAATTCCAGACTCTGTGGGTTGTCCTGCCAGTGACCTTCATTGCATTCCTGCTGGAGGTGTCTGGGGGCTCTGCCCCAAGGCTGGCTGGCAGTGTCCCTTGGTTCCTGACCAGCACCAGCTGCCTCTTACCCCTTGGGGACAGTCACGTGTCTGCTGCAGGTCTGACTCATCCATCGTGAGGGACAGAGGCCCAAGGTTAACCGGTTCTTAACAAAAGAATCTCCTGCTAATACAAAATATATGCCCCATTCTTCAAATTGCCACACTCAAATACCCTGAAATGGTAAAGTAGTTATTTCCTTTATAGTGGGCATTTAAAAGGAACAGATACTTAAACAGATACTTTCTCTCATTAATCTTTGTTCCATCAGTTTACTCTGAACGCTAGCTTGGAGTCAAACATCTTTCACTACGGTTTGATGGCAATCTTTTGAATTTTTTTTTAAGTCAAAATTCATGGGGCTGAGTCATCACAGTGAAAATACTACCACCTTTTACTTGGTGTTTGTGATGTGCCAGGTGGATTCGTGGTCAATTTATGGGGGAAGAAACTAGGCCTAAAGAGTTTAAGTGCCTTGCCCAGAGGTGTGGGGCCAGACTGTGAATCCAGTTCCAACTACCACCAAAGCCATCTTGACCTGTCTACACTTCCAGTGCAGGGAAGGTCTGGGCAAACACTGTGTGATGTCCTTCTCGGACCCCACACCTCCTTCCTCTACCCCCAGGCTGGGCCAAGGCCAGCAGAGTGAGTTTCTCTCTGTACCAGTGAAGCATCTATACCCAGAAGTTCTGCAGAAAAAGCCCTTTGTGATCAGAGTCGAGCCTACCTTTCCATCCCAAACCCAACACACCCCAAATACCCACTCCCGTAACAGCAATGTCCCTAACTGTGTTCCCTGGGCCTGTGTTCTCGCCTGCTCTTCCTCTGTTCAGCATCAGAATGACTTCCTCCCCTTCTCCCATTGGCAAGCTCCTTGTAATGGGTTGAATTCTGCCCCACCCAACCCCCAAGGTCATATATTGAAGTCCTATCCCCAAGTACCCCAGAATGTGACTTTATTTGAAAATAGGGTCATTACAATTACAATTAGTTAAGACAACGTCACCGTCACCGGAGTAGATTGAGCCCTAGCCCAGTACGACTGGTGTCCTTATAAAAAAGTGACATTTAGACACAAATACACACAAGGAGAGCACCCTTGAAGATGGAGGCAGAGGTCCTGGAGACGGTTCTGGAAGATCACCAGCAAGCCAGTGGAAGCTGGAGAGGCCAGGAGCTGCTTCTCCTTCACAGCTCTCAGAGAGAACCGCCGCCCCGACCACACACACACACACACACACACACACACACACACACACACTGACATTTTTGGATTTCTGGCCTCTAGCACTGAAATTTCTGTTGTTAAAGTTACCCAGCAGGTTGTACATTGTTTGCAGGCCCAGGAAACTCAAGTACTCTGTTTTGTGCGGGTCTCACCTAGAATAGTAATGCTACCAGCTAGAAATTCCCAGAGGCACTCACCTTGGCCCCTCGAGCTTCCCACAGACCACTCTTCTTTCCAAAGCACTGCTGCAAGACTGACCCTTGTCCTTATTACAATTGCAAGATGCCTTTCAACAACCACTAGCAGCAAACTTTGGGAAAAAATAAATGTTTACTCCTTACAAGACCTGGAAATTACACAGCACACCTGAGACCCCGTGAGGTTTGTAGGTAGAGAGACAAGGTGCCATGGGCCTGGGTTCTGCTTTTACTGGGGTTGGGGTGGGGACCTAGGGTTTCGTGGGCTCACTACTGGTGAATTTAAAACATAACGGCAGGAACTTAAAGCAAGAGAGAAGAGACAAGTGGCCCAAAGGGCCAGTTACTGAAATCAACCAAGATCTTTAAAACAAAGGAGACTCAGTGAGGAAAGGTGGCCTCGCTCTTTATCTAGACCCTGCGGCTAGGGTTTGAATAAAACGTGTTTATTCAAGATAGCTATTCAAGATAGTGATTCCATTCTTTGAAGTGGATGCCCTTAGCAATCAAAGCTTAAGTCGGGCACTTGCTACAAAAGGAAAAAAACAGTCGTTACCCTGCCAGCTCCCATTCATTTTTAAAGACTGTCTCGTTTCCTCTCTCTGGGCTTCCTGTCCTCCTAAACTGCAATGTATGTTATTAGGCTGTATTTGCAGTAATTTTGTTTATGTTTCTGTTATCTGCAAGGGGAGCTGATACTTCAAGGGCTGAGAAGTCGGTTTTATATTTGTTTCTGCTCCCGTGTCATCTGTGGGCCTGGCTGATTGTAGGCGCTCAATAAATGCTGAAGGAGAGGCTCTGGAAGGCACATCCTCACAGGTATATACAGCCCAGAGGCCTGCCTGGGCTGCAGCCCTATCATTAGAAGGGAAATAACTGAATCTAAGCTCTAGGTCACCCAGGAGGGTATTTGTGGAAACAAACGAACTGCACGGATGTGCTCTGAGAGCCCAGAGGCACTGTGAAGAGGAGCAACAGCCTGAACAGGGAGTAGAGTAGGCTTTCTGGGATGAGAGCAGCACATCTGGCCAACTCTGGGGAGGGAGGGAAGGTGAGGGAGCCTCTCAGAAGCCCACTTTCAGGAGAGGCAGAGAGGGCTGCAGGAAGAGGACTCGGCCCCTGGATGGAGGCACCAGGCCTTGGGGGTTGGAGGAAAGTAGAGATCGTGAAGCAGCCTACATCCTGCCATCTGAGCCTGGACCAGCTGATCCTGCCATCTGAGTCCCAGCCCAGCCCTGTGGACTCCTGTCTGGGTCCATGAGAAAGGCTGGGCTGTCTGGAACCCAGAAAAGTCTATTCCCCTAAATCCCACGCAGGGCCACAAATAGCTCCATGAGCCCTGGGGCAGTATTAAAAAGAGCAGGTGAGCAATGTCTGCGCCGGGTGGGGTGGGGTGGGGTGGGGTGGGGGGCGCGTGCAGGCTGGCTTGTGAGCCCGCATGTTCGCCCGTGGGACAGTCCCTCCAATCCTGGGAGTTAAGGCTCTGGGTCACCTGCTGGGGCTACGAGTGAGCTAAAAGACCTTGGAATTGGATGTAATGACAGTTAATGGTGGCTCCAGAGATGGGGGTGGTGGGCCCTGTGCCCAAACTGGGCTAAACCCACGTGATATGCTTTTTCCTCTTCAAGTTTTGTTTGAGGGCAACGGCCTGGAAAAGAGGAAGAACGAAGAATTCTGTAGCTCAAAGCATTCCTAAAAAGAGCTGTGAAACCCCAGCTTAGCTTCTGATTTATAGCCTCTGACCTTATTAATGTGTTAGGTTAAGGATCTACACTCCATGTGACTTGATCTAAACTGAACAGAGACAGCGATACAACTACTCAGAGACAGAATGGACGCCGTCTGGGAGGGGGACAGATGGCAAATATCAGCTCTGAACAAGCCAATGAGGCGTGTGTGCGTGTGTGCATGTGGGCACGTGTGTGTGGAAGCTTGAAATGCAAAGGCCTAAAATACTGGGTATTTAAAGATGTTAAATGACAGCAATTCCTTCAGATTTTCAAAGTGCCCGAGGCCCAGGCGAGGGGTGACAACGAAGAAACTCCACCCTAGGCATTGCAAGATGCCTCCATGAGCCAATCCAGTGGAACACAATTCCAGCTGTCTTTACAAACACCTGGGGAGTTCTTTCTTTTAACCCAAAGGTTGGACCCCAGCACACCAATGAAATCATTTCTGGGATAGGACCAAAGCACAAGTACGTCCTCAAAGCTCTCCAAGCTGATTCTACTAAGCCAGGGTTAAGAATGCTCTGGCTTAATATTTTCACCATCAACACAATTAAGTACTATTACTGTTACATTTTTTTTAAAGCTGTTAAAAAAGAACAAGAAAGTGTTCTATCAGAAGAGGGAGTGTAATTTTGTCATTGCGACCACGGACTCTGGAGCCAGACCGCTGGACTTTAACTTGGAGCTCTGCCACTTACTACCTGTGAAGTGAGAACACATTGTTGAGTGCCTCTCTGCCTTAATTTTCTCTTCTGCAAAATGCAAATAATAGCAGTACCTGCCACATGGGGTGGTAATGAGTACTAGATGAGTTCATATTATTAGCGGTAGTAGTGTTTGTTATTTGAGTACTCACAAAAGTGCTGCCACCACGTAAATATTAATATTCATTTTCTTTTTTTTTTTTTTAAGATTTTAATTTATTTATTTGTCGGAGAGAGAGAGCACAAGCCGGGGTCGGGGAAAGAGGGGGGCAACAAGCAGAAGGAGAAGCAGGCTCCCTGCTAAGCAAGGAGCTCGATGTGGGACTCAATCTCAGTACCCTGGGATCATGACCTGAGCCAAAGAAAAGATGCTTAACCAACTGAATCACCCAGGTGTCCCACTAATATTCACTTTCTATCAACCCAAGTTTTTCCCAGGTCAGGATTATCGTTGAGATTGATTACAGAGTCTAGCCACCAAAATAGCCTTTCATATAGCGTCCTGCCTTTGTGATGTGGGAAGAGGCAGAAACTAGAAATTTAATGGGTAAACTATAGCTTTTGTGTCTTATCAGAGTAGAAAAAAAAATCTAAACTATTGAGTGGATGCCATTATAAGTACCAACAACTAAGACATTAAAAATAGTACTGTAGAAAATAGTTTCGGGATTTAAATAGAACCTTCATCCGATGATACCTGCGGTGGTACAAACAAGATAGAGTAGAAGATATGAAGAGGCTTCTTACAGGATTATGTTTTTAGAGGCTAAAGGAAATTATCTTGGTCCCTGGTTATAGCCTGAAGGGCAGGTTTTTCTGTGTCCAATAAAAATGTCTTCTTAAAAAAAAAACAACAAAAAACAAAAACCAGAAACTTCAATGAGACATCTTGTTTCCAAACTGCTAGAAGCCCCCATAACTCCCCCCAAACTGAAAAGTTTGCTTTTCTCATTGCACATTTCACAACTTTATATACACATTTATTTTATATTTATTTTGTTATGGGGAAGCTTTATTTATTCACCCATAGCAAGCTTAAATTAGACTTCTGAATATCTACCTCATTGGACCCAGAATTGTTCTCATGTTTGGTGGGATGGGGATGTTCCATGGGAAACTGGTTCCCTCACTTCTAGGCTTCCTTCCAAAACCCGGCAATAGGATTGAAATGGTTTCTGTCACTCTAGGAATGGGAATGTCTTGCAGTGGCAGCTGCCTTCTGCGTCTCTGCTAGGTTTCCATACTGGGTCAAAGACGTCGCCACATTCCTCCAGAAGAATAGCGTCCCTCTAAGTGGCATCCACCTATAGGTCCCCATCAGGTTCCTGAGTCTATTAATTCTTGCATTCCACTTTTTTCCTCCAAGGTTCAATTTCCTTCTTTTTGAAATACATCCTTTAGGAACTTTTGTCAGCTAAGATCTGGAAGAGGTCAATTCTCCTAGCCTTTGAAAGCATCAGTCAAAAAATGAGTTCAGTTATATGTAGGCTTCTAGATGACAGTTCTGGGTGAGGACGGTGGGTGGAACATGCTCATCCAAATTTGGCTTCTCCAGAAGCTGTTTAAAAACTACGAAGAAGGGGCGCCTGGGTGGCTCAGTGGGTTAGAGCCTCTGCCTTCGGCTCAGGTCATGATCTCAGGGTCCTGGGATCGAGCCCCGCATCGGGCTCTCTGCTCAGCAGGGAGCCTGCTTCCCCCTCTCTCTCTGCCTGCCTCTCTGCCTCCTTGTGATCTCTCTCTCTGTCAAATAAATAAATAAAATCTTAAAAAAAAAAAAAAACTACTAAGAATAGTCATTATGTAGAAATGTAGAAGCCTTCGAGGCTATGGAGAACGGGAGCAAAGACAACAACAAACTTTTGGAAGCTAGAAAGAAGGTGGATAAGCAAAAACATGACCTAGCAGATCTAAGTCAGATTTGAAGCTGGCTCAGTTTATTCTACAACATTATCAAGAGTCCAGGAAATGGTGACACTGGGTAATATTGGAAATGGGGAAGAAGAGGCTGGCCGAAAATGAGGAGGATTAGGAAAGCTGTTTGAGAAGCACTGTCCATACTCACCGCTCCGGGAGGACTTCTCCTCCCCTAACTGGGGAAGCCAGTAGCATAGTCCCAGTCCAAACAGAAAGGCCCAAAAAACCAGGGGAACCAATGGTGTCAGTCCCAGTCCAAGTCTGAAGACCTGAGAATGGTGAGTACTACTGTCTGAAGGCAGGAGAAGATGGACGGCCTAGGTCAAGCAGACAGTAAATTAACCCTTCTTCCGCTTGTTTGTTCTATTCAAGTCATCAAGGGACTGGATGATGTCCGCTTGCATTGGTGAGGGGATCTTCTTCATAGACTCGGTCTACCGATTGAAACGCCAATCTCTTCCAGAGACACCCTCACAGACACACCCAGAAATCATGTTTTACCAGCTATGTGAGCATCTCTTAGCCCAGTCAAGTTGATACGTTAAACTAACCATCACATCACCCTAGCAAAAGATGGATGTTTATTCTCCGGAAAGGGCAGAACGAGGTAGGCTGGACTCAGAGGGCACAGACTGGGTTAAGAGGGGAAGTACCACACAAACCAGGGTGAAAAAATAAATGCATAAGATACTGAAAGCAGAGACCCTGCCTCTAAGCCCAGCCCTGTTTACCCACTCAGCTTCCAGAATGGTTATGACCAGACTATTTCCTCTCCAAGTAGAAGAATGATAGCAGAAGGGTCATCTCCAAGGAATCGGACCAGATATCGAGGAAAACTATAAACATGGTGATATTGAGGTTTCCTCCAACAAACAGCCCAGCCACATCACCCTCCAGTGAAACTCATTCAGATCTTCCAGTCAGCTTCTTACCCACAATTAAACATGAGAAGACACCTAAAAATCACCAGACAGCTGAAGAATGCCTCCAATATACATGATCAAACAAACAAGCCACTAACAGAGAAAAACAACTTGGAGGAAAAATAAACCATGAAAAGAAAACAAAGCTCCAAAACAAAACAACTATTAAAAATTCTCAGAGATAAGCCACAGTTCTGAATCCCAGAAACGAGTTCAGAATACTGTTTAAATAGAACATTTAGAGAACATAAAAGATCTCTTAGAAATTAAAAACACGAGAACAGAACTGAAACACTCAATAGGAAAGGTTAGAGATCCAAGTGAGTCAATCTCCTACAAATTATATCATAAAGCAAAGAAAATAGGAGAAAAACATATAAAATATTATAAGACATCATATAAATTTATATTTATTTTTCTTCTTCTTCTTCTCCTTCTCCTCCTTCTCCTTCCTTATTTAAGAGAAAATGTGAACAATGAGGGTCAGAGGAAGAAGGAGAGAGAGAGAAGCTTAAGCAGGCTCTATGCTTGGCACAGAGCCTGACGCAGGGCTTGATCTTAAGACCCTGGGATTATGACCTGAGCTGAAATCAAGAATTGCATGCCTAATCAAGTGAGTCACCCAGGTGCCCCCTAAATTTATATTTGTATTTTCAATAGAAAATGAAAAGCTTACATTTTATTATAAAACATTGTACCAAATAGTCTCAGAAGGCCAACATCTGAATAATGGGACCTTGAGGGGGACCTGGCTGGCTCAGTTGGTAGAGCATGCGACCTTTGATCTTGGGGTTCTGAGTTTGACCCCCCTGTTGGACATAGAGATTACTTAAAAAAAAGAAGAAGAAGAAAATAAGAAAACATGAAAAATGGGAGTTTCAGAAGAAGAAAACAGAGAAAATGAATGAGAAAAGAAAAATCAAAGAAATAATTTAAAGAAACTTCCTAGATACAAATACATGAGTTTCTGGCTTGAATGGCTCATTAAGTGCTCAGAACAATGGATGAAAATGGATGATCTTGGAACACCGGAAAAAAAAAAAATGGATGCACACCAAGGCCTATCGCTGTGAAATATCAAAACAATGGGCACAAAAAGAACTCATTAAATACTTTCAGAGGCCAAAACCAAGTCACATACATTCAAAGCAATTCATATTTATAATCATAATAATGCAAACACTGATGATTGATCTCAACAAAAATATACTATTACTATATTAAAAGGATGAGCATCTGGGAAATATACAAGTGTATGGTGGAAAAGAAAAACAATTGCTATCTTCCAATGCAGAAGGAATTATTTCATTATCCTCTGGCCTCAGTTGATCTTGAGTAGTTTATTGACACTATAGTTGCTCCTTTTTAGGTAATCTATATTCTCTGGGTACCTTTAGGTTTTACTCCTTGACTTTGGTGTCCTGTAGTGTCTCTGGGGTTTCTAACAATCTCAGTGAAGATTTGATGCGGTTCATCTGGGATCCTTTAGGAATCTATGTACAGCACTATGATTGTATGGTGGGCTAGTTAATATCTGTGGACACAAAAATTATATCCATAAAGATAAATCACTGGAGACACAAGAAGAGTCATTGGATGGAATGCAAACATGTAAATTTCTGAAAGGAGACTATGAGTTTTACCCAGGAAAAATATCTAGAGAATGTGTGTAATAGGTTACTGAATAGAACATGAGCTATTGGGGCACCTGGGTGGCTCAGTGGGTTAAAGTCTCTGTCTTCGGCTCAGGTCATGATCTCAGGGTCCTGGGATCGAGCCCCACATCGGGCTCTCTGCTCAGCAGGGAGCCTGCTTCCCCCTCTCCCTCTGCCTGCCTCTCTGCCTACTTGTGATCTCTCTCTCTGTGTCAAATAAATAAATAAAATCTTAAAAAAAAAAAAAAAAAAGAACATGGGCTATTGCCCAGAGATAAAAGATAAAGAGATAAGTATGTCCCAGATTTGACAGAAAAATGAAACCAGTTGGGGCCAGGGAATTCTTCCAGGAATGATTAAGAAGCGGCCAAATGGGCTCTGTAACCCTAGTCATCACCTCAGCCTCCGCTCCATACTCCTTTCCACACCCAGCCTCCAGGTTAGGGAGAGAAAGGACAATCCTATGAGTTGGGTCTTGCTGGGAAAGGATGAGTATGGTGACTTTTCCCTCCTCTCCCCTGGGGAGAGAAAAGAGAAGCTGCTGTTTTCCAAATCCCCCCGATGTGAAACGGGGTCCAAACATTGTTCTCAAAGATGTAGAGTGTCTTATTGACGCCTTATTCCTTGTTTGGTTGCATTTATACAGTGCACTTTGCTGATCCATGCCCTGTTCCTATATGTGCAAGGGGAAAAGAAATGGGAAGAGATGACAGTGCACAGAGAATGCAAGTATGTAGCAGTCTGTACTGCTTGATAGGACAAAGCCATGTAAGTAGCCTGTGGGTCCACAGTAGCCAGACTTGAGCTGACTTGCTAGCACCCCACCCAAGAGGGTCACCAATCAAACAAGGACTCCAGCAGTGGGAGGCTGTGAAGTGTTCCACCATGGACCAAAGCAGGGGGCAGTGGTAAAGGTCAAGTCTGAGGGGATCTCCCAAGTCAGGAGATGGGTCTGGACGCCCATATAAAAACAGGGCCCTCAAACAGCTGTACCTTCAGTAACTAGCATGGTAGACAATCTGAACTCAGAGAGGGATGAACATGAACAGGTTCAATTTTCATCCACTTGCTGCCTTCGACCATGCTTTTACTGAACCTCCCTTGGCTGTTCTTTAATGACATCTTATATAGATTCCATTCTGGTCACTTGCACATATAGAAAAGTCCGCCACCAGAGAGCTAGTATTTAGACATGTGCCACAGAAAGGGGAATGCTCTCTGAGAGGGGACTACAATGGTACCAGTTAGGTGAACATTCTTTCTTTTCTTCATCCATCCTCCCTGCCCCTGCTCTGTAAGAACCAAGACTAGAGGAGAAAGAGAGAAGAAAAAGTAAATGTGTAGATCATGCCCTTTCCCTTCTCTAAGGCCCCCAGGCAGAAGCCTCACTGCTGGCATGGGACACGGTGAAGACAAGTACGCAAGTGAGTTGTATTGGACTCTTTGGTTGGAGCAATAGGCTTGAGGATGAGCTTCCAAGAACAACACCCACAATCATACCACAGAAATGGCTCACGGAGGAAATGCCACCGTCATCCTACACGTTGGGAACTTGACTGCATTAGACCTATTTCAATTGTCAATGCTTCCCCAAAGCCAGATTCCACTGCCAACACCCAAGGCAATAAAACGGAAGCTCTGAAGAGAGCTTCTCTCTTTTGTTATATAGGAACTTAAATCTTGCATAAAAGCATCTGTTTAATTGAGTCTAGGTCACATGATTTTATTCTAGGTGAAAAGGAAGCTGGGGATCTGAGCTCTGGGTTCTGTATTAGAGAGGTAGAACATATAACATGGAAATTCTCCATATTCAGAAAAGCTTTTCAGAAGATGATAGGTCACTGCAAATATGGCACAAATTCACTATAGCTAATACGGTTTAAAATATAATTGATTAACCACTCACACCCATTAGGATGGCTATTACCCCCAAAAAACCCAAAATAACAAGTGTTGGTGAGGGTGTGGAGAAATTGGAACACTTGTGCATTGTTGGTGGGAATATAAAAAGGTATAGCCACTATGAAAAACAGTGTGGCAGTTCTTCAAAATGGAAACAGAATTGCCATATGATCCAGCAACTCTACTTCTAGGTATATATGCAGAAGAGTCAAAAGGAGGGACTCAAGGACATACTTCTACATAAGTGTTCAAAGAAGCAGTATTCACAACAGCCAAAAGGCAGAAATAGCCCAAAGGTCCATCAATAATAGGTGAAAGAATAAATAAAATATTATGTACACAAAATAGGATATTATGTAGCTTCAAAAAGAAATGAAATTCTGGTATGTGCTACAACATGGATGAACCTTAAAAACATGACGCTAAGTGAAATAAGCCAGACACAAAAGGACAAATACGGCATGATTCCACTTTCATGGGGTACTTAAATTAGTCAGATTCATAGAGACAAAAATCGAGTAACGGTTACCAGGGAGTCGGGGTTGAGGGAAATGGGGAATTAGGGTTTAATAGATACAAAATTTCAATTTGGGATGATGAAGAAGTTCTGGAGATTGATGGTGGTAATGGCTGTAGGACAGGGTGAATGCCCTTAATGCCACCGAAATGTACACTTACAAATGGTAAATTTTATTTCTGTATATTTTACGACACTGAAAAATAGAATTAATAGTTTTGGAAGTCAAAACGAAACTGACCAGATAATTTATTTCATTACTTTCATTACCCCCATACTTTAGGATTTAATCAGAATATAAGGTAGAAAAAAGAGGAAATACAGAATGACTTCTATCTTATCTTTGGTGTGAGACTCCTCGCTCAGTGACATGAAACCTGCACCAATACTATGTATGAGAACTGAGTGTTAGGACTCAGCCCCCTAAGACCTGAGACAACACAGTGATAGTCTTCCAGCCAATGGTTAGTGCGGCATATTGAAAAACTGGTCAGGTTAACACTCCTCTCTCTTCAAGTGTCCCCGTTAAGGTAGGAGTCTGCAACTCTGACAGCCCTTGAGCAGTGAGAAAAAGATTTAAATCAAGAAGAGCAGAACGTGCACGTATTGACAATAAAAATATCAAAAGCCAGTTTTCTTTTGCAAAAGGATTTCAGTCTCATTTTCTCGAGCTTTAAAGAAAAACTGATTACTAACAAATGCATAAATGAAGGAGAGAGCAACCGAATAATAATTAGCACAGGAAGTTGGAGCCAAATATTCCCTGATCTCTCATTGACCTTGAGCAAATCACTTAAGCTCTTTGCTCTTCAGCTTCCCTGACTCTAGTAGGATAATCATAGCTTCTCCACGGAGGGGTTGGGAAAGTCCCTGAATTCACTGTTGTCACATAAATCCATGGCATTCAGACACCCAGGGAAGACATTTCATTCCTTTCGAATTGACAGAAATTCTATAAACCAGTATACTGAGCAAGAATCATCAAGGGTTCATTTGGGGAACATAAAATGCTCCGAATAAAATAGAAACTTTATATACAACTGTAGTTTTCTTTGTTATGGCTTTCAGAAGTCAAAACACATTGGTTGCCAGTTGCAATGCAATTTCACTGCCTCCGGCCTCTTGTCGTCCCGGTGACTTGCTGTAGCAAATGCGGAGGAGAGGAAGTAGTTCAGCAAAGGGGCAAGAGGGCCAGTCTCTTCCTGTCTTGCCAGAGCTCTTGTTTTTGTTTCCCGATCTTGCTCATCCTTGTGCAATTAAGTTGCAACCCTGAATCCAAATATATGCTCCTGAGAATGTCTCAAGTGCGTGATTTACAAAGACCGCTCCGGACTTGAAGCAAGCTCTCTTGATTCTTGAACTACCTTACTTGTAGAGGAAAATAATAAATCTATCAGAAGGACTGTAAGGCTTAAATATTTTTTCAAGGATCCAAATAATTAAGAGGACAGTATACAAAAGAAGATGACCTTTTCCATATAAGCTAAAACTACAGCATCATGAACGAATGGTGTTATAGGCAAGAAAAGACAAGGAGCACTTCTGCGTAAGGCTAGAATTTTACTTAAGATCATGGAATGGGAGACGGTGTAGTTGATGTTTTAAGTAGTTAAAATATTTTTACAAAGCCATTCTTTAAAAACAGACGTGAGCATTAAAAATAAATGAATATACTCTATGGCAATAAGCTTTTGCTTAGACTTTGGGGTCCTATTACTGATTTATCTTGCCCCTGGTAGCTAAGGATAATTTGAAAATATTAGTCAGAAAGAAAGAATTATAGTGCTGACTACATCTAACTTACTACATCCTCTCTCGTAGTTAGGTGGCTTTTTATTACATTATCCTGTTGAAGGGAAATTGTTTATGTTGATGACAAACCAAAACAAACTCAGCCTTCGTGGTGGTGGTGGGGGGGTGGAATGCTATTTTTCTTGAGCGAAATTATATTATAATGTGCTGACAAATTAAAAACAACTATTCTGAGTAATGAATGCATAAGGAGACCCCAGACCAAAGGGATTGGAACAGTCATGACATAAAGGAAATACCCTAATTTTTTTTCCTGAAAACTCAGCTAAAGTTCCAAGCAGTTTTCATTCAACAGTTCCAAATATCTTTCAACAGTGTCACTCCAAAATTGAAATGAGGGAAAACAAAAAGACATCTGAATGCCCAGTCTGTTCCCATTAGAAATGCATGGGTAATTTGCGTGATTAACAAGTCTTTGTTCATTAAGCCTGGTGGCAGGGGTCTAAACTCTGTGCCAGGAACTGCCAAAGTGGTAACATTCCTCTACTCCAGTTTCAAGAGCTGGGGTTTTGTGTCTGCCTGCCCGTGTTCAAATCTCAGCTCCACCACTGAGCAGCTCTGTGATTTCAGACAAGTTCCTTAACCTCTCTGAACTTCAATTTCCTCGGTAAATGAGAGAAAGTAACAGTCACTATCTCCTAGGCTGAAACAAGATGATGCACTTGAAGTACACAGCACAGGCCTAACACGGAATAAGCATTCTACGCATCTTAACTATCTTCTGGTTTTTGCTACAAGCTTAGATGGTTTAACAACTCCAGCGTGCATAACTCAACTTGATATTCCGAGATTATTTAGGCAAGCGATGTCCTTATTTATAAGGAAATGAAAAACTTAGCAGAATTCAATGATTTCTTCCAGGTGCCCAGGCGACTTTCTTGTATAAATTAGAATCACAGGGAACCACAGAATTCCAGAATAAGGAGGAGAAGAAACCATGAGGTGATCCTTAGCCCTGGAAAAGAATTTTCTCAGAAGGAGAGAACACGGCAGAGTCCAGAGTGCATCTGTCTTTGAATCAGAAAGCACGTGGATTTGGTTCCTTGCTTGGTCACTGTGGTGGGTTGCCTGCTGGGCCCCAAAAGGTATGTCTAATTCTTAAGCCTCAGTACTTGTGAATGGGAGCTTATTTGGAAATCAGGTTTTTGCAGATGTAATTAAATTAAGGTTCTCGAGATGAGATCATCCTATAGGTAGGGTAGGCCCTAAATTCAATGATGAGTATCCTTATAAAAGAAAAGGAGAAGACAGACACACCCAGAGGGGAAGCCCACAGGAAGACAGAGGCAGAGATTGGAGTGATGTGTCTACAAGATAAGGAGTGCCAAGAAACGTGGGCGGCCACCAGGAGCTAGGAGACAGGCATGGAATGGATTTTCTTTCAGAGCCTCAAGAATGAACCAACCCTACTGACCTTGATTTTGGGGTTTGTTTGGGTTTTTTTTAAAGATTTTTATTTATTTATTTGAAAGAGAGAGCACAAGCATGGGGAGCAGCAGGGGGAGAGGGAGAAGCAGACTCCCAACTGAGCAGAGAGCCCAACGTGGGGCTCGATCCCAGGATCCTAGGATCATGACCTGAGCCGAAGGCAGACGCTTAACCAAGTGAGCCACCCAGGCGCCCCCTGACCTTGATTTTGGACTTCTGGCCTCTGGCACTATGGAAGAATAAATTCCTGTTGTTTTAACTCATCCATTTATTGGAATTTGTTAGGGCAGACCAATACAGTTGGTAAGTTGGAAAGTCAGTGCACCCACCTGAGGACAACGAGGTGGAGTATATAAAGGCACCAGGACCTAATAGGTGCTCAGTAAATGTTAGTTGAAAAAATTGTCTCTCTTTATCTTCACAACAACCTAGTTTTGTTTGGTAAGCTAAGTATTATCTTCATTTTCTGCTGCGGAAACTGATTCCCTTAAAAGTCGACCAAGCAGCCCCAGGCTAGGTCAGTAAGTAGCCAGTTTCCGGGTTCCACGGCTTGAACCTTCTCAACCACACCAATCTGTCCCCTGTCTTGCTTACACAATTTGCCATAATTCTCTGTTACTTACTACATCACACCACTATACATGACTCAACTGCCACGTATGCTGTGTCTCTACAAAATAAAATATTGCCTGAGGAAGCAGGGGAGGAGACAGTAAAAGTGGAGAGTAAGAAGGAAGTCTAAGGAAAGTGCACAAAATCTAAAAGGCAGATCACTTATTAAGAATTAATAAGTTAATGTCTTGAGATACAGATGTAGTGAAAAGAAGGGACACCTGTACTCCAATGTTCATAGCAGCAATGTCCCAATAGCCAAACAGTGGGAGGAGCCGAAATGTCCTTCAACAGATGAATGGATAAAGAAGTTGTGGTTCGGGGCGCCTGGGTGGCTCAGTGGGTTAAAGCCTCTGCCTTCTTCGGCTCAGGTCATGATCTCAGGGTCCTGGGATCGAGCCCTGCATCGGGCTCTCTGCTCAGTGGGGAGCCTGCTTCCCCCTCTCTCTCTGCCTGCCTCTCTGCCTACTTGTGATCTCTCTCCTCTCTGTCAAATAAATAAATAAAATCTTAAAAAAAAAAAAAAGAAGTTGTGGTTCATATATACAATGGAATATTACTTAACCATCAGAAAGGAAGAATATCTACCATTTACATTGACATGGATGGAACTGGAGGGTATTATACTAAGTGAAATAAGTCAATCAGAGAAAGTCACTTATCACATTGTTTCACTTATATGTGGAACATAAGGAATAGTGCAGAGGATAATAGGGGAAGGGAGGGAAAACTGAATGGAAAGAAATCAGAGAGGGAGACGAACGAACCATGAGAGACTGGACTCCGGGAAACAAAATGAGGGTTGCAGAAAGGGAGGTGGGTAGGGGGATGGGGTAATTGGGCGATGGGAATTAAAGAGGGCACGTGATATGATGAGCACTGGGTGTTATATTCAACTAATAAATCACTGAATATTATATAAAAAACTAATGGTGTACTATACCTTGGGTAATTGAATTTAAATTAAAAAAAGAAACAAAGCACTCGATAAATATTAAAATTGCTAATAAAAGAACTAATAAGTTAAAGTTTTTTGTTCTAAGTTATAAATCCTTTGGGCCCATTAAGAATCCCTATGAGTGTTCAATTGTTTAATGTACTTAGAGACTGAGTTAGAATTGCTATGCTAAGGTAGCTAGTAGGTATATTCGAATAAGTTAATTACACCCAAAAAAGCTCATCTATCTATTGCCCACGGTTGTTTTGAGATTTACTACACCATCAAAAGTGGGACTCAAGCAACCTAATGAAATCCACTATTTATGCCTATAATCACGGCAGTGGTATTTCAAGGCCATCTCATTAGTAGAAATATTTGCAGTCAACCTATTTGGGATGCCCTTGGAAGAGAAATACGCCAAGCATATCAAAAGGGGGTAATTCCCTTTCAGAACGGGGCTTTATTTATCAAAATGTTAGAGTAAGTACCAACACTAGATTAGTGTAATTGCTTCATTCTTCCACCCCGGAAAACCATAGAGATGTCGGATCATTTAAGAATCTGCTGAATTCAGAGCGAAATAATGCAAACTTGTAAGTAGTGCTTTGCGTTAAGAGAGAATAAACGTTCCGGGGAAAAGAGAAGCAAAGATTATTGTCTCTCTATTTCTATTTGGTAGCTTTCAATTAGTTAATACAGTACCATCCATAAAACTGTTGAGCTGTATTATTAAATTTTAACTAAAAAAAGGAGGATTTAGTACCCTGAAACAAAAAATACATTATACGTTAATAATAATTAAAGAAATAAAAATTATATTAAAAAATAATGAGGATTTATAAAGGACTTGCACCTAGGGATGTCCCAGGGCTTCTGAAGGTTAACACTCAGCGGCCGTAAGTTAGAAACCCCATTTCTAGGACTGTGCCGATGAGAGGGCATTCAGATGAAGAGCCCAATAAACAATACATCTTCCTCGTTTCCTGCGACATAGCCCACTGACATGTTCGGCATCTCCCAAGCCCATGACTGGCTCACCTCGTCAAAACGCTAAGACTTGGTCTTCATTCCATGTCCTGGTGGAGAGCATGGGCTTTGGTTCTCTCTTCCACCATTTACCTCCAGGAAACAGCCAGTCGTTCTTTAGGCCATGGTTTCTTCATCTGTGAAATGGGAGGATAATAATAACTACCTCACAGAGCTGTTAAAGGAAAGCCACAAGAAGCACTGAGAACTCTGGCTGACACAACAACATTTGCTCCTCTCATGCCCAGCATTATCCATAGAGGTGGCGTGCTAGGCTCTGGTACTCAGGGATGGTGCGACAGCCTCCCCGGCAATCTCACAGCCCAGCTGGGGAGCAGACACAGAGGAACTCACTACTACACTCTAACTGAAACCTACCAATGGAGAGCACATAGAAGGCCCCCTCTAATTTGCTGTGTGTTCTGCTGGGAGCCCTGAAAGGCCTCAGAACTTCTCAGGATGGAGATAACTCTGGCAGGCTCTTGAAGGATAAATGAAACTTGTCCTTGAATCGAATGATCTAACATTGCACACATTCAGTAATCGATACTGTTTTCAGTGACACTACATTGCATGATGCTGCTACGTGGACGAGCCGGGGGCGTGCTCACATTACCCTTTAACACTGCCCTGTTCACGTCCAGGCATAGGAGATGAAACATCACAGCTTTGTTCTGTCTACGTGTGCATGACAAGTACCACGTTGTTTTCCTAGGCTCAGGTCAGCTGACAAACTGTCCCAAAGGCTTTGAGTTGTCCAGCAATTCAGGTCAGACTAACACTTTGAGAACTGTAATGGCTTTCCTTGGGGAGGGGTCACAGAGAATTCCCTCTTGGCTTGGGAAGAAGTTTGCACGGATATGTATTACCAAAGTGCATCTCTGAAAACTGAGGGGGTTTCCCTCTTTGCTTTGGGTACTGGGAAGCCTGTGGACAAACTGAGTATCTGACAATAGTAACTATACAGATCCATGTGCTCCTCTTTTCTCATGTTTTAAATTCTTTTTTTTTTCTTCATGTTTTAAATTCTTAACTGTATCTGGCATCTTTGTAATTTTTTTCAATTTACATGGTGTGTATTTTTGAAACAAGTTCAAATCTTCTCTCGGAGAAAAGGAAAAGAATATATTTTTAGAATGCTCAAATTATGCTTAAGTACTAGAGTGGCACCCTCAAAGAGTTAACTCCCTTCCAAGGGGCTTTATTCACTCCCAGACAGATTATTCGTTGGCAGATGAAGCATGAAGTTCCCAACTGTCAAACATCAGGGGGGATATATTTCTGGGGGGAAAAAAGAGAAGCTTAGTACAACTTTCTCTTTGGGGAAAAAAAAAAAAAAGCACTCAAATGTATTTTTTAGAGCAAACAGCCCATCTAGTGCTAAACTGGCGAAGGACATATTTGAAGGACAGTGGCTGTTAGAGGCCAACGGAAATTCTGAAATCAGTGAGCTGGAGCAGCTCCACCAGCCAGTCCAACTGGACAGCCACCAGGACTGCTTCTAACAGAGGCTCAGAGAAGACAAACAGGGACTGCGGAAAGAACTGGGAAATGAGACACACGCACACGTGCACGTGTGCGTGCACACAGTCAACCCAAACCAATAACCCTATAGTGTTTGCACAAGAAGGCTACTTTTAGGAATATTTTTAATTTTATTTTATTTTTTATTTCTTTAGAGAAAGAGAGAGAGCGAGCCAGCATGCATATGCACAGTGAGGAGGGGCAGTGGGAGAGAATCTCAAACAGGCCCTACACGCTGCACAGAGCCGGACTTGGGGGCTGAATCACACGGCTCTGAGATCGTGACCTGAGCCCAAATCGAGAGTCGGACGCTTAACTGACTGAGCCCCCCAGGCGCCCCAGGAATATTTTTTAAATGGACAGTTTATTCCAGAATTACCACTGAGATAAGCATGAAATTCCAGTTGATCCCTGTGATCAGAGAAAGTTATTTATATCCCATGGCTTACCCACATGAGGAGGACGGGAGGTGACAGTATTACACACACACAGGATACATATCATTCCTGTAACTCCTCACACACACGCCCCCCGCATGTAGCTCTGTTTCTGCTCGTATGTTACATATTTTAATGCCTTTGTCCCTCCTAAGAAATAAGTTCTAGGTTTGATCGCTTCTGCCATCAGGAGCTATAGAAGTTAACCAACTTGCTCAGCGCACACGAGCATCCATGGTAGCTGGGCTTCCATCCCAGGTCTAGCTAAGTCCTCTGAAGATCATGCAATGTCTACCTGTGCAGCTATATGAGTTAGGGAGGAGTAGGCAGCAGGAAGACCTGGGAGTCCGTCAAGGAAAACTACATTTGAAAAAGCATGCTTTGCTGGCACAAAAGAGATCAATCCTACATCATCTTTCCGTTACTAAAACTACATATAGCCTTGATGAAAACTTTACATGACCCAGTTTGATGCCCGTCTGAAAAGATGTCTTTGTCTGCTTACTTAGGAAAGGTAGGCTTCATCAGAGATAATTTCGATGCCTGTGCACAGCGGAGGGGGGGTAGGGGAAGGGGAGCCACATCAGGAAGAAAAGCTAACAATTCCCTCAGGAATAGGAATTTAGGTACATGATTAAAACTTCTGGGTTTTGGAAACATCTGGACGTCTGACATTGAGAGACACAGCCTGGCCTCACTTGCTATTTTGCTTGGTACATGCCCCTGCATGAATCATACCAGAGCTAAAAACAGGGAGCAAGAGAAGACAAAGCAACCCAAGCCTGAGGAAAGCCAGTCTCTCCACCATCAATTACAACAGGGGTGGGGCTCTCTGGGCTTCGGTTGGGACCCACAGTTTTGGTCTGAGAACTGGAAGCCAGAGGTGCCACTAAAAGAGATGATCAGAGAGGAAGTGGATGAATGTCATCCCAAAGGAGCAGAAGTGGGAGGAGAGTGCAGAGTTCAGAGCCAAGAAACAGACAAGAAGCAAAAGCAGGTTGGAATGAAGGGTTGCGGGTGGGGGTGGATCCTGAGAACCCTTGCGGAGGGCCAGCATGGGATGGACATGGCTGGAGAAGGCCCTGTCTGTGACTTAGTGAAGTACTGCATATTGAATTTCATTCATTCAGGTTGAGGGACAAAGAGCCTGAAGCACACATGTTACTCGTACTCTAAAATGTTCTTGCTAAAAACTAATATTAGTAATCAGCTTTCCTTCTGGCGTTTGCTTTTTAGTGGGAACAGAAAATGAACCAAATATGGCCCATTAAGATGAGAAAAGGGCTACAAACAGGATTTTCTCTCATTTATAATCAGTAACTTAAAATCAACAGCTAATGTTTATGGGAATGTGCCAGGCTTTATATGCGTGATTTCATTCCATTTTTGCAATAACCCCAGGAGATAGGTGCTGTTATCATCCCCATTTCACAGAGGAGGAAACTGAGACTGGGAGAGGTTGAATAACTTGCCTACCACCCATAGCCAGTGCCCTTTCTGACTAGAGGATTCTATACTTTTAGGCAGTAATGTCTCTGACACTGGCCGCAGCAACATTTTTCTAGGTATGTTTCCCGAGGCAAGGGATACAAGAGCAAAAATAAACACCTGCCATAAAACTATGGCAAAATAAAAAGCTCCTGTACAGTGAAGGAAACAATAAAAAAAACTCAATGGCAACTTACTGAATGGGACAAGATATTTGCAAATGATATAAAGGGTTGGGTTAGTATCCAAAGTATATAAAGAACTTACACAACTCAACACACAGAAAACAAGTAATTCAACTAAAAAATGAGCAGAAGACATGAACAGACCCTTCTCCAAAGAAGACATCCAGATGGCCAATAGACACATGAAAAGATGCTCAACATCACTCATCATCAGAGAAATGCAAATCAAAACCACCAGGAGATATGACCTCACACTTGTCAGAACAGCTGAATCAAAAACACAAGAAACAGCAAATGTTGACAAGGATGTGGAGAAATTGATAACCTTTTGCACTGTTGGTGGGAATGCAAGCTGGTGTAGTCACTGTGGAAAACAGCATGGAGGTTCCTTTTAAAGTTAAAAATAGAACTACCCTGTGATTCAGTAATCGCACTACTGGGTATTTACCCCCAAAATACAAAAACACTAATTCAAAGGCATACATGCACTCCTATGTTTATAGCAGCATTATTTACGATAGCCAAATTGAAGAAGTAGCCCGTGTCTATTGATAAATGAATGGATAAAGAAGTTATGGATATATATACAATGGACTAGTAATCAGCCACAAAAAGAATGAAATCTTGCCATTTGCAACAACATGGATGGAGCTAGAGAATTTCATGCTGATCAAAATAAGTCAGAGAAAGACAAAGACATACAAGACTGTATGATTTCACTCGTATGTAGAATTTAAGAAACAAAACAAATAAGCAAAGGGGAAGACAGAGAGAGAGCGGCAAGCTAAGAATCAGACTCTTAACTAGAGAGAACAAAGTGGTGGTTCCCAGAAGGGGAGTGGGCAGGCAAATGGGCAAAATGGGTGAAATGGGTGAAATGGGTGATGGGGATTAAGGAGTGCACTTGTGATGAGCACTGGCTGATGTATGGAGGTGTTGAATCACTATATTTTATACCTGAAACTAATATAACATTGTATGTTAACTCTACGGGAATTAATTTTTTTTTTTTTTTAGGGGCACCTGGGTGGCTCAGTCAGTTAAGCATCTGCCTCTGGCTCAGGGCGTGATCCCAGGGCCCTGGGATCAAGCCCCACATCGGGCTCCCTGCTTGGCTGGGAGCCTGCTTCTCCCCCTCCCACTCCCCCTGCCTGTGTTCTCTCTCTCTCTGTCAAATAAATGAATAAAATCATTAAAAAAATTAAAATTAAAAAATTAAATTAAAAAAATTCTGTACTCTTAAATCATTTGTGTTCACAATTTCTAGATTATAGTTTCAAAGCCCTTTCCTGTACAGTATCACATTTGGTCTTTTCGACAACTCTGGATGCAGGCCTGGTTCCCAATCTCAGGTTTGCCCCTTCCTGGCTGTGCTGTGCCCATTCTCTTAAGCACCCTGACCTAAGCTTTTACCATCTGGGAAGGGAGGGTAATGATGGTGTCTAACCACCCACAGGGCTGCCGTGAGGAAGAGAGGCACTATTGGATGCACAACCTTGCCCAGCACAGAGCGGAAGGCAAGGAAATGACCACTCTGTTGGTGGGCGGAGCTGAGGTTGCCATGCTGAGTTACCGATCTGCAGAAGGAAGCTCAGGGAGGTGGAAGGGCTCACTCAAGACCCCCTGCCAGGAAAGCACAGAGCTGGGAGCCAAACCCACATCGTCTGGTGTGAAGTCCAGCATCCTATCCCCTGAAGCTTCTTGGCCCCACGTTGTTCATGACACCACTTCGTGGCAGTAAGTATGGCTGGCTTTCCCAAGGGATCCTGGCAGCTGCCGTAAAAAGCAGCCTTGGGTGCAGGTGCACTTGAGCTCAATGAAAACATCTGGATGCTCTTCATGGCAGCTTTGAAAGGAAATTTTCCCCATTCTGTTGGCATGACTGCACACCAGGTTCGGAAAAGTGCAATTCGGGGCCCTTCTGCTGCTGATTCCCCTAAACAAGGACATGTGTTTGGCGTGTTGCCTGAAGGCCCAATGGTGTGTGTTGAACTACAGGCTATGTTGTGATTGAAATGATGAGGGTTTCACTGATGATACCTGGGGGTATACGTTTCTATCCAATGTAATGGTTTGGGGCGAGGGAGGGGAAGGTTGTATGAGGCAAACAATTCTCTGATAAAGAAACAGAGTAGTACAAGGCCAAATCTCTTCCAAAGAATTTATAATGATCTTGTTTATGAGTCATCTGCATCTGAAAGGGAGCCCATTTCCTTCATATTGCAATCCCATGGTACCAGCCTTAAACAAAATTATAAAATAGGAACTGTTTGCTACTTACATCCACATTTTCACTCTCTTTCTGCCCCTGAAGCCCCTTTTCCCTGTCGTGGCTTGTGCAGCGAGGCCAACCTCCCATCCCACCTCCTGGCCCAGGACTCCTCTTTTCCTCTGCCTTATTCTCCACCCAAACGCAACTGCTCGCAACTTGCAACTCCGGGAGAGGAGGAAAGCAAACTGGGTGGGATTAATTCACACTCAGTTGTTCACAAGAGATGGCCTTCCGGAGGTCCTCACAGTGTAAGAATTATTACACTCTATGTGGTAAATTGTAGAAAAGTTTTCATCAAGCTCTGAACCAGTTTATCTTTACAAAAGCAAATCATTACACTGATTTCGAAATCCCAACCTCAATACATGTTTAATGACCGACCCACTGCAAAGATATTTGTTGACTACCTACAATATGACAGACGTTGTCCTGGGGATTAACCGGTGAATGAGGAGGGATCCACGTTCACAGGACAGTAAAAGAATCTATAGCTTCCGACAGGGGAATAAACTGGTCACCCAGGCTGCACGGTCTTGTTTGCCTGCGGCTCTGTACATGTCAGAGGAGGAGAAGGAAGGGGAGGGGGAGAAGGAGGAGGAAAGGAGGAGAAAGGGGACATTAAGACCAATAAGGCAAGGCTTCCAGCTGCAGGTTGTTAGAAGCCCCTCCATTCTCACTGGTTTTACCCCCCATTACCTGCCTGTCCCCAGAGGAGTTTGAGTTTACTACCCTGTTCTAGGAAAATACTCTTATCATATATATTAGTTCCAAGATTATTTTATGATACTGAAAACTTTTGTTAAAATAGCAGATTTAGTGATAAAACTTGAAAATATAAAATTGGAAAATGGGCTTCCTTGGAACAGAAAGTTAATAAAAAGGTGGCTGTGTTTGGTCCATTTGTTCCATCTTCCCCTGCTAAAATACATAGGCTCTAAATTAGGAGACTTAGATTCGAGCTCTCACTCTGTTACTTACAAGCTGTGCTACCTCAGACAAGTTATTTCACCTCTCTGGGCCTGTTTCCTTATCAGTAAAAAGAGAGAATTGGATTTGATAATCTTTAAAGTCTCTTTTCAGTCAAACACTATTCTAATGCTGTGATTCTTTGCTGATCTTACAGACTTCAGGGAGATTTTAATAAAGGAACTTGGCATAGCTCACTGGTTACGTGACTCAGGAATCTATCTCAAAGAAACACAAACTAAAGGTTGTCAGAGAAAACAGAAGACTTTCATTTCCTGGGTAAACTGCCTCCTCTGGGACCAAAGAATGTCCCTGTATTAATTCCTGCGACAAAGAAGGGAACTATAGAATAGTCGAAATCAACGAAAGGCTATAGTGGACGATACGTAGGATACTTGCACAGGTAAAGATTTATATGTGGTCGATGCTTTTTGGAACCAAAAATGAAACCTAAAACTCAAAAGTATTTTAAAAGTTATCCTTTGTGTTTCAGATCCCAGGATCTCCAAATAAAAATATGGCTTGTCTCATCAGGCTGCGGTAACAGCTCTCCAAGAGCTATTAATGATTACCTGTTAGCTGTTAACTATTCCCTTTTTGTGGCTTAGGATTGAGGCTCAGTTTCAGGTGCTGAGCACAAAAAGGGGGAGTCAGTGTACCACTCTATACCTTGCTAGAGGCTGGTGAGACTATGGTTGGGGAGAAAGACTTGGAAGTTTCTTCAAAGTGAGTGGCTGTTTCGAGGGGAAAAAGGAATGATAAGCATGCTTGGTGAAGTTTACAGGTGACATGTCCCAACTGGTGAAGTGAGAGCACAGGCCAGCACAGCTGGTGAACTGGCTGTCAATGGGCCAGCCTTCACCCCCAGCTACTGGCCAGCTCTCCGTCCACCAGCTCTCCACACGCGGCCACCAGTGGCCCATGGATGGGGAAAAGAGAGTGATGGAATAATTAGGTTCTTGAAACACTAGTTCGGATGTTGGAACCAAAAGAAAATCCAGAGGCTTCCTAGTCTCACTATCTCATTACATAGATGAGGAAAGGAGGCCCAGGGAGGAAACGTGACTTGGCCAAGGTCAAGCAGCTCTCCACTAGCAGAACTACCTCTAGGACCCAGGTCTTCAGACTCCCCATCAACTTTCCTTTTCAGCACAGCACATCTCTAGGTTGAAAGTACAAGTGACTCAACTTCCCAGAGCTTTTCTACATGTGGAGACTGCAATAGGACCCCACTGACATCAATCTGAGTAATATACCAATGGTATTGATAATTCACTCTTTCCTTCCTCAGCGGACTCTTTGTCCAAGGAATGCTATCATAATTCATTGCTGTGATAGTCAAGGTTTAATTGTCATATTTACTCTTATTTTATCCCTAAAATGTCTGGCCTGGAGGTGGAGTCCTGGAGATAGTTGCAAAACTAAAGCGATGCAGGTCCTACATGGACAGGGGCCATGTGTGAGTAGAGATTGCAGAAGTGACTACCAGGGCAGGAAGGGTGTGTTTGTCATGGCCATGGGTCAACTGGTCAAGAGGACAGAAGTGAGGCATTCTCAAGCTGGTTCTGAGGCCACTAAGATGTGGGCATTCATGTGGAGAACAAAGGCAAAGGAAAAAAATTAAATTTCCTTACAACTTACAGCCCATCGACAACTTCTTGAGATAAGCAGAGTGATTTCCTCTAGGAACTCCCTGCCTCAATGTTAATACTTTAGCTTAACATCAGCCTGACCTCCAGCATCCTGTAAGTCTCCTTTGACATATAAAAATTCCCTTGGAAAGTTCCTTTATCTCTACCCACCAAGATATATGTTAGTAATCATCCTCTAAGCATATGGCCCACTGATATACATCTGAAGGGTCTTATGACTCAGGTTTTACTAACAGTAGTAAATGACCTCTTTCGAACATCTAACCCCTCGAGGTCCTGGAAACTTTGCTTCCAAATTCCTTAGAGACTTATCCCCTCCTAACTTGAAAGTATATAATCAGCCACCTCTCACAAACCCAGGGTCAGCTCTTTCTGCCCAGGGGCCCCGTCCCTGTCCCCATGCTTTAATAAAACTACCTTTCTGCACCAAAGAAACCTCAAGAATTCTTTCTCGACCATTCGCTCCCGAACCCCAACATTTTCACATTAGCTACCAGTTCAGGTCTAATCCATTCCTAAGTGCCCCTGAGTCCCAGACTATGGATATCCCAACAGCCCAAGCTACTAGAATGAGATTAGCTGTAGCTCTGAGGAAGCTCAGTCCTACCTAGACAAATGCTCACCCTCCCTTTCTCCCCACCTTTTCTTGCTGCCCATCCTTACCTCCCAAATCTATTGACAAATAGATTTTCTCTATTTGTCGTAGAAAAAAAGGAGGACTCTGCCCTACGACAAGGGGTCCACATCAGATTTTGCTACCTGACCCAGTTTGACCAGTTATGCCCCATCTGGGTCCTAGTTCTCGTTGTGCTGTTGCAAGTCCTGAGACAAATCCATCTCTGAGGGTCTCCCTTTCCTCATCTGTAAAATGGACTAGCTAACTCCAGTTTCCTAATTAGAAGATTCCCAAGAAGTAGTAACATTTTTCTGACCTTACAAGTGGCAGCAAGCTTCTGAAGATACTGGTCACTGTTTATGAGCTACAGAAGACTATAAACAGAATGAAAGATAAACTTGCGTGTTTTTGAAAAAGTTAATTCTGTTCTTGCAATATATCCTAAACATTTCACTTTATTCTGTCCTCACTATCAATTACAGACCCGAGGACACAGGAAACAGCTGAAGTTCTGGTCGATTAACCAGAAAAGAACAAAATCTGCCACAGAGTGAAATCAATGTCAGCCTCGCCAGCAATCCCCTCATGTAGCTCCTTCTGCACAGACAAAACCTGAACAGAACTGAAGCCCCCGTGGGCCAGTTTTCCAACACACAACAAATCACAGGCCAGCCACGGATGTCAGAGGTTCGCCCTCCACCCATTTATCTATTTGTCTTTCCATTCATTCTTTTATTTTCTTGACAACATAAAATAGCTTATCTCAATTATTAAGCAAGCTCCCAAAATGTTCAAACATGTCCCTGCTATTAAGACACGTTACCAGGGGATACAAGTAGCAGTGAAAAACATTGCAACACTAGGTGTGATGTTCTTTCTTTTTGGATAGTCCCACATCAGTCCGCATTTGGAACTCGAGCCGCACATAGTCAATAATCAAGATGAGGGACGTGCCCATAAAGAACTAGTTGCAAAGAAAAATACTAACGAAAGTAGTCACGTGTACATGGATGTATCCTGATTCCCCTTTCCAGAGAAGATGAGAGTGAAAAAAGCAAGAGCCATTAAGTATCTTCTTAGTATATTCCTTAAGTCTCTCATCAGAAATGCCAGTTCAATGTTTAACATTTGTCCTGCGCATGAATTCGTACATCATTCTGCGGCTTTGAGAAATTAAAAAATATATGGGCTAGAAAACCCCTTAGGCCCAGATTCGCATCTTGGCACCAATGTAAAGCTCAAAGAACTGAGTGGTCTGGGGTCGCACATTTCATACATACAGAGAATGGCCAACCTTGTCCCTTTGTTTGCCAGGGTCAATGGGCCAACTTTCCCCCCAGGTACGGCATCTATCTTAGACACACGAGCAAATGGGAAAATCCATGTAGAGGTTATTTGTTCCATAAGAAGCAGTAGATGTGATACAACTTTAAAATTCTAATGATTCTACCACGGCTCTGGACTTCTGGCCAGAAGAGGCAGTCTTAGAAATGCTGTTGCCCCTGCTTCTGTGCCCCTGCCCCCCCCCCCCCACACACACCGTTAAAGAAGGCACCTCTAGATGAGCCACTCTAATCCTGCAGCTGCTAACTGGAAGGACACAGCCCTTTCCCCATCCTTCTGGTTCTCAGTTATACTAGTATCTACACCAGGAGTTCAGGCAGAGTGTTACATGCTCGTTGAATAAACACTATGTGTCTAGCTTGATAGCTCAGCCAAGGCCAGCCTCAACTGTTCATTACAATCACCTGGGAAGCTTTAAAAAAGAGAACATACCAGCACCCAATCTCTGAGAGATTCGGATTTAACTGGTCTGCAGTGGGACTCTGGCAGCAGTATTTTTAAGAGCTCCCCTGGATTTGTAATGTGCACTCGTGGCTGAGACCCCCTCTGCCCCTCCCCGGCTCCAACGAGCTAGGTATTGGAAATCCAGAAATGAACGTGACGTGGTCTCTCCCCTCTAATAGACCGTGCATCTTTGGCTTATTTGTAACGGGCACTAACATTCCACCTTGGGTAAAGCAATCGCCAATTTGGTCTTTGCTGACACTGTATAGGATAGAAATCATTCTGGCAAGAAATGGGCATTATTCCCTAGCCAAATAAATGGCCCTATTTCTCTGATTTGTTTCACTGTTTCTTCCAGGTACAGTTTCCTCTCACAGCGGAGGTGGTGCAGGAAACGCTGGTGGCCGTCCTCTCCTATCCAAAGCTCTCCCGGTGCCTAGAGCTAGTGCGGCAAGTAGCACAAGGTCACACGCCATCAATCTTGACTCAGCCCAAGTAACCGAGCAGAGCCGATCACAAACAGAACATAAATTTTGTCACAGGAGACATGCCTAGTGAGGTGCTTATGACTAAACTAGTGAGGTGCTTATGACTAAACTGTTTATAAAACATTACTTCAAGTACTATTCTTAATCACATGGGAGAGATTAAAAATCTCCCCTATTATGTTTTTGTCCCTTACCCCTTTCTTTGAGCAGGAGTCAGTGATATTTTCCACGAGCTCAGAGTCTGGCTAGTCATGACCAGTGCAGGAAGCAGCCCAAGTGTGCTGACACAACTGGCCAGAGGGAGCCTATACCTAAGGGGTGCTGGTGTGCCTTTGGGGCACCTAGAGGGGAGATATGGTGGGCATTTCCTGTCTATTCCTCCCCGCCCCGTCCCAATCACCTTCACCACCACCTCTGACTTTGTCTACATGAACTGACATCTGCCTCAGTGGCCCTGTTTGCACTGGAGTTCTCTGCTGGCTGGAATCCTGCCTCCAAGCCCCACCTGCCTGCCCTCAGCCTTCACCACAGAACCACTGGCTAGCAAAAGCCAACCCCAGAATGGGGCCCGAATTAGCAATTCTGGGGACAAATGTTCTCAAGTCAGGCTTCCTCTACTCTCCCACCTCACATTGCCCAGTCTGGATCCAACTCATACAAAGAGACCCTCTCGCAACTGGGGAAGAGATTTTGCCTCCATCCTTCTCATCAAGGCTCACCCCTAATGTTCACGTGGCCCGGAGCAGCAATACAACCGATGGCTCTCACATCATAAGTGCAACTATTCAAAAGTTACCAATCATGATGTACTAACTGTGAAATAGAATACGTTCTACCCTCCAGACTTGACAAACACATACTTTCATACTGAAAATGTTTATTCTTTCCTCTTTAGCGATTTAACTGAACTCCATTTGTAGTATTTTCTACATTTATCATGATTTCAACCTGTACTCACTCTCGATGGTATAAAATATTAAAATATAATTTATTCAAAGTATACAAATCTTGGATATATTTTTTATCAAAAATTCAAGTTACATCTTTAAAAAATAAATTTGTTCGTGCTTTTGAGAGTTCGTTTCTTCTCACATGTTCAAATTGATCTATTAAGATTATAAGGCAAAATATAAATTATAACTAATGAATAGCAAAATGAGAAAAGTCTTAAAATACTGAAATTATAAAATCTGCTCTTTTGAAAAATTCTCTAAACCTTAATAAATATTTTAACAAAGTTTAACATATTCAAAAGTCTAGGGAGAAAATATATGCAAATCGAGCTGGTGGTAAAAAATCAGTGTCACACTTCACACATGTGATGCTTACATCTACATACATATAAATTTAACAGAAAGAGTAATTTTTTTTTTTTATTTCCAATCATTCTTCAGCTGCCACGTGCAACTGTTGCAAATGCTACAGTAATTTGTGACTATCTCTGGCACAACACAAAGAAAAGCAGAACACGAACATTTGGCACTACTGGCAAATAATAAATAAGAATTTATTGTATTCAGGCTGTCTGAGAGGAAGCATCTGACAAGTTAATTTTTCTTTTCTTTCACTAAGTGCTTCTGCCATTCAAATTCTCTCAGCACCCTAAATACAGCAATGTCTGCCTCTGAAATCCTCAGTGGCGCATGCTACCAATCTTCATGGCACTCAAATGTAGTAGCGTCTTGTAACATTTTGATTCAAGAACAAAGTGTAAGCCAGGGAGAAGGTTTTGGTTATAGATCCTGCTCTATCAGTGCTGAACATCAGATCTGAACTGTCAGAGGCATTGCTCTCCATGAGCTCCTGAAGAAATTCATTTGTGTGTGTGTGTGTTCCTTTCAAGTGAGGGGTTCAGGGCAGAGAGCCTCCCTGGCCTCATATCTTACCAGTTACCAAAGGGGTTGAACTAGAATGAGCTCTCAACCACAGCTGTAGAAAGATTGCATAATTTCAAAATATTTAATATTGAAAATTCTGCTTCCAACCATGATGAAGGAATTGGAACTAGATTTATACTACTACCATAACTTGTAAACTTAACAAAATATGCGAAATGACTGGGTTTTTTTTTTTTTTTTTAGATATTGGACAACAGGCAGCACAGGACTGTGATTTTTGAGGAAAAGGAAACAAGGGAGGTGAGTCTTATGATTGCCCTGGCTTTCTGTCTGAGTCACTATGTGGAAAGCAGTGCAGAGAGGTGGATCCCAAGCAACTACACGAGAATCACTGAGTTGAAGACACAGAGATTGAAGTTCAGGGAAGCAAAGGCAGTTGGAATCTATGTGGTAGAGAAAGAGCTCCAGAAATTTGCATAGGGTTCCTCTTGTGTCTGTTGCTAATATTAAGTCGTGAGTGCGTGGGGTGAAATTTCTCTAAGAGACGTGAAGACGTAACTGGGAACTGTAAACAATTCTCAGAGCTCACACAGGACTGGGAGATGTTCAGGTTCTGATCAATCGAAGTGGAGAAAATACTCAGGGCACTTCACAGAAACTCCAGAAGGGTCCCGCCTTGACAGTAAAAACCGACCAGAGATTAAAGTTATTCCAAACCTGCCATAACGGAGCTTTTAAATAGCCTTCAAAAAATAAAGCTGATAAGCAAGTATTACTACCAACCAAACCAAAGTTTAATACCCTTTAGAGAGGAGGAAAAAAAAACAAAAACCCACAATCCAGTATTCATAATATCTAGCACTCAATAAAAAATTGCCAAGCATGAAAAGCAGCAGCAAAATGTGGCCCCTAACTTAGGGAAAAATCAGTCGATAGAAACGGACCCCAAAATGACAGAAATAATGGAATTATCAGAAAAGCACATTAAAATCGCTATTGTAAATATGTTCAAGTATATTAAGGGAAACATAATGAGAAGAGAAATTGAAAATACAAAAAAAGTCAACAGAAAATCTTCAGGTGAAAATATTCAATGTGTGGGAATAAAAATTAACTGGATGAGATTAATATCACATTAAATACTGGAGAAGAAAAGATCAGTGAACTTGAAGATAAAGCAATTGAAACTATCTAAATGGAAGTCTAAAGACAAAAAAGATTGAAACAATGAACAAAGCTTCTGTAATTTGTGGAAACAACCAAGTATTCTAATAGACATTTAATCTTATTCTCAGAAGCATAAGGGGGATATAAAAATATTTGAAGACTAAGAGAATGAAAAGATAAGCCATAGACTGGGAGAAAATATATGCAAAAAATACATCTGATAAAGCACTGATATCCAAAATACACAAAGAACTCTTGAAACTCAACTATCAGAAGACAACCTGATAAAAAGGTGGGCCAAAGACAGCCTCACCCTAATACCAAAACCAGATTATGACACTGCCAAAAAGAGAATAGGCCAATATCTCTGATGAACACAGATGCAAAAACCCTCACCAAAATGCTAACAAACTGAATCCAACAATATATTTTAAAAAATCATTCACCATAATTAAGTGGGATTTATTCCTGGGACACAAGTGTAGTTCAGTTGCCCAAATCAATCAGTGTGATACGTCATATCAACAAGAGAAAGAATAAAAACCATATGATCATTTCAATAGATGCATAAAAAGCATTTGACAAAGTACAACATCCGTTCATGATAAAAACTCTCAGCAAAGTAGGTTTAGAGGGAACATACCTCAACATAATAAAGGCCATATATGAAAAACCCACAGCTAAAATCATTCTCGATGGTGAAAAATTGAGGACTTTTCCCCTGAGATCAGGAACAAGATGAGGATGTTCACTCTCACCTCTTTTATTCAACATAGTGCTAGAAGTCCTACCCATAGCAATCAGAAAAGAAAAAGAAATAAAAGACATCCAAATTGGAAAGGAAAGAGTAAAACTTTCACTATTGCAGATGATATGATACTATATATAGAAAACCCTAAAGACTCCACCAAAAAACTGCTAGAACTGGTAAGTGAATTCAGTGAGGTCACAGGACACGAAATCAATATAGAGAAATCCCTTGTATCTCTCTATACTTATAATGAAGTAGCACAGGGGCGCCTGGATGGCTCAGGTCATGATCCTGGAGTCCTGGGATCGAGCCCCGTACATTGGGCTCCCTGCTCAGCGGAGAGTCTGCTTCTCCCTCTCCCTCTGCCTTTCACTCCGCTCATGCTCTCTGCCTCTCACTCTCTATAAATAAAATCTTTAAAAAAAATAATGAAGTACAAAAAAGTTAAATTAATAAAACAATTCCATTTACAATGAACCAAAAAATAATTAAATACCTAGGAATAAACATAACCAAGGAGGTGAAAGACCTGTACTCTAAAAACTATAAAAAATGCCATGCATTCTTAAATTCCAGGTATTTTATGTGGATTGTCAACTTTCAGTTGCCTGTGTACAAATAAGGAGCTATGTATGAAAGCTGGATTGTCTGGCTCTGATTTCTCATTTATCCTAGTGACGTGTTAGCGCTGTTGATACAATGGCAGCTGAAGCAACACCTGGCCAGCCCTCCTCCTAACTAGACTGTGTTGGGCTTCGGTTTCCTCGTCCATAAAACGAGGAAAAAGTTCTCTAGAAATGCTAACATCTCTTTGAGCTTTAGCATTCTTTGATTCTATGGTTCTGTCTGTATTGAAACACAGGATGGCTACTTATAAAATGTTTTATTTGATATTTCACATACAATGTAAAAGTTAGACAATGTTGCCATCAGAGAACATGATTTCTCCTTGAAGGCCAGTATGGTTTAGCATCTCTCTTTTTCATCTTTTTGTGTATGTGCAACCCAACTCAACATGTTGCTACATGGAAGATTTGATATGAATGTGCAATGATCGGAAAGCATTTTTAGCAAGAAATGTGTGTGCTAGATAAGGGGGATAGAGATTAAAATGGGAAGAGGTGATGGAAGACTGCTACTTAGAAATAAGATAATTTTCAAATCCTAAGATTAAAATGGGAGCCTTTATGACCTTCTGTGGATCATCTCATCTCCATGGAGCTTTGCAGAGACTACAAAAGTGCGTGCTTCAAAATGGTGTTAATCACATTCTCTCTCTCTCTCACTCTACCCCTCTCTCTGAATTCTCCTATAATGTACTTTCTGCAGTTACAAAATAAGGGCTCGTTTCTGGGGAACTAGAGATAAGTGTGGAATCTTTTGAGAAGAAATGACAAGAGTCGAAGTTAAGTGGCATGCACGAAAGAGAAAGCTGGAACAAAATGACGTGTTTTGGGAGATGTATGGCATCTTCGAAAACATCACACTTGTGGTTTCCTGGTATCTGTGAAACTTGGACCAATTTAAGGTGCCATATTTGATATATTCTGGCAGAAGTGAAGGGAAACTGGGTTGGTGCTTTTTAAAGCTTTATTGCTTTCTGGAAGATAGATTTCTTCTTTTAACATTATCCATCTCCTTCTATAAGATATATTACTATACTCCCTAGCCATTTGGGAGCCAATAACTGTTATTTCTTTTTTTGGCTGCCTCCTGATCTTACAATGAATCCTTTGAGGTAACAGTCTTAAAAAAAAATAAGAGATGCAGGGATGATATAGAATCATAGAATTTTGAAGCTGGAAAGGGCCCCAGAGGACAAAACAATGCAACTGCATGGTGACTTTGTTTCATTCTCTATATGCAGTAAGCCATTGGTCCAAGCAGGATGCAGAGAATGAGGTCTGAGTGGGAAGCAGGAGTACTGGGTTCTAGTTCTCATTTTTCAGCCAGCCAGCTAAGGATCATGAATGAATCACTTAATGTTTGGTTAGCCTTAAGTGAAGCATTTTATCTTCAGCTTTCTCACCCAGAGAATGGAGTTGAATTAGAAAATTACAAGAGCCTCCTTTGGCTAGGAACATTCTGTGCTTTCTTGACTCCACACCCACAGCTAAAATAATGTGCATTTCTCTCTCAGCTACTGGATTCAGTTGCCCATTGCTCTAAGAAAACTCAATATACATAAAACCTTGATTTTCAAAGAAATAAGTTGGGGGGTTGGTATTTGTATTACAAAAGTAGCCTTTCCTTTACGGACATAAATTCCCTTTATTTTTTTTAAATTTCTAAAAAGATTTTATTTATTTATTTTGAGAGAGAGAGAGAGAGAGAATGTGAGCAGAATGAGGGGCAGAGGGAAAGGGAGAGAGATTCTGAAGCAGACTCCACACCGGGGGCGGAGCCCATACGGGGCTCATCCCCCACGACTGTGAGATCACAACCTGAGCCAAAACCAAGAGTCAGACGCTTAACCAACTGAGCCACCCTCATGCCCACATAAATTTCCTTTAAATAGCTACCTATTACACATAGTTTTTTACTTCATGACAATTAGGTTTTCACACAACTTTGCAGGAATATGTGTCTGATGGAAAGTCAAAGGTGCCCCCTACCAATCACCACTCTCAAGTATCTGTGATCCCCCTCCCGCACCTCATGTTCATGGCTTTGCACCCTCTTGCCATACCTTTCCTGCCTATAATTCCTTATGCCCTCCAGCCCCATGCCTTCTGTGTGGCACGGCTCAGCACCCTTCTCTCTCACGCTGAGTGAATCCTCTTCTCCCCCCTCATCTTTTTCTCCTGCTTCTCCTGTGTCAGCTGGCCCTAGTGGCTCATCCTGGAGTTCTAGAGTTCCCTCCTGAATACCTGGTTCAAGTTCAACGTCAAAAGAGGGCTTACTCCTTAAATGTGCATTACCGTGGTGGTGGTGGTGGTTGTTTTGAAACCCACGTGGAGTTTCCTTTCACACTTTACCACTGACGCTCACCCCACTCCCTGCTTCTCTCTGAGCTTCAATGAGCAAAATCAACCCCATGGTTAGTAGGTCACACTTATTTTTAAGTTATCACTGAGACAAATCAAATTAGGAATTTTTTTGAACCAAACAATAGGTTTTATCCACTTTAATATAGTCAGTTCTTTTGAGAAAGGTGCCGTAAAGCTCCAGGATGTTATTGTGAATTCGGTGGTTTACAGGGAAGCAATGCTATTGTTAATGAACTTCTCAAACAACGTGCAGTATTCCTAAAAAAGTAAAGAGATCCATTTCCCGTAAGAGGTCTTCATACTTCAAAAACTCTGCTGGAAATATATCTCTTGATCCCAAATCTGTCTTTGAGTGGAGTATATTCTGCATTTTGCCACACGGATTATGAGGCTCAAGAATTTTCACATCTATGCTCTGTGGGGTTTAGGCTGTACATGCCTACGGCACAGTGTCGATCAAGGATCAGGCCATGTTCCTGACAGAAATTCCACCTTAAGACAGGAAGTTGATCCAATATAGGAACAAAATGCATCATTTTTCCCCTGAAGAGTGAACATCTACTTCCAGAATTCATTTGGCTAGAATCTGTAGTGTCATTCCTGGTAGCACATTTGGTATTTTCTTAAAGTTACTAAGACTTAACGGTTTTTATAAAATATTAATTCCATGCACAGCAAAATTTCTCTTCAAAGAGCTCGAGGGATTTGCCTAAATGGACACAGTTAGCTGATGATAGGGAAGATGGACTTTCTGATTATCTGATGTAGCTTTAAAGTCATACAAACAGAGAAAACAGGAAAAACACATGTTCTCCTTTTCTGTTTACTTTCTATCCTTTTGGCCGTGGCTACTGTTAGCCCAAATGAATCCACAAGTTCCAATCTCTTGTTAGTTACATTTCTTTCCTGTTTCCCTTTTCTCAATTTAATTTTTTTTTTAAGATTTTATTTATTTATTTGACAGAGAGAGAGAAAGAGGGATCACAAGTAAGCAGAGAGAGAGAGGGGGAAGCAGGCTCCCTGCTGAGCAGAGAGCCTGACGCAGGGCTCGATCCCAGGACCCTGAGATCATGACCTGAGCCGAAGGCAGAGGCTTTAACCCACCAAGCCACCCAGGCACCCCTTCTCAATTTAAATTTTAAAGGGAATCTTAAGGTATTCACTGATAGACAGTCTTTGATAACTTCAAGGTTGTAAAGTTACAGCTATTTGAAATTTACTCTGCTGTTTTCAGTTACATTAAAGCCGAAATTGTCTCTCTTTTTAAATTCAGAATGACAATTTGCCTCTTCTTTTGCTAAGTTCACACATGGGTAATATAATTATTCTATCTAGTTGAGCACCTCTAAAAATCATTACAAAAATGGTAAGTTTTAATTGTTCATGGAAATCAATTTATAGGCAAACACTTAAAATCTCTTTTCCTTCCCTACAATTTGCATTTTTACATTTCAGATTTGCTTGTGCAGCAATACGATGTGAAGTCTGATTGCTAATTGCTTAAACACATAAGGTAGTTTCGAGAGGCGCAGAGCTAAAGACAATTTGCAGAGAGCGAGTGTGGACCAGAAGGGGCCCACTCTGTGAATACAAGAAGGCGTGCAGAAGCGGGCCAGTGCTCACCGTGGCTCATTCAAAGGCCACTAATGACACTGATGAACAGGTGGCTTGTTGCCGTGATTCATTCTTTTCATTCAATTCCCCCAGTGACTCGTGGTTATTATTTTGTTACCGGTATATGTGCGAAAAGTGAATAAGAGGGTGATATGAAATTGCATTTATTCTCTTTGCTTCTTACCTTGAGAACGCGATTTCAGAGCAGCCCCTGGAGGTGAGCTCCTTCAGGCAGACGGGATGATGCACCGAGCAGGCCTCAGTATCCAGTTCTGAGCTTTCAAGCTTAGGATCAGAGGCTACAAGGCTGGGAGCCCCTGAGAAATGATCCAATCACTGCTGCTCACTGCACAGATGAGAAGGCTAAGGACCAGAGAGACTAATGACCTGCCCAGCGTCACACAGACAGTTACAAAGGTAAGAAGAGAACCCAGGTGTCTGGATCCTTAGATCAGTGCTTCCTCCCCCAATTCCTCTCCACATTTCTATTTTGTCTCCTCTTATGTAGACAATTCAAGGCTTCCTGTATTCTAACATAGCAACAGAGCATGGTAAAGGTCTAAATTTTAAAGGAGCAACACCCTGATAGAGGGCCAATCACAATGAGTTACATCTTTGAGGTTCAGGATTCTTTCCGTTCATCCGTCACCATGATTAAGTACTTCAGCCTCATGGAGCTGAAAGGTAGAAAGGGGAGGAGACCAATGGAACAGTGTAGGTAGAAGCAGCTGAGAGGCATGTAATAGTGTCCAGTATTAACTGTCCAGCCTGAACTGACCGGGCGGGTAACTCAGGCGCCCAAGTAAATGGCAGCACAGGACTCAAAATCACTTTACACCCAATTCTTTGTTTGGACAAATTATTCCAATGCACTCATTCAGTCAGGCAATATTTACTGAGCGCCTACTATGTGCCAGCCGGACACTGGGCTAGGTACAAGGCATACAGTAGTAACAGGAAGACACAATATCTACTCTCAGCAGTTTTACAGACTAATGGAGGAGCCAGGGAGGTGGGCAAGCAACGACCTTCCATGATGACGCCGTGCAGAGAAGGGGACCCTAACAGAGACCAAGGAGATTCGGGGGAAAGCAACCTGTGAGCTGAGACCTGGCAAATAAGTAGGAGTTGCCCAGACAGAGAGGAACGGCTGGAATGTTCCAGGAAGGAAAAACACCACGTGAGGATGTAGAGATAAAAGAGTTGAGTGCCCGAGAGGAAGTGGAAGAAACGGATTCTGCTCTGGTTAGGGTGTGAGGCTCGTGGCCTCAGAAGAGTCAGGGGCCTGATGGGCTGGATGGGAAGGCCAGTTTCATGTACTTAGCCTAAGAACTATAGAGAGCATTTCAATCAACAAAGCAAAACAACCACATCAATGGCTTTCTCAATGAGGGAATCAGATTTTTCTTTAACTTTAAGATTTTTTTCCGTGGCATGAACATATCTAGGTATGTTTATTACCATATTTAAATAACATTCTTTTTGTCCACAATCCACATATACCATTACTCAAATTATAATCACCCTCATCAGACCCTCATCTTTTAAAAAAATTACTCAGGCAAATTGATTAATTTTACTCAAATGATAGCAGGGCCCATAATCACAAGTAACTAATTAGGATGAAAAAATATTCATGGAATAAATCCATGCACAGCAAAATTGTAGTTAAAATTTCCAGCATTTGAATTTAGGAGAGATGACAGGAAAGATTGGAGTAAGAAACCAGAGTAAATAAATGAAAGGAAATGTAAAAACATTATACTTTCAACTGTGAGACTATTAAAATCACCACACCCAGTCTAGTTGAAAGGTGCGGGCAGCTCTGGAAAGCTGGAGTACCATGAACTAGCTTTGCCAGATAATCTAGGTCATGCCAAGCAAACTGGGGCCTCAGTGGAAAAAATATATACTGTGTTTGCTAGAAGCGATGCCATGACCAAGAAACTTTTCCTGAATCTCAGCCGAGAATTTGGCTCCGCCAATGCACCCAATGGCTGAGGTTCTGGGCTCAGGGCTGGTGAGGCAAAACCCATCTCCTGTGCCTTTGGGAGCCAGGAAGGGCACTATGCTTTTATATAGAAACCTTGTTATGCATGGAAGATGCTTGCTGTCAAGGGGATCCTAAATTCTGTGGGTTTTGTTTGTCATTATAAAATCCACAAGCTACTTTCTAGCCAGCTTTATGTGAGCATTTTCTATGCAGTTAAGAACTCCAAAGCAAGTAGAGACAGCCATCATTTGCATTTATAGAATATCTTTCCTTCTAAATGCCCAAAGCTTCAGAATTTGAACACAATGTTCTTTGAGAAAAGCACTTCCCTCGAGCTGAGAATTTTATTTTACCAAATAAAGGGATTTATGGGCCACAAACCAGGGGGATGGTAGCAGATGTAGGGGGAAGAGTTGAACATCAAGAGGCCTTCAGGTGGAATTGTGAAAAATAACAGCAACCACAAAAAGGGGCCTTCGGGTTTAGAAATGTGGCAGCTGTTTAGAAGACGCGAGTAAGGAAAGCAGACTCTTTCCGATTCCTGTTAAGTTCTAACGTTATCACTTGGTTGTTTAATTGCATTCATAATGTACAACGTTTTAAACATGGTGTATAAAGTTTATTCCTCCCAAATTTGGAAAATACAGCTAAACAAAAATGGGGAAAGAGAATTCCAGGGCTGAAAATATAATCACTTAAACGCTTGGGTATCTGTCTTTCCAGATTTCTGTTGGTTCTAGCTCGCTCGCTTTCTCTTTATGTGTAACTATACACACATGATGTCCTTTTCATAATATATAGATTTATATTCACATGTATATTAAAACTAGAATCATACTGCATATACTATATCAGAATCTTTTTATTCTTTTTTTTTTTTTTTAAGATTTTATTTATTTATTTGACAGAGAGAGATCACAAGTAGGCAGAGAGGCAGGCAGAGAAAGAGGAGGAAGCAGGCTCCCTACCAAGCAGAGAGCCCGATGCAGGGCTTGATCCCAGGACTGAGATCGCGACCTGAGCCAAATGCAGAGGCTTTAACCCACTGAGCCACCCAGGTGCTCCGAATCTTTTTATTCTTAACAGTTATGAACATCACCCCTGGTAGCTAAACTCCATGAGGCTGGAGACTTTGCCTTTTCATTACCGAATCCTTAGCATCTAGAACGATACCTTCATGTGGGCATTCAATAAATATCTATTGACTGAATAGTGAGTGACTATCATTCAGGTCAATCCAGTCTAGATAGTTATTCATGCAGCATATTAATATATAATATATATAATTAAACATAGACAATTAACCTGCATGCAATCTGCATGTACTAATCCTATCCACCCCAGATCAAACACACCTCAGCCTCCCCCTGCTTCCTCCTCCAAGTTCTTCCTCCTCGGACTACCACGGAATATTCTTTACCTCTTTTGTTTTATAGAGAGTTCACTATGTTACAGAAACATGCATGATAGTGAAGCCACATTTCTCCCTCTCAACACACTGCAGCTGTAGCATGGCATTTGTGTCTAGTTTATCTCTGTAATAACAGCAAAAATAATTCTATTGTATTAATCACTTTATGGGCATCAGGGACTGTACTAAGTGAAATGTATGTATGCATCACATGAGTTAATACTCTTCATAACTGCATAAAGTAAGGGTATTAGTTTGCCAGGGCTGCCACAACGGGATGGCTCTGGGGCCCTTCTCCTCTGCTCGCAGATGGCCGTTCTCTTGCTGCTTGCTCACACGGTCATTTCTCTGTGCACACGCACTTCTGCTGTCTCTCGGACACCAAGCTTAGAGAATTAAGCCCCCACTCCAATGGCCTAATTTTAACTTAATTACTTAATACTTTTTAAAGATCTTATCTCCAAATATGTGGTACTGGGGGTTGGGACGTCAACATAGGAATTTGTGGGGAATAGAATTCTGCCTGTAACAGACAAATGATGATTCTTCTTATTTTACAGATGAGTTATCTGAGCCTCAGAAAGGCAAGATGATAAGCACAAAGCAGAAACAAGCCTCTCACTCACACCCATCTGATTCCAGAATCTGTCCTCTGGGGCCTCTGTCCCCCCGCCTTCTCACCTCTCACCTCCTACTCCCAGTGTAGGAGTGGTGGCTCATGGACATGTTAGATGCTCAGTGAATTCTTGCTGAATGAATAAATTAAGCATGCATAAAAATGAAGCATAAGTTGGTTAATGATGAAAAGCTAAGTCCTGAGATTGGGAAGTCCAAGTGGCTGGGTCTGGGGGTTGAGAGGACAATGAAAGGGAAGATTTAGGGACATAGTCCAAAGTGGCCCATCTAATCTTCTATTCAGTAGCCATGAGACATGAGCATAATGAGCCTTTCTCCAGAGAAAATTAAAGAACATTAAAGGGGATACAGTGTGTAACACTTCCCAGATTATTTGTCCATTAGCCTCTTGACAGGTGAGCAATCCACATAACTCACAGAAACACTGCCTGCCTCCCAAATGATCCACTGGCAGCCACAGTCCATTCTTGGCCTCCTGATTTAGCCCCATCTCCTACCATGTTTTTCTGTTATCTGGCCCCAACTGCTGCCCAGGCTTCAGCACAAAAATGCTTCTCAGGGTTTTCCAAACACATCAGGCCCATTCATGCCTCTGGGCCTTTGTGCATGCTGCTTCTCTGCCTAGAACGCTATCTCTCACTTTCTCACCTGGCCAGTTCCGCTTGGTTGATTTTTCCAGACACACCCAAGATAACTGCCTATGGACGAGCTTCTCCAGAAACCCAGAACTCGTGATAAAATACACACAGCATAACATTTACCTTCTCGATCATTTTTAACTGTACAGTTCAGTAGTGTTAAGTCCATTCACGGTACTGGGCAACCAGTCTTTAGAACTTTCTTTCACCTTTCACAAAATTTCACAAACTTTATACCCATTAAACAACAAGTCCCCATTCCTTCCTTCCCTCAGCTGCTGGCAACCACTATTCAACTTTCTGTCTCTGAATTTGACTACTCTAGGTACCTTGCATAAGTGGAATTATCCAGTATTTATCTTTTTGTGATTGGTTTATTTTGGTTAGTATAAGGTCTTTAAGTTTCATCCCTGTTGTAGCACATGGCAGAATTTCTTTCCTTTTTAAGGCTGAATAATTCATACATTCACACACACACACACACACACACACACACACACACATACACACACCACATTCTGTGTACATTCTGTGTATCCATTCATCAATGGACACTTGAGCCGCTCCCACCTTGTTGGCTACTATGAATGATGTGGCTGTGAATGATGGGCGTACAACTATCTTTTCAAGACTTTGCTTTTAATTCATTTGGGTATATTTGATGATTCTATTTTGAGCACACTGAAGTTTTAACATTTTCCTTTATGATCAGAAAGATGCTAAGTAATAATCTAACCTTTCTCTTGGTAGCTATCCCCAGAAACAGAAAACCAGCAATTTGCTAAAGAAAAACATTGTGCCAATGAAGCTTCTCTGATGACCTGTGACAGAAACCAACTCTCGCCAGTCAAAGGCATTGAAGAGATTTATGTGAAAGGTTTGAGGGTATCCATGGTACTCAGTGAAGAGTTGATATCACATGAAGATAGGCACTACTGGGCTGTAGGAACAAGTGGGACCAGAGCTCTATGTGGCCCTGAGGACCAATCTCTGTGTCTTCCCGCTCTCCTCTCTGCATGCTCCATTTTGTTCTCATTGTTGTTGGATCCAACTGCTAGAAAAATGACACCCAGTTCCCCTCATGTTTACTTCTGTGGCTCCAGCCCCTATAAAGAGACTAGCCTAACTGGCTCTTAGCCCCGAATCCAAAATCCCAGGGAAGAGTGTTTTTGTTAAGTTCCCATCTTACTGACGAAGCATGGCTGGGAAGGCATAGTCAAACGACATAAAATGGCTGCACCCAGCGCAATGATGTGAATATAAACTATCAAAGGGCAGGCAGTTACCGAAATTTCCTAGGCCAGAATGGTCATAAGCCTGCCAACACCTTAGCAGTTGGGCTGCAGAGTGGAAGGCAGTGGGCTGAGAGAGTGTTCAACCACCCTCATCCTTGATGAATGCTCTCACGGGGCTCAAGGGAAAGGGGTTGTGCAGGGAGCAGTGAGCTTGGGAGTGGAAACATGTTAATCAGAAGCCTGTCTCACCAACCAAATGAATCCACCGACAACGAGGCAGGATAAGGGTCTCCTAGCCCTGAGGTCTCTTTAGACAAGTTTTTGTGTCATAGGGCAATTCTAGCAAGAGACTAGTGAGAGGAAAGAGAAAAACAGGGTTCCGACAACATCAAGCAAGTCCAGAGACCAAGATTAAAAGGAAATAATAATAACACCCACAGAGACCCTGGACTGTAACATTTCCAGGGGAGAATTTCAGGGGAGAATTTCAGGGGAGAACTTCCAGGGGAGTTCAGATACCTCCAAGGCATCTTATTTGATAATTAGGTGGAGAAATGCACTTGACCACAGGAGGTGAAAGGAAGAGTATAAAACTACTGCTAAGAATCAAAGCTAAACCCCACTTCACTTGTGGCCTGTTTCTGGTAAAATGTTCCTCCTGTTTGTTCATTGATTCTGAATGTTAAATAAGTCTTTCCAGCAGTGGTTCCAGGGTGCTGAAGCAATGCATCTCAGTCAGGGGCTGAAAAATGAGGGCTGCAAAGTTCAGGGAATAATAGAAAATTAGATCTTAACTGAGCTGCTGTAAATATCACAGCCAGAAAACAGAGCACATCAGCACACCGGGCTGGCAGCAAGGGTAATGAATTCCTCCTCTCCATACAAAATGATCAGTGGTATGTAATAAGGTATTCTGAGCTGTGGCTGCGAAGACGTGGTGAGGAGAGACAGAGAAAGGAAAACAAGAGGTGTTTATAAATTAAAATATCTCTTGAGTCAAAAGCACATTTTCTCAGCCAAAGCCAACAATTCAGCTCAAATGAACCTCTTGCAGTAATTCACCTAACTCAAACTTTACAGCCCATTAGCTGTAGCTCTTTTAGGCACTCATCACTTTGGGGTATCTGTAGTTATTCATGGGCACATCTTATCTCTGCAATGAGATTATAAACCCCTGGAAGGCAAGAGAGGACTTGTTTCCTTTGTTCATCTTTGCATGCCACAGGACCTCCAGAAGAACTCATTATTCACGGTCTCCAAGGCATAGTGCGCTCTTGGCATGTGGGAGGCTAGGGGGTGCTCGCAAACACCCTGCAAGGTGAGGAAGGCCAGTCTGTATCACCAAAGAAGAGAACGAAGCTTTGAACAGTGACTTGCCTAAATTCACATCCTCACAGAGCAGAGACTGGAACCCATGTCTACTTAATTCCACAGCCTGGGCTCTTCCCTTCTAGCCACATTGCCCTCTTGGCAAGTAGCAATCAGATTACCTAACAATCACACAGATAACACTACTAATAGCTACCTTCATCAAAACTTTCTCAGAAGGAGGAGCAAGATGGCGCCGGAGTAGGAGGCTGTACTATCAGATCCCAGGAGTTCAGCTAGATAGTTACCAAACCACTCTAAACACCTACAAACTCAACAGGAGATAGAAGAGAAGAAGAACAGTAATTCTAGGAACAGAAAATCGACCACTTTCTGGAAGGTAGGACGTGTGGAGAAGTGAATCCAAAGCGACGGGAAGATAGACCGCGGGGGGAGGGGCCGGCTCCCGGCAGCCCCAGAGCAGCGGAGCACAAAATCAGGACTTTTAGAAATCAGCTCCACCGAGGGACATCGCTCCAGAGGCTAAGCGGGAGGTGGAGCCCTCGTGGGGACAGTGTGGTTTCAGGACCCGCGGGGTCACAGAAAGACCGGGGGTGTCTGAGGGTGGCAGAGCTCCCAGGTATCAGAATGGGGAAGCTGACTGTAGAGACCAAGCCGAACAGTGAGCTACCAGCTCGGGCTTACCTTACACTGTGATCCCGGCACACTCAGGCTGCTCTTCGAGCAGGGACCCCACAAGGGGCAGATCCGGAGAGATCCCCTCCTTCCTCCTCCGGGAGGAGCGGCGCAGTAGCGCGCGGCAGGAATCGGCTGGGTTTGGAGACTCCAAACGGGGCCAAGCGCCAGAGACAGAAACGCTCGGTCACAGGCCAGGTGAGCTCGGAGCGCGGCCAGAGACCAGGGAGACGGGAGGGATTGACTGCTTTTCTCTGAGGGCGCACTGAGGACTGGGGCCCTGGGCTCTCGGCTCCTACGGGCTGGAGACTGGGAGGCCGCCATTTTCATTCCCCTCCTCCAAAGCTGTACGGAAAGCGTTCAGGGAACAAAAGCCCCTGAGAGCGAACCGAGCAGATTACTTAGCCCGGCCCCTGGCAAGGGCGGTGCAATTCTGCCTCGGGCAAAGACATTTGAGAACCACCGCAACAGGCCCCTCCCCCAGAAGATCAGCAAGAATATCCAGCCGAGACCAAGTTCACCGATCAATGAAAACTGCAGAACTCCAGAGTTAGGAAAAAGCAACACATAGAATTTATGGCTTTTTTTTTTTTCCCCCATGATCCTTTAGTCTTTCAGAGTTAAATTTTTTAAATTTTATTTTTTTCTTATTTTATTTTTTCTTTTATTTTTCCTCTTTCCTATTTTAACGTTTTTTAACTAGTATCTTATCAATACCTTTTAAAAAATCTTTTCTAATTTTCACTGTTACATTCATATTTTATCCCCTCGTTGTATTTAACCTTATTTTTTGTATACATATAGGGTTTTTTTTTTCTTTAAAATTTTGGGATACAATTTCTTCTAATAGATCAAAATATACCCTAAATCTAGCACATGACTTGGTTCCAGTCTCCAGCCTGATCACATTCTTTCCTCTTTCATTCTTTTTTTTTTCTCTTTTTTCAACCAACCTCTTATCAATCCCTTTTTTAGAATCTT
>CM052892.1:70539300-70643696 GCA_028534135.1 Potos flavus
GGAACCAGAAAAGACCACGAATAGCCAGAGGAATGTTGAAAAAGAAAACCAAAGTTGGTGGCATCACAATTCCAGACTTCAAGCTCTATTACAAAGCTGTAATCATCAAGACAGTGTGGTACTGGCACAAAAACAGACACATAGATCAATGGAACAGAATAGAGAGCCCAGAAATGGACCCCCAACTCTATGGTCAACTAAGCTTCGACAAGGCAGGAAAGAATATCCAATGGAAAAAAGACAGTCTCTTCAACAAATGGTGTTGGGAAAATTGGACAGCCACATGCAGAAGAATGAAACTGGATCATTTCCTTACACCACACACAAAAATAGACTCAAAATGGATGAAAGACCTCAATGTGAGACAGGAATCCATCAAAATCCTTAAGTAGAACACAGGCAGCAACCTCTTCGACCTCAGCTGCAGCAACTTCTTTCTAGAAACATCGCCAAAAGCAAGGGAAGCAAGGGCAAAAACGAACTATTGGGACTTCATCAAGATCAAAAGCTTTTGCACAGCAAAGGAAACAGTCAACAAAATCAAAAGACAACTGACAGAATGGGAGAAGATATTCGCAAAAGACATATCAGATAAACGGCTAGTATCCAAAATCTATAAAGAACTTCTCAAACTCAACACCCAAAGAACAAATAATCCAATCAAGAAATGGGCAGAGGATATGAACAGACATTTCTGCAAAGAGGACATCCAAATGGCCAACAGACACATGAAAGAGTGCTCAACATCATTTGGCATCAGAGAAATACAAATCAAAACCACAGTGAGATACCACCTCACAGCATTCAGAATGGCTAAAATTAGCAAGTCAGGAAACGACGGATGTTGGTTAGGATGCGGAGAAAGGGGAACCCTCCTACACTGTTGGTGGGAATGCAAGCTGGTACAGCCACTCTGGAAAACAGTATGGAGGTTCCTCAAAACATTGAAAAGAGAGCTACCCTACGACCCAGCAATCGCACTACTGGGTATTTACCCTAAGGATACAAATGTAGTGATCCGAAGGGGCACGTGTACCTGAATGTTTATAGCAGCAATGTCCACGATAGCCAAACTATGGAAAGAACCTAGATGTCCATCAACAGATGAATGAATAAAGAAGATGTGGTGTATATATACAATGAAGTACTATGCAGCCATCAAGAGAAAGGAAATCTTGCCATTTGCAATGACATGGATGGCACTAGAGGGTATTATGCTAAGCGAAATAAGTCAATCAGAGAAAGACAATTATCATATGATCTCTCTGATATGAAGAGTTTGAGAGGCAGGGCAGGGGGTCGGGGGAGTGAGGGAGGGAAATGAAACAAGATGGTATCAGGGAGGAGAGAAACCGTAAGAGACTCCTAAACTCACGAAACAAACTGAGGGTGGCTGGGGGAAAGGGGGAGTAGGGATAGGGTGGCTGGGTTATGGACATTGGGGAGGGTATATGCTATGGAAAGTGCTGTGAAATGTGTAAGCCTAATGATTCACAGACATGTACCCTGAGGCAAATAATACATTATATGTTAATAAATTAAAAAAAAAAGTTAAAACACGAAAAAAAAAAACTTTCTCAGAGCCAGGTCTTCGTTAGATGCTTTTATATGTATTATTATAATTGATCATCATTATAGCCTGAGAGTTTGGTAATATTATTATTCTTGTTTAATAGATAAGAAAACTGAGACACAGTGAGGTTAATAAAATTGCCTGAATCTTATACTTAAAGTAAGTGTGTGCTTCTAATCATTATCCTGTATCAATTTCAACATATAACAATAAATACACGCACACACACACAACCAGCCAACATGTCTGGAGCAACTACTATGCACCAGGCTTTGTGAATTTTTTAAGAATTTTTCTTTAAATTTTATTTATTTGACAGAGAGAGAGAGATTACAAGCAGGCAGAGAGGCAGGCAGAGAGAGAGGGGAAAGCAGACTCCCTGCTGAGCAGAGAGCCTGATGCGGGGCTCCATCTCAGGACCCTGAGATCATGACCTGAACCGAAGGCAGAGGCTTAACCCACTGAGCCACCCAGGCGCCCCCAGGCTCTGTGAATTTTCTAATTTTATCCTCATTACAAACTCTCAGGGCAAAGCAAGTGTTCGGTATATTGAGGAACGACTGAACAATTGAAGGTAAAAATAGAGCTACGACTACTGCCAACTGCTAATGTAAGGCAAATCCAGAAACTCCTCTGTGTTTGCATGGGCAATACCACAGGTCCCAAACTATGGAGGGCCAGCAAAAAGGAGGGAGTATTAGAAATATAAGAGCAATTTACACAGTAGAAAGAAAGATTTTAGTTTGGAAATAAGTGGATAAAACCCAGTACAAAACAGGCCTCCTTTGTGATGGTAGTGTCTTCAATGAACTGAGCCAGAAATTCAGCATTTACAAAGAAGACAAGCGGAAGCCTCTGACTTAGTTTCGATTTTATATCAGAAATACAGCCCTCCTAAGCTGATGACAAATCTATGGGATAGATCCAGATGAATTAGATTACGATATGGTAACTTCAGAAGAACAGAGAGTGCTAGACAAAAGTAAAACTGCCTTGGTTCTACTTCTGGCTTTTCCAGCTCTCTTGGTCACTTGTACTGTCTGACAAGTATTAATCTGTCACCTTTGAGTTAGTTATAGGACTTACTTTGGCCAATGAAATATGACCAGCAGTGATGGTAAATTAAATCTTTATGGTAAATAAATTGAACTTAATGGTAAATTAAATCTTTTCAGGCAAAAGCATTAGAATCATACATGGTTTGCAATGCCCTCTCTTCTTCTGTCATGAAGGCAGATGATATCCTAGAAAGCATTTTCTATCACTCTGCATCCCTAAGTAAAAATGACATGGACTAGTACCTAGCTAACCCATAGTGGAAACATAGCATGAATGAGAAATAAATATGTTGTCTTAAGCCACAAAATGTTGTTGTTTGTTACTGCAGTATCGCTTAGCCCAACCTGATTGATGTACCAACTAATAAGCTGTGTGACCATCGGCCAATCCTTTTACCAGCCTGGGTACCAGCTTCCTTACCTGCAAACCTAAGGGATTAGCCTAGAGCAGAAAGATTTAATCTGGGAGCTCATGAGCAGGCTTCAAGATGACAACGAACCCTCAGAATTATAGGTAATATTTTGTGTGCATGTATGCACGCATGTGTGTGTGTGTGTGTGTGTGTGTGTATGAGAGAGAGAGAAAAAAATTCACATTTTTTCTGAAGAGAGAGTTCATAACTCTTTCAAATTTTAAGAAGGTCTATGTTAGTCAAAATGAGATTAAGAACCTGAATTATCTCTAAGCCCTTATAGCTTATCTAAGCCCTTATAGCTTCAGTGTGCTTTTTAGCATCTAGAGTAGGGGGAAAAAATAGCTAATTAGGTTCTTCTCTCATCTAGTATTTCAGGACTTGCCTTGAGTCAGATTTTATTAAGGTTGTTTTCAAATAATTAAGTTTAAGAGTTTGGCTTCGTAGGATTGCAAATATCAAAATCTCAGGAGGTATTCCTGAGTGAAAAGAGGGGATTCAGAGCAATTCTTTCCAACCCAAAGAAGGAAATGTTCTTCAAAAACTGAAAATGAGGTCCCAGATCCCTTTCGGTGGGTGAAACAGAATGGGACCCACAGGAAGGTATGAAGAAAAAAAGGGTCATTCTTCCAAAACTACATCCCCAAATATGAGCTAGCGCCTGAAAGGCCAGGTGTGCTACTTTAGCAGAAGGCAATGTGCTGTCTTAAATATGGAGATGGCTGGGCGGACTACAGTAGTAGAGAGAGCCTGAGCTTTACAGATGGACAAGGTGGGTTCAACATGCTCTTTGTTGAGCCACTGTTTTCTCATCTACAAAATAAGGACAATAATACTCAGCTGTATCAGAGAGGGTCCCAGCAGCAAATAGGCAGTAGACTCAAACAGGGTAATTAAGGAGGGTTTAATGAGGATGATTTACAAAGATCAGTTCAGGGTTCGGAGAAATCGGCAAGGCATGCTGAAGCACTCTGGGAACGATTAAGGCAGGGAACCCTTTGTTACTCTGAAATCTGAAGGGACAAGGAGAGAGGACAGTTACAACAAAAAGGAGAGCTTAGCTGTGGCTGATGTAGCTATAGCTGTAGGAAAGGTCTACACAGCAGGAGTTGTGGACTTCCAAGGGAGACACAGATGTGCTAATCCTGGCCCAGCACAGAGGGAGCCGGCTCACCCTCCTACTTTCTATGGGAGCTCCCGATTGGCCAAAAAGAAACTAATGGGCAAGGAAGCCCATTGATACGGTCCATTGAAAGTCTCCTGAGGGCAGAGAGAAGGGTAGAGAAAAGAGAGAAGATATGGAAGGCAAATGAGCATTCCAGCTCTTGGGACATTGTAAAGATTCAAAGACATAACATTTAGAAGCGTACGAAGTGTTATATTAGCTATTATTTACTCTTTTTGAGAATCAATACCTCTCATCCTTTGCTTAAAAAAAACGATTCTGATAGGGTTATAAAGGGAGTGAGTTTGTAGTCCCTGAGAGAGCGGGGAGAGGACACAAGGACAGAGATCCCGGCCTCAGAATGAAGCCTGTGTGCTTGGGGAGGTGGGCTGGGGTTTGGAGACATGCTTCTGAGTGTTTTGACCTAGGATGAATTGGTATATTTTGCTGCAAGGACAGAGCCTCTGAGACCTCTACTCCCTAGAGAGCCAAGACACCAAGCCCTTCCGTGGCTCTTGGTGCTGCAGTCCCAAGCAGTTCCTGTCTTTTGGCTCCTTAGGAGATACCTTTCTAAGCAACAAGATCAAGACTTGACTAAGCTTCATATGCACATATCAGGAGGTGTATTTCCTGATGTGTATGTAGGTGCCAAAATACAGACTTACCATCCAAAATGCCAGTCTTGCAGTGTTTGGACTGTGTGGTATGCAGTATGAAGTTGTCATATTACATTATACTGAAGCTTGTTCATTCACTCGCTAACAGGCATAGAGGTACTTAGCTCAATAGTGATATGTACAACATGGACAGGCTTTGGTTAATCATTTTCTCACTGTACTCTGCAAAGGCAGCTTTCCCCAGAGAAAGAGCATTGAACTATAATATCAGGCGATTGTAAGTTTTCTATCAAGAGCCCAGAAGAGAGAAGAGAGACAAGTCATGTTCTGACCTACTCAGCTTCCCCTCTTGTTCTCCTTAGAGAAAATGCCCTTACTCCATTGGGTAAGTTATGGGAGGGACTGTGCACATGGGACCTGAGCTGGACCAGGTCCGATTCTTTCCCCTAGAATGTGAAGTTTTAGGGGAGTGACCCAAGTTTGGAAAAATCACTGAAACTAATCAGTACCACTGGTGGCACCCCCAAAAGACTGCTCATTTATTCATGCCTTCTACAGATCTCCAAATAATCCTAGACTCCCCTTTGCTTGTTCAGCATTTCCATTCATTCCCTAAGCTACCCTGTATCCTTTTAATGAGTTATTCTTTGGTTTTAGTTAGCTAGACTAGACCATATAGGTATGGTCCAAGTTTCGGGATTGATAAGAATAATATCTGAGATGAGGGTTTAGCAGGCTTTCACTTCTGTTTACCCCCAAACCAGCCAATAAGCAGGGCAAACGGTGCATGCCAGGAAAGGATACAGTTGAGTGAGTGGTTCCTAGTTCTTCATAGAGGCATGGCTGAGGTTCAGAAGACAGACTATCCCACGTTAAGTGGGAATCCCACCTTTTATACTTTTAGACTGAAATAAGGACCAGGTCTTCATTCAAGAGTCTAATTACGGCCATATAAAAAAGCTTTGCTTCTCCACAGTGCTATAATTCTTATAGGCTTCCATTGAGCCTAGACTAGGTTCTGCCATGCCATATCATTGTTGGTCAAAACCCACCTCTGTTCCTTGTGACCAAGCATCTCGATACACACAGCTGGTGAATTCTAGTTCCTCCATAATCTCTGTCTGATTTCCTTTCTGGCCTATTACCTACTACTCCCTTTCACTACACAACAGGATTATTATGGAGAAAATACATTTATGGGGCTCCTGGGTGGCTCAGTCGGTTAAGCGTCTGCCTTGAGCTCAGGTCATGATCCCAGGATCCTGGGATTGAGTCCCTCATCAGGCTCCCTGCTCAGCAGGGAGTTTGCTTCTCCCTCTCCCTCTCACCCTACCCCCTGCTCATGCTTTCTCTCTCAAATAAATAAAATCTTTAAAAAAAAAACCAGAAAACACACTTAGGTACGTTATCCCTAATCCTCTTAACGTATCACCAAGGTAGGTATGATTTTTCCCATTTTGAAGATGAAGGAATGAATATTCAGGTAAGAGATTAAGGCTCTCTGCAGAATAGGAATTCAAACCCAGGCCTCTTTGACTTCCGTGTCCACACTCCTGCCCTGTCCCATCCTGCTCAGTCTCTGATCCCGATTCTGACTCTAATTATACTGTGTTCTTGGATAAGTCACTCACTTTTCTTTGCCTCCCTTGTGAGTAAGCATATAATCCCATCTTTCTACAAGATTGCTGGGACGAGGTGGATAGCAAATCGATGAGTATTAGGTTAGGTGAGAGAGTGGTTTCTGAGGGCTAAAACTATATATGCTTCTATTCTTTTTGCATTTTGCAATGGCTACATAAGGGAAAAAAAAAAAGACAAACATTCTATCTTTGGTTTGGAACTGAAAATTCCCCTACCTACTCTAAGCCAATGAAAAACCCTAGTTGTAGCCATATCTAGCCATCTTATCTCTCTGTGAATTTATGTATTTCCTTGTACATTTGCTCTCCCAGGCCTAGCTTTAAGGTCTCACCGGCAGCTTCTGTTTCCAAATTACAGGCAGACCTTAGAGATAGTGCAGGTTGGGTTTCAGACCACCGCAGGAAAATGTTGAATGAATTTTTTTGTTTCCCAGTGCCTACCAAAGTTATGTTTATGATTTATTGGAGTCTATTAAGTGTGCAATAGGTCTTTAAAAATGTACATACCTTAATTTAAAAATATTCTGTTGACCTAGAGACACAAAGTGAGCAACTACTACTAGAGAAATGGAGCCAATAGAATAAATAGCTGGAAGCATGGTTGCCACGATCTTCAATAAACAAAACAAAAAACAAAAAAAACACCGTATCTGTGAAGCACAATAAAACGAGATACGCCCGTGTTCCCCAGATACCTCCTACATGGAGAGTAAGTTACTGGATTCACCATCATGATTAGCCTAGGGTACTTAATGCTGGTTTAATCACGCATCCTAAGCCCTCAAGTAGCCAGAAACTTAGACGAAGGGGCTCTTTTGTCCTGTTTCCTGGCTCCCTGGTGTATTCAGGTGCCCAGCATGGAGCAGGAGGAAAAGCTGAGCTTCTGTGATCCGGGAGCCAAGCTGCACACAGAACCCGTCCTTTAGAGGAAAGAATCTTAAATCAAGCAACCCTGCAAGAGAAGCCCTTCCCCCACCACCTAAGTATTGGTTTTCATCTCAGACAAAGGAAATAATTGGATTTCTGCACTGAGCTCCGTGATCTACTGCTGCCAACTGCAAGGCCGTAAAACTATTAACTCCTTGTGGGACATTTTACCTTCACAGGAGGACGAAGGAAAAAGGAGAAGCACATCACACAGGGCCAAGGGAAAGGGAAACACTTAAGTGATGCAACGTAAATTCCACTAACATGGTATCCATCTCACCCGTCTTGAAATTATGGCCCAACATTAAGGGATAAAAGCCAGAGAACTTGGAATAGAACAGATTTCCACCTTCAAGAGCAAACCCATACATTACCCAGTGATGGCAGGGAAGAATCTGGAATTCCACCAGGTGGAAGACAAAGCCAGCCTCTCCACTTCCTTTGCCTACATTTGCTCGCCACTTAACAAGGCTTTAAATGTTCATGAGATAGATCTTCCTGGGTCAATCAATGTGAACCAAGCCAACTGCAGAAAAGGTAGGGACTGGAAAAATGCAAAGGTACAAAGCAGATTCTGCCCCTAGAAGCCTCCAGTAGGGTACTTTGAATTCGTTAATTAAAAGAGTTATAGGCAAGTAGAAAATACAGATGGAGAAATAGGGGTAAACAGAATGTATCCCTGTCCAGAAGATTGTATAAGGACCCTCACCAGGCACCTCATCGCTATTATTTGTAGTTTTCTTACATATGAATGCAAGGCTCAAAAAAAAATGAACTCGTCTGTTAAATGATTTTTAAGACTCAGTCAGACTTGAGGTTGATGGGAAAACTTCCAAGGCTTTGACTAGTTATGGTATCACTTCAAATTTTTGATGTCTCCCCTATGCAATATGCGTTCGGGCTCACAGAGGCTGGCACTCCTCTCTCCAATGGGACTAACCCAGGCAATAACCAAAGTTTGAGCAAAATAACTACAGTTTTAAAAGTATCTTTGAGAGTCTCCCATTTTTCTGACCCAAACTTTTCTGCATATTCCTTCAAATTTAGAAACAGCATCTTGTCACTTGTTTCAAACATTATTTTTCAACCACTTTCGGTTAAAACAATTGAGGTTAGCACCTCTGTTTGAACAGCTGCTCCCCATTAGCAGAGGAACTATTCCTCTCTGCACCTGGGGGGATCCTGCAAAAACAGGCTCACATCCCCGTTTCCCTTCAGTCAGAATTAGCTGACCTTAGCCTTGCACCCTTCTGCTCTACTCTTCCTTCTAATCTTCTAAAAGAATTTTCAAAACAGATTTCCTTAGGGAGGTTTTCACAAGGAACATAGGTTTGCCTTGCCACCCTCTTGGAGTTTTAATATTTGAATTTAAGGAATTTTGGCGGAAGGGGCTTATAAGGTGGAAAATAACTTGGAAGCCAGCCTCCAAGTGACTGTTCCATATTACGTTAGTGAGCACCAGTCACCATTATGGATTTTTCATAATCACTATGAAAAGAAAGAACCACAAAAGTCGAATGTCAGCCAGGAAATAAGTAGGTTACATTTGGGCAGATGGTTAATATTAGGGGGAAGGATATCCAGATTCATGATTTTCTTTTTCCTTAACAGCAATATCAACAAAACAAGACAACCCTTTTCGGGCATTTGAGGTGATGAACTCATGGTGTTCATATTTAGGCTTAGTGCATGGCTAATTTCTATCAGTCAAGTACTGTCTATTGACCATTGCCTCATGGCTAGATTGTTTATATGATGAGACACATTTTCTGCTTAATGGGTTGTTTTATTCAAATGCTGGCTTCCACATTCATCAGGGTTGTTAAAATTATTTTCTTGAGTCCAGCAAAGTGACGCATTCCACTTGGGTTTGCACTTTTTTTTTTTCTCCAAAGCTAATTAATGTTTTTAAAATGTCCCCTCTGGGTTATAACCATGAATAGTTAAACAGTGTTAGGCTGATGGTAGTCTTCTTATCCTGGTCTCCTAATCTGCTGGTTGAAGCAATAGCTCATATCTGCCGAAGGAGCGGATAGCGGTTCCATAATACTCTTTGCTTTCTCTCCTCTGTGGGTATTTGGGATCGTGTCGAAAGTGGAGGCCTCACTATGCAGAAGGGGAGGGGAAAAGTCAACCTTCCCTCCACCTCTGCATTGACTTTCAAGCCTGAATCTTATTGAAAGGCATTTTCAATGCCATTTGTTTATTTAGATTTGCCAAGTGATAGACAATTTCTCCCAAAAGTTGCATTAACAAAAGGTTATCATCCAGGAGGCCATGAAGCATTAAACCACTCACTTAAATTCATGAGCCACCTCTACAGGGATGCCACAGAATTACAATGCAGTCCAATCTATATGTTGCAAAGACCCATAATCCACACTATCCACTTTGGAAAAATGCAAACAGCACCCCTGTGGCCACCCAGAGAAGCATCATTTTTGGTGCAGCACATCCTTCAAAGGGAGGCCGACATCTTTATCTGTGTTCAACTTAAGGGAGACTGATGAGTTCCCATGCAACTGAAATCACCTACAGAGAGACACTGAGATTTACAGGATTTAAATGGTAATTTTGTCTACATTAGATTTCTGCCTGATGCCTTTGGAACCTCACCCCAAGTAACTTGCAACCTCACCATACCCCCGCACTGAATGCGTTGTCGTCTGAGGCTAACAGGCTTTTCCACCGAGCTTCCCTCTTACATCCTGGGCGCCACCATTTCCCTCATAACGAATGCTTGGACACTTGGAATCCTTGCTAACTTAACCTACTCCTTTAGCAACAACACGCAGTTTTGGAACATGTGCTTCATGCAAGAGACTGTACCAGACATTGTGGGGGATGAACAGAAATATGGAAAACAGTCCTTGACTTCAATAAGCTGACATTGAGCTCAGTGAGACGTGTGTACAAATGGAAAGGTAATTAAGGAAATACAATGTAAGAGTAAAATGGCTATGGAAGTCACTCCGGGTACAGGTGAAAGACGTCGGACACAAGCAACTTAGATGAGCAGACACGGCCCTGCGACCGAGATGGAAGCCAAGGGGGGAGCGCCCAAGAGAGGACAGGTAAGAACCAGTTCAAGTCCAGGTAGGCAACAAAGCCTCTGGATTTTGCCTTCATGCTCCATGTAGCTGGTCCTTCCTTTCAAGAGTGTTCACTGCCCACATATTCCAGGTTTGGACTAGACCACTAGCTACTTGCTAGTACTTATTGAGCGCCACTGTATGCCAAGGACTATTGTATGTACTTCATACATTTGAATTATTTAATCCTCAAACAACTTCATAAATATATTTTTTAAAAGATTCTATGTATTTATTTGACACAGAGAGAGAGATCACAAGTAGGCAGAGAGGCAGGCAGAGGGAGAGGGGGAAGCAGGCTCCCCTGCTGAGCAGAGAGCCCGATGCAGGGCTCGATCCCAAGACCCTGAGATCATGACCCAAGCCGAATGCAGAGGCTTAACCCACTGAGCCACCCAGGCGCCCCAAACAACTTTATAAATATTTTTATCCACACTCTACAGATGAGGGAAACAGAGGAATGGAGAGGCAAAGAATCTTACCTGAAGTTAAATGTCTAGTAAACTGAAGACCAGAATTCCATCTCAGTCCTGCTTTTCCATCACATTGCCTCTGCATCATTTAAAATACCAGATCTAGGGGCACCTGGGTGGTGCAGTTGGCTAAGCCTCTGGTTTAGGCTCAGGTCATGATCTCATGGGTGGTGGGACTGAGCCCCACTTCAGGCTCTCTGCTCTATGGGGGGATCTCCTTGGGGTTCTCTCCTTCTGCCCACCCCCCACTCCCTCTCTCTCTCAAATAAATATAAAATAAATAAATAAAAATTTATTTTACCCACTCTCTCTCTCTCTCAAATATAAAATAAATAAATAAAAATTTATTTTAGAGAGAGAGAGCACACAAATAGAAGGAGAGGCAGAAGGAGAGGGAGAGAGTTCAAGCAGACTCCATGCTGAATGGGGAGCCCAACACAGGGCCCCATTGCAGGACCCTGAGACCATGACCTGAACCAAAATCAAGAATTGGGCACTTAACCAACTGAGCCACCCAGGCACCCCAATAAATAAATCCTGGAAAAAAATCAGCTCTAACCTTGAAAACACAACTCTCACCTGCCCTCTCCCACTTAAGAAAATGTTTAGAACATCCTTATTGCCTGAAAGATAAGACTCACTATCATTAAGCTGGAAATGCAAGAGCTCAGCCTCTATAATGTCTTAGCCTATCTTGCCAATGTGATTTTTCTCATACCTTCTGCAACGAGGACCCTCCACTTTAACTGCGCTGGTCTACTCATTGGCCTCCACAGACACATTGCACATTTCTATCTTCAGGACCCACGATCACAGATCTGGCTTCCAGGGCCCTTCAGGTTGTATGTTGCTGGTGTGAAACTAACTAGATACCTACTCTAGCAATAGTCAGACCAGCGGAGATCCGAAAGCCTAACTTCCAAAAATGCAATCCAAGATTAAACTGTAGTTAGACCATACTCCTCTTGATTCAAAGTCCATACGTTAGCAACTAAAATTACCAAGTACTGTTTCATTCTGAAGTAAGAATTTCTGCCACTCTAGATCTCTCCTACACTGTAATTCTGCACATTTTTTTTAACTTGATGCCAGATTTTACATACATTCCTTTTCAATTTTACCTTATTAACTTTTTTTTTCCAACTTGGGAAGATTTTTTTTAAACAAATTCTTTCCACCCATGTATTAGCATTGTCTTATCTACCAATCTAAAAAGTATACATTTACATAGTCATGCTGTTGATTAAAAAAGTCTTAATAGCATTTGGCCAAAGAAAGCAGGAAAATTTTTTTTCCAAATCGGCTTTGATCCATTAAAATCAACATGCTTTCGGTACATTTGTTGGGTCAACTCTGAATACATCTGAATTTTCTGTGGTCCAGTTCTACACTTATTTATCTCGTCTGCATAATTATCATAGGATACTTTATCAAAAGCGTTGCTGAGTCTTTCATTTATTCCATATAGACATATCCCTAATAAAAGTCTACTAACTTTAAAACCTCAGTCACCTTACTTGGGGATCATTGAGTCTTAGTTTATGTATACTCGTTCTTGATGAATACCTACTTTTCTAAGTGCTTGCAAACTACTCGTTTAGGAATCCAATTCAAAATCTCAACAACAAGTGATATTGAGTTTGTGTTTATAGAATGCCCCTTATAAAACTGGAATATGTCCACCTCATCCTTTGGTAAATTTTCCTTTTGCAGTGTTTTTCCAAGTAGTCTGAGGTAGTGATCTTATAATAGTTTCCTATTGCTGCTGTAACAAATTACCATAGACTTATTAGCTTAAAGCAACACAGATGTGTTAGAGGCTGGAGTTCAGAAGTCTGAAATCAGTGTCACTAGCCTAAAATCAAGGTATCGAGAGGGCTGCATTGCTACTGGAGTGTTTGAGGCAGAAGCCATTCCCCGCTTCTTCCAGCTTTCAGAGGCCACCCACATTCTATGGCTCGTGGCCAGGAGCCAGCAATCATGTCACTGACCTTTGTTTCCATGGTCACGTCGTCCATTCCTTCTCTGGCTTTCCTGCTTCCCTTATAAGGATCCTTGTGATTACATTTGGTTCACCCAGATAACCAGATAATCTTCCCATCTCAAGATCTTGAATCACACCAGTGAAGTCCTTTTTGCCTTGTAAGGTAGTGTATTCACAGGTGTTAGGGACTGAATGTGGACATCTTTGGAGGAGGCCATTATTCTGCCTGCTACAAACCCCAAGATCATCACATAAAGCATGTTGCTTTAATATCTTTAGATAGAATTCATTTGGCTTAATTACTGACATGCATTTTAATGGACTAATATTCTTGCTATCATCTTTATTGTCTTGAACTGCAGTTCTCCTCGACATCCTAGACTTTCCATATTAAGAAAACCTTTCTGTAAGAGGAAAGAGGTCTGCAAAAACAGCAGTTGAGGGGTTCTGCTTTGTTTGTCATTTGACTTGACATTTAACTTGTCATTTAACTTGACATCTTCCTTAAACAATGATCAATGATCTCTCCCTTCTTTGCTTTTTTTTTTTTTGCTTTAAAAATAAGTTAAGGGGTGCCTGGGTGGCTCAGGCAGTTGAGCATCTGACTCTCGGTTTCAGCTGAGGTCATGATCTCAGGGTTGTGGGACTGAGCCCCAGATCAGGATCTGCATTCAGTGGGGAGTCTACTTGAAGATTCTCTCCCATTGCCCCTCTCCCCACTCACATGCTCTCTCTCTCAAATAAATAAGTACATTTTTTAAAAAGTAAAAATAAAAAAACCCAAACTTTTTGGTTTTTAACATCTTCTCAAGTCTCAACATAGTCACAGTGAGCTGTCAGGATTTTTCATTTGCACGGATTTGTGCCACGTATGGTCTTATATGCATCCTTGATCATGTGCCCTGCCTTTGAGATTCTGGTTTTGTTCTTTCTAAATCTAGGCATGGATTGTTCCTTGAGCATGTTCTATTTCTTTAATGTCTCCTCAGCATCCTTCTCATTAGGATAACCCAAGATTACAGAGTAAGCATTTCTTTTTTTAAAGCTACTTATTCTTAAGTGGTAGTCTCTTGTAGAAACTGTGGACTCACTTTACCTTTCTCTGATTAAAAAAGGAAAAATCCAATGGATGTGTCTGAACATGCCCATTTGTTCCCTTTTTCTGCTGTTATGAATTCCAAGGTGACTCAGTCACTTTCTCCCATGTTTCTCGTACCTTCTGTCTCACCAACTGGCTTTTCCTTTCTGGTCAGAATTCAGTGGAAGCACTAGTCATTTTGTGCTCTAATCAGCTGTTCCATTTTTAGCAATAGGAGCCTCCCCGCAGATGTTTGGGGAGTTAAGGTCATGATATCACTACATGACTATTACAGGGCTGAGTGGTCCTTACCCTCTCACCCCTTCTCTGCATCTTTCATCTCTGCCCACAGGCTTCCACACATGGTTCTGGAGTCTTCCACATGGTACTTTGTTAACATTTAGTGCTTTGACTTGAGTGGGAGGACCAGAGGTAAGAAAGGATAGATAACAACTAGACATAAGTTTAGGAATGGGCAGTAAGTGGGGTCCAAACCAATCTGCATGTCTTGCAAGTAAATGAGTAAAGGACAAACATGCTGCTTTAGTTGAAGGGAGTCATTGGTTTCAGGAAGGGAAACTCCACTCCAACTATGGGGGTAGAGCAGGTGACTGAGGCTATGGCCATCATTACATGTCACCCCATAACCACAGTGATTAGAGGTGAGTGCATGTAGGTAAGGGAGCTGCTTGTAGCCATCCTGGGACCACAAGAAGAGCTAATTTTAAACAAGATTGACATCATGGAAGGGGAAACAAACAAAATGAAAGAAATCAGTTTCTTGATGACACTATTGAGCCACGAAACCAAGCCTTCCCTGTGGTCAGCCCCTCTTTAGGATTTTCAGTTCCTTTTAATGTCAAAGCCCATATGAGTTGGATTTCTATCCAAAATGTGTCCTTCTATTCCATAACCTAAAGTTCTATTCCACCAAGTTTCACCAATAACCAGGAGACTGGCTTAAAATATTAAGTTTACTTTGCTTATTTTTGTTAATTACCAGTATTTCTGTGCATTAAACCTGGACAAAGAAAAGTGGTTTGTTTTTTTTGTAAATTGGAAAGTGTCAGTGGGAAGAGACAAAATATCCAGATACCCAGGGTTAGGAAAGGGACGGCTGTCAGGAACTTGTCTTGCTAGGGGGCCTGGTAGAATTTTGGCTGAGATGAAAAGGAGGCTTTTTGTTTGTTTGCTTGCTTGCTTTTTAGGAGGTCTTAAAATATATAGAGGGGGACACCTCGGTGGCACAGTCAGTTAAACATTGGACTCTTGATCATGGCTCGGTTGTGATCTCAGGGTCATGGGACTGAGCCCCATGTTGGGGCTTGCTCCCTCTGCCCCTTCCCCACCCTCAAATAAATAAATACATTTCTAAGAAATATATTTTAAAAAAAGAAGATAAAGAGGAATTCCCAGGAGACAAGTCCCAAGAGGAGGACTGAAGGAACTCTCACTGGTGTGGAGGACAGGGTAGGACATCTAAGGGGCAACTAATCTGAGGATTGCTGTGGATGGAGTGACAACTGACTTGGAGTTCAGAGTTTATAGGGCGTCATGTGGAGGCAAAAGAGGACTGAAGGACTAAAAGAGCAAAGACTGACTGAGGGATGGGAGGTGATGTGGAGAGAGAAGGTGAGTTGGCAGGAATGAAGGAGTGGGCAGTTGGAGAGGACGGCGTGTGGTCGGTGAGTCAGCTCTGAGTTTGATCCACTTAAGGGCATATTTGTCTTCTCTGCCTTGCCTTGTGCTACAGGAAGTCTAAGAACTGTTCTCTCAGAATGCTGTTTTCCGCCGTTTGCTTTTGTGGTCTGAGTTTCAGTCTCAGGCACCAACCTGTCATATGTGGGCAGCAGCGGCAACAGCTGATCCCTTAGTCAGAATTGATGATGTGTGTGAAATTCTGTTCTTCCTCCCTCTATCCCCAAGCCATGTATATAAACAACCCCCAATCCTACAAACATCCAGAGGAATAAACCTGCCAAACATCTCTTTTCAGATGCCAGTAGTGGCCCCGAGTCAGAAGGATTCAGTTTTGCTAATAAGCTTTATATTTCTCTTCCCAAGACCTTCTGCCTTTTCTAAACCCACTTCCATTTTTCCACTACGATGGGAAAAACAATTTGGAAAAAACCTTAAGTAGCCATAGAGATCATTGACGCTGCCTCCCTCCTCTTTGCAACCTCGGAAATTGAGGCCCAGAAAAATATGTTCTTTGACATACACGAGTTTTTTAAATTTGAGGAAGTCCAATTTATTATTGTCATTATTATTATTATTTTCTTTCACTGCTTGTGCTTCGAGTCCATGAGATCTTTAAACACCAGCCCTTGCTACCCACTAGGTAGTGTCTTCCTTTACTTTCTAGAGAACAAATCTGGTGATCGACAACTAGTCAATGACTGGCTCTTCCACTGGCAAGAGATCTGAGGAACAGGAATAATGGAGGGAGCAGGGATCCCATGGAAACATGACCACGAGGTGTAAGTTTTCAGCAACGGATAGGGTAAAGGATGGGTCCAAAGGAAAAAGGCCACACACACCCTAACAGAATTGTCGTAGCTCATCTGACCAGCTGCCACCCAGTGATGGAAATGGGCAAGGCTTGGGGGGATACTAGTTTACAGTTACTAGTTAAGTTGGTGCACGAACATTTTGCATGAAATTTAGAGAGGCCACTCGTTGGGATCGGGTGGGTTTGGCTTCGGGGTTGTTTGTTGCTTAAGTGGGTCGGAGTGAAAGACAGGCTGGTGTTTCCAAGTCTGAAGCTGCCGACCCCGGAGTGTGGCTTCCATGGGCAGGCGCTACATTCCAGTAGAAGGGCATCACCGTGCTCGGTGGAGCAGCTGCTGGGCGACCCACTTGTGCTCCAGTTACATGTCAGGTCTCCTTCTTACAGATTTCTACTCTGCCAACAGGAGGCCCCTTAATTTGAGGTGATTTTCCAGCAGGGAAAGGTCTGTTAGGATCATGGCTGCAGCTATGAATCGGAGCAGACTCAACCCCTTAGCCTTATATTTGACCTCATTACCCTAAACTCTGAAAGATCAAAATCATAAATCAGAGAGGAGAGAGAACGGGAAACAGGCTTAACAGACTAATTTTTTAGAAGTTATAACCCAGTAATAACACCTCCAAGTTGTCCACTACCCCAATTCAACTCAACTTTTCATTTGCTAGTGACAGAAATCCATCTTCGATGAGTTTAAACAAAAGGGGGAATTGACAATAATGATTTTGGGGGTATCATGTAACCAAAGGCAGATTGGATAACCAAATTATGAATGGATAATACATATTATGGGGCCTTTGTGTGGAATGGGAACCTAAATTCAGTCTTACTTTAACTCTCTGTCCCTGTCTGTGCTGCAGTCTGTGTTGACTTCATTCTGTCTCACAGCAAATGAGTGTTCCTCCACAGCAGGAAACACAACCACTGAAAGCTCCCCAGTTGCATGCTGAGCTCCTACCAGGGAGCATCTGTATTAGTCGGGGCTCAGCTGTAGATGACAGAAACCCCTCCTGCAAGTTTTTGTTTTTGTTTTTGTTTTTAAGATTTTATTTATTTGACAGAGAGAAACACAGCTAGAGAGGGAACACAAGCAGGGGGAGTGGGAGAGGGAGAAGCAGGCTCCCCACAGAGCAGGGAGCCCAATGCGGGGCTCGATCCCAGGACCCTGGGATCATGACCTGAGCCGAAGGCAGAGGCTTAACGACTGAGCCACCCAGGCGCCCCCCTCCTGCAAGTTTAAGCAGAAAGGAGACACCCAGGGGCACCTGGGTGGCTCAGTCACTTGAGCGTTTGATTCTTGATTTCGGCTCACGTCATGATCTCAGGGTTGTGAGATCAAGCCCAGCGTCAGGCTCTGCACTGGGTGTGGAGTCTGCTTGAGATTCTCTCTCTCTCCCTCTGCCCCTCACTCTTTCCCCCTGCACGCACAAGCACCTGCATGTGCTGTCAAAGACGGAGGAGGAGGAGGGGGAGGGGTGGGGGAGAGGGAGGAGGAGGAAGAGGAGGAGGAGAAGGAGGAGAAGGAGAAGAAGGAGGAGAAGGAGAAGAAGGAGAAGAAGGAGGAGAAGACAACAACGACAGAGGAGGAAGAGGAGGAGGAGGAGGAAAAAGAAAACAAGAAAGCAAGCAAGTAAGCAAGAAAGCAAGAAAAGAAAAAAAGCAAAGGAGATATCGGATCCTCATGCTTTCCCATGGTATCCTGACCCCCTTCATCGCTTCTAGAATTAGGGGCTTTCGAAGTCATTGGAAAAGATGGAGAGGTAGGAACCTAGCTGAGCTTCCAGGAACAGCTTCCAGAATAATACTACAGAGATTCCTGCCACAATCAGAAGACTGCCCCACTGCCTCTCTGCTTTCTGTCCAAGTGAAACTGATGTCCCATGCTCTGCTTTTTTTTTTTTTTAAGATTATTTATTTATTTATTTGAGAGAGAGAGAGAGAGAGCTGGGGGAGGAACAGAGGGAGAGGGGCAAGCAGACTCTGTACTGGGTGCAGAGCCACGTGCAAGGCTCGATCCCATGACCCCGAGATCATGACCTGAGCCAAAATCAAGAGTCAGATGCTTAACCAACTGAGCCACCCAGGCATCCCCCATGTTCTGCTTCTTGACACCACCCACAGAGCCAAGAAGCAGCCACTGGGACCTCAACTACAACTGTCAAGAAAAGCAAACATCTGTATACCAAGCTCACCCATAAACAGCTTCACAATATGAACTTCTATCTGCCACATCTCTCACGGGCATCTGCTTGGTGTCACTTAAGTCACATGAAAAACCCAGCTATGAAAGAGTCTGGGTAGGAACGCGGAGAAATCGGAACCCTTGTGGACTGTTGGGGAGAATGTAACGTGGTGTGGCCACTATGGAAAACAATGTGGAGATTCCTCAAAAAACTAAAAATAAAACTACTGTATGATCCAGTAATCCCACTTCTGGGATTTTACCTCTTTATCCAAAAGAATTGCAAACAGGATCTCAAAGAGAAACTTGGACACCCATGTTCATTGCAGCATTATTTACAGTAGCCAAAAGGTGGAAGCAATCTAAATGTCCAATGATGGGTGAATGGATAAAAAAAAGAATGTGGTGTAGACATAGCGAGATATTATTCAGCCTTTAAAAGAAGTAAGTCCTGTCATGTGCTATCACATGCATAAACTGTGAGGACATTATGCTAAGTGAAATAAGCCAGTCACAAAACAACAAATACAGCATTATTCCACTTATACGAATACTCAGAATAGCCAAAATCAGAGAGTCAGAAAGTGGCATGGTGTAAGTCAGGGGCTGGGGAAAGGGGAAAAATGGGAACTTGTTTTTTAATGAGTATAGTTTTAGTCTTGCAAGTTGAAAAATTTCCAGAGATCTGTTGCAGAACAATGTGCATAGAGTTAACACTTAAAAAAGTGGTTAAGAAGGTAAATGTTATGGGGCGCCCAGGTGGCTCATTCGGTTGAGCATCTCGATTTCCACTTGGGTCGTGATCTCATGGTGGTGGGATTGAGCCCGGCGCAGGCTCCACACTGAGTGCAGAGGTAAATTGTATGTTATGTGTTTTTTTACCACACAAAAAAAGTCTGTGTAATGATGACAAGGAGATTGGAATAGAGTGAGAGAGCACATCTACAATATCTGGAACAGATCCTGACTCCCCCCTCCCCTCACTCAGCCTTCCCCTGCTGTTTCAATTTTAAAATTCTATGGAAGAATCCCACTTGAGCTAGATTTGGCCCTACATCTATCCCTCATGATTGGTGGCTAGTGGGGAGCCATGCAATTGGATAGGAGTGAGAAAGAACCACCTTAGTACTGAGAGATTCCTCTGAAACCATGAGGTTGGATAGGAGTTAGTGAAAGTCCTTATGACAGCCTTCAAAGCCCCCCATGTTTGGTCCCCTATGTAATCGTTGACCTCATCTCCTATTTCTCTCCTACCTGGCTCACCGTGTTCCACCTTATTTGCCAAACTCATTCTCACTCTAGCCTTTGTACGAGTTGTTTGCTCTGCCTGGAACATCCTCCCCTGAGATATTCATACAATTCCCTTCCTCACCTCATTCACGTCTTTGTTCAAATATCACTGTCTCAGCAAGTCCCACCCTGACCACCTGGTGAAATTCACAACCTACTTTCCTCCCCTGACACTCACCATCTTCTTTCTCCTGCTTCACAGTCTTCTTTCTTCAATGCACACATTACTTTCTAACATGTAACTTACTTACTTATGCTTATTGCCTTTCTCCCCTCTCCATCAGGGCAGGGAGTTTTTGCATGTTTTGTTCTTTGGTGGATTCCAGGCACCTAGAGCTGTGCTTGGTTCTAGGCACCCAAAAAATTAGATGGATGGATGGATGGATGGATGGATGAACAGATGGACAGATGGATGGGCTAGTTACCAAATGAAAGGGGAAGTAATATTGCTAGACAAAGGGAAAGGTTCTGGTAGGAACCAACATTTATTGAGTACCTACCACATACTACAAAAGGCACTGTGAAAGATGTGTAAGACATGGCTCAGGCACTCTGAGACATCCTAAATATGTCTCATAGAAAGGAAGAAATGGAGAAATTATGAAAATATTTAATGACTAAATGAGAAGTGGTAGTTTTAAGAGGAATCATGGTTCAAAGAAGGGAGTGTTTCATTTGTTCGCGGGTAATCACAGAAGGCTGTATGGGGAGGAGCCCAGGCCTGGGCTGGGCCCTGAAAACATGCATGATTCCGGTTAGATGGTGGGAAGAAAGGAGGATATTTCAGGCAGGGACAGCTGCATGAATAAAGACAGACAGCCCAGGAACAAAGCAGAGAAAAATACTTTCTGTTTTACAAAACAAGGAAAATGAGCTGTAGAGAAGTACCTAGTAGCTGAAATCTCCCCCTTACCGGCACCCCCACTAGCCTATGTGCTTGTTTTGGTATGCTGCCACACTGAAGCCTGCCAGGCCACATGGGTGGGGGGTCCCCCGGGCCCTGGGACTGGAAATAAGGAGGAACCCCTATCCACCCCACCTAATGCAAAGGAAGCTCTCCAGGCCCTCCTTGGCAGGTTCTACATGCAGCCCAACATGAGAAGGTCGAAATCCAGGTCCCCATTAAAAAAAAAAAAAAATCACAAAAAAGGAAGAAATTGTGGAATTTCAGTCACACTGTAGAGTCTACATTAGAGGTTCATTAATTTGGGTATGTAAATGGGTTGTAAGTGTCCATGCTAATTACTGGGTGTTTTTGCATATGTGCAGTTTCCCAAAGTCCCTGTTACTTTATTATTTGGAGCACTTTTCTTCTTCTTCTGAACCTTTTCCATCCTACTCAAGCCTGGAACGGCCTTGATTATCATGGCGGAAAAGGCCTAGTAAGACCACCATAGTGTTTTCTTACTAAATGAAAAAGCTACTATTTTTCTAAAGCTACTATGGAGAAGAATCTCACCTCCCTGGAAGGTAGAAGAGGTTTCGGTCATTTTTTTAAAGATTTTATTTATTCATTTAGAGAGAGAGAGAGAGAGAGAAAGAGTGCCTGCATGAGCTGTGGGTGGAGGGGTGGAGAGTGGCAGAAGGAGAGGGAGAGAAAAATCCCAAGCAGACTCTCTGCTTGCTGATCACGACCTGAGGAAAAACAAAGAGTCAGACGCTGACCCGACTGCACCACCCAGGCGCCCAGAATTTTGTACTTCTCATCAAAAATAGCTTGCACAACCACTGCAAAGACATCTATGTCTTAATCCCTGGAACCTGGGAATAAGTATTTTACATGGCAAAAGGGATTCTGCAGATGGGATTAAGTTGAGGCCCTTGAGATTAGATATTCTTTTTGTATTATCGAGGTGAACCAGAACATGTGGGTTCTTAAAACCTGAGAAGCTTTCCCATCTTTGCTCAGAGGGAAACATGACCAACAAACCCCCCTTCACTGTTGCTTTTGAAGATAAAGGAAGAGTCACAAGCCAAGAAGGTGGCCTTTAGAAGGTAGTAAAGGTAAAAAACAAAATAAAACCAAAACACAGACTTTCCCCTGGAGCATCCAGAGGGGAACACAGCCCTGTCAACACCTTGATGTTAGCCCGTGAGACCTGTGTTGGACTTCTGACCTCCAGGACTGTAAGATAATAAGTTGGTGCTTTTAAGTCACTAAGTTTGATGGCAATTTGTTACAGCGGCAATAGACAAAAGTGACACAAAAGTGAATTTGCAGAGTTTTGCAGAGAAATTTACAATTTCTCTGGTACTGTGATGACAGTAACCATGTGGGCGAGGCGGGGCTATTTACCGGGCTATTATCTGGCTTCTTGGGCAGCAAGTTTCCTCCCCCATGGCCTCATAACACTTGTTCATGGAGGGAACTCACGGGGCTTCTCTGCATATGGTCGGCACCCTCCTCAGTCCTGGGAAATGCAAAGACAGAGATACAAAACAGAATTAAATGGAAAGCATGCTCTTCCAAGGTTCCTGAGGGGCTGGATTTTGTAAGCAGTATTATCTCATTTCTCTGACATTTAGTAAAGTCTTGTTTGAATATGCCACCCTTGTCACTACTGAGCCTTGGGGTCTCAGGGCAAGCCTGTGGTTTGCATTTGAGAAGAAATACTAAAAATAGAGCAGGTCATGTGTACTACACACAAAATAATAGTAACAGTGGAAAAGAAAAGGGGATTCTTGAAGAAAAGATCATAATAGAGGCAAGAGTTAGAACCAGACCTTGGTCTTTGGAAGAGAATTGCTGTCCTCCAAGTTGCCCATGAGCACCTCTGTGTCCTCCTTGATATTGGAACAGTATTTGTACCTTAACGCTGAGGGCTTTGGGGGCTTTGAACTGGGCTTTGAAAAAGCACATACTCCTTTTCCCAGAACTGTTGCTCTTGCTTAAGTTCAGCATTGAAAGTGATTGCTGCTTCATTCTGCCTCCTTGAAGCTATAGTGAATAATTTTCTCATGAGATGACATGGAAGGTTATTGGAAGCAAACACAATGCATCACACTTGTGAGAGGTGTGACCCTAGTTATAAGGGTCAGCCTGTCTGATCAGACCAACCACTGTATAGCCAATTGCTTCCATAGTTCCTGGAAAATTCTGAGGAGTGGTTCGCAGTGGAAAAACCTTCCCGAGCCCATGCTTGTACAGTGGACACTGCCCACACGGTCATGGCCATGGAGCTCTATGCAGTCTCCAGTTACCGTGGCAACAGTTGGTTGGTCTGAGAGTGGACAGTTCACCCAGATTGGTAGGTCAGAGTCTCTTTTCTAAGAACTTCATTTTATTTTGTTAAGTGGGCTCCACACCCAGCATGGAGCCCAAGGCAGCTCTCAAACTCACAACCGAGATCAAGACCTGAGCTGAGGTCCACGGTGGGACACTTAACCGATTAAGCCACCCGGGCGCCCCATTTTTCTAAGAGTTTTAGAACTGGAGAAAGAGCAAAAGGGGGAGTGCACGGCAGAGGACAACCGAGAGAGAGAAATGTTTCTGGAGAGACACAATTGCAACAATTTAAACTCAAAAGCTGTTGGAAAACTAACTTTTTTCCATCAGATGATGCTCTTGACCGTTTCCGACCCTGGTTCCCATCTGCTCCTGGCTTAGCTGCATCCCTGACCTGGAGTACTCTTCTGCCCTTTTAATAAATTCTCCTTTTGCTTATGCTGGTTTTGTTCACATACAACCAGTGAATCACGATGTTTAAGCCCCAGGGCTGTGGAGCGAATATGCAATGTGACAACACGGCTTTCGGGGGGGGGGGGGGAGTGCATGGCCTCGGCAGCCCACTCTCTCACCCGCCACTGTCAGTGCCTCATTTCTGTCAGCAAATACGCAAGAAGTAACCAGAAAAGAAGGCTGCTTTTAAATGCCTCTTTTAAAATGTAAGGAGGAAGGTCAGAGATCCCCTTGCCAGTCTCCAAAATAGCTCTCTGTTTCACTCTTCTTTCTCCCACATACATCTCAGGAGGAGAAATAAACCAAGGAAACGATTGCTTAGTCACTTACAAAAACGGCTACAAGCAGAGTAGGTGAAAGCAGAAACTGACTAGCGGGCTAAATGCCAGAAAGGGCTGCCACAGACCAGAATCCACGCGACTATGAAGTAGTGCCTCGTGTCTTTGAAAATTAAAATATGCATGTTCTCCCTGCCCCCAAATACATGGAATCTCTCTCTCCTACTCTCTCTCTGTCACACACACACACACACACACACACACACACTCCTCATTCACTCTTAATGTCCTATGTCCCACTCTGTCAATTCGGGGGGGGGGGGGGGAGACAGACTCTCCTGAGACCACAGAATGATCACGTGGCAGAGAAATGGCTGTCAGACCCAATACAATACCAGATCTGACCTGAGCTAAGACAGGGCATAGAGCCACAGTGTGCCTTCCTAACTGTGGGTTTCTGGCACTGTCTCAGATAGAACGCTTCCTGGGCACGTGCAGCAGCTCTCCTGTCTAACCTTGACCAGCTCTCTTAAGCAACAAAAATGAATCCAAAGTGTTTACTTTAACGATCCTACCTATCCTCCTGCACAATTTCAAGACCATGTTGCGTTTTTAATAAAAAAAAAAAAATTAAAGGAATGTAATTGTAGAAAAATGTATCAGGAATATTTATTCTCTGGAGAAACTGAAGATTATAGATCCCAAGTCTAAAATCACGTGTTCTTTACTACACAAACAGGAAAAGATTTATGAGCCAAGGGAATATAACAGCAGATTTGACATTTATGCGAAAATATTCAAAATCGAAATGGTATAAATGGTATAGGTCAAAGCATGTGAAAACGCCGATACGTTCCTTCCATGAGGCTTCCAAGTATGGGATTTGGAGTCCCGGAAGGAGTCCCTTCCCACATGAGCTGCCCTACTTAGCAGCTGTGCACAATTCCTTAGGCTCTCTGGGTCCCAGTTTCAACATGTGTATGGCGGTGGGGCAGGGGAACTGGTGTGGGGCGTGGGGAGAATATCAACCTCACCAGGTGGCTGCACCATGGGCTCTAACAGGTGCCCCAGCAGGTGTAAGATAACAACTGCCAGCCTCAGTAAAGGGCAAGGAGAAGCTTCAGGCATTGTAGGAATGGAAGGGTCCTTCTTTTCTTCTCTCTTCTCAGAGTTTTTCTAGTTGTTCTTTCCTATATTTAAGCCTAAAGAACTGCCCCAAGCCAAGAGGAATAGAAAGTCATTACTCAGGGATCTTCAAAAGGGAAGATTAAGAAATCTATGCACGAGAGAATTTCTTCAACCCAAACTTATCTGCAATGTAGAACATTTTCTCTCTCTTTTCTGGCATTCACAAAAATAAGAATAAGGACTATTTCACATTTGTCTGCCGAGACAAAACAAAACAAAAAGCCTGTTCAGCTGTGGCTTGTTCGATCTAGATTTGCAGACTCGCCCGGGCTCACAAAACCCGTGTTTAAATTCTCACTCTCACCTCCACCTCTGTCTGTTACCTAGCCCAACTCTACCGCCGTAATCCCCCCTCCCCTCAAGATGATCATTCAGAGCATGGCGTGTGGATGCTTCCAGAGGATAGGCAGCCCAGCCTGGCTTCGTGTAGACACAGTCATCTGAGTGACCAGTGATTTACGTCAGGAGGGAGGAGTCTCCTGTCTTATGTAATCTTCACAAGGATCTTCCACAGTGGTCATCATTTTACTCACTTGACAGATGAAGGACCTGTCCCAAAGTGAGATGGAATAATCTTCCCAAAGCCCTGTGTCTGACTTCAGAACACCTCGAAGGCTGAGTAGTCCTTACAGGGAATAATTCACATTATGTCGTTCCTCCGCTAAAGACTTTCCTAGGGTTTCACATCACACTTTGAATAAAGTCCAGACTCCTCCTCACAATCTACAGGACTTACCATGATCTGGCCCCTGACTTCTCCAAACCAGTCAGGCATTGGCAATCAGGAATGCTGACATAAATTGGCTACTAGGAGCAAATCTGGTTAATATATCAAGTAATGAAGCGTAATGTTTGGAATAATTTTCTCTGCAGGGCAGAAATCATTTGTTTCTACTTTCTCACTATGGGCCAGAATAATTTGCATTGCTATCAGTTTTCAACAACATAATTTCTATCCGTACAAAGGGGTACAACATCCATCAATATAAAGACTACCAAACATGTCATTCTATGTAATTAGCTAATCCCCAAAGTGTCCATGAGACTGTGCCCAGCACTCCACTGAAAGGACATTCAGTAATCTCTCTTGCATATGTCCAAGACTTGGACAACTTTTCCTGACAATAACTTTGCTGTACCTTGGCTTTTCATGCAGTTGGGAGAAGATCAGTGTCAGGTCCTGCTTTCCTTGGAAGTGTTTCAGGCTAGAGGAAGGGGATTGTACATTCTGTTGATTTGGGCAGAGATGACATTTTCCAAGTTCACAGCTCTGAATAATGCATGGTACATGACAGGTATTCAATAACCATTTGTGGAATATATGAATAAAGGAGTACAGAGTTTAGGGGGGTTTGAATCCCAGCTCTGTCACTTACCAGCTGGGTGACCTTGGCCAACTTAATTATCAGAATCTCGGTTTCCACACTTCTGAGATGGAAATAGTAACACCTACTTGGCAGGGTTTTTGTGAAGATTCAAGAGTCTTTATGAAGTACCACACAGGGTGTCTAGTATATGGTAGGCCTTCAGTATACAGTAGGCCTTCAGTTATTGCTTTAAAAGTGGATGATCACTTCCTCTATCCATAAAGAAACCACATATTACCAGCAAAAATCTGGTGGGCAAATTTTCAGCTGTAAGTTCTTCCTTGTTGTTATCCTAATAATCAAAATCATACAAAAAGACAGAAAACCAAATCAGCAAATTCTTACCATCAAAAGAATCAACTATTAAAAAAAAAAACTTTTCAGTGGAGAATGTTAACAATATACAAAAGTAGACATCATCAGTCTCAACAAACATCAACCCATGACTAATTCTTTCCCACCCAATCTCCCCTTCCACATTATTTTAAAGCAAATCCTAGACTAAAATTATAGGAGGAGAAAAACTTTTCTTCACTTAATTTTAATGGCTGGGGGACTTGTAAGTTAAGTTGACAAAAGGCAGCTTAACAGGAAAGGAGGCATATCAATTTATTTTAATTTTATGTGCACAGAGACATCGCAGGTGGTCAATACCCAAAGGAGTGGTGAGATTTGGAGAGTTAATGTACCATCTTAATAGGGGGGGAAGGAGAAGGGAGATAGAGGGACATTTCTGGGAGAACAAGTGACTCCTTAGAAGTTGTGGGGGAGAGGGCATTTATGGAAATATGATGACTTTTTGGAAAGATAAATGGGTCTTTGAGGAATAGATGGGAGAAGGTTTGTGTCAATGTCCATCCAGGTGTGGAGTCAATTTCTCCTCTCCTAGAAGAGAAGGTTAGAGTTGCTCCCAGGGAGGGGAATCTATGACAACTGAGTTCTTTGGGGAGGCATTGCTTTTAGGCAGGTAAGGGATTTCAGGAACTCAGATGCCTTCAACTGGAAACAATTCTTACACCAAAGTGGCATAGTTTGGGGTGGCATGTCCTCATCCCCATATCATCCAACCATAGATGAAATCAGCATTTTTGAAAGCAGCTCTGTATGTAAAAGAGACACTCGGAGGGCAAGAATTGTCCAAAGGAGAATTGGAGGGGAGGCACTTTCAGGAGATGCATTCCAATGTCAGAAAATGCAATTCACGGTAAGCAATGGGGTTTAGAACATGCTACCCGAAAACATGGCACCTTGGCATCTTGATGTTGTAAGCTGAAGGAGGCTGAGAAAACAGTGGGAATGTGTAGGTCTCTCTGACCTTACCCCTCCATTCTCCCCGAAGCAGGTCACAAGACCCTGTGTGAGAAGTGCCCTCTCCACACCCACAGGCAAGGAGCACCCTAATCTCCGGGACAGAGACAGAGGGGCACAGAGAGGAATCTGAATGAATGGGTCTATCAAACCTCCCCCTAGTTTACTAGAACTACCTCACACTCCCTAACCTATCACATCTCTCCACGACTGTGCCCTGGCCTACAAACCCAGCTTAGAAATACGCATTTTTAACTGTTTATTTGGGTCTTCATTTCCTTATGAGGTCTCCTGTGTCATGTAAAACTTACATTAAATACTTTGTCTCCTGTTAATCTGTCTTTGTCAGTTTAATTTTCAGACCCAGCCATGAACCTTAGAGGGTTGAGGAAAACTTTTTCCTCCCCTACATAAGCCTGGGAGTCTAATGAGACATGATTTATATCAAGCTCCGGCAATCAATTAAGTGCTTTTTTTCTGGTCATTTAACTGGAAGATAGACCTAAGTCTGACAGGCCACTTTTATCGTTCTCCTAATTCTTCCTGGAGACTGACCTCTTCCAGGAAGTATTATCTGAGTGGAGGCAGGGTCCTTCTCCAAAGGATGTGCATTTGGGAGGTATCCCAGCCTAGCCTTCAGAGTAAAAGAAATGCAAATCCAGTTGAAGAGACGCTAATGATTCCTCTAGTGTTGTTCCTAAGGAAAGGAAGTAGACTCAGAGACTAGTGTCTCCTAGCAGTAGCCTCTTTGGGGAGAGCTGAGAGAGGGGAGAAGTGAAATCCTAGGGGGACTGACGTAGTAACAACTATTTAGGAAATTGGTGGAGCCAGGGCAGTCAGGAGGTGCTGAGCCCACAAGCTGCCTGTATAGAGAAGAGTGGGCCATGCTCAATATAATCTTGGAAAGTTAGGACTTAGGTGGTGTAAGAGGCAAATATAAATTAAAAATAAGAGGCTTAATTCTTCCTGCTGAAAACCAGGGAAGAGATTTATCCCTCCTCCCCACTGTTTTCTCTCAGATTTTCTTTCTTTATCCTTTCAAACATATGTAAATCTTTTTAATGGATAAGTAAGCCTCTTGCCAGTCTAGCAACTCAGGAGAATTTCCTCAAGGACTGGGCAGCCATCTCTCTGGAATGTAATCATTAAGAAAAAATAAGGCCCATCCCCCATTTCAAAGGAAATTAGAAAATATCATGGGACCTGGGAGCAGATGGATTGAACTTGTCACCTAACTGCAAATTGCAAAACCTATCTAATGTATTCATTACATAATATATAAAAGAACAAGATTTTCCTGTCTCTGCAATCCTTCAGTGGGTTGCCGGTGACACACACCACATTCTGGCCTAATGCTTGTTTGTTGTTAAAATAGTTGTATTTCTCTTCCACCTTTGTGTAGAGGTTTTCTGGGTTGGGAAAGTTGTTTCTAATTATAGTTTCCCAATAATTGCTTAAAACTCAGAGAACAAGGTGACCTTGGAGTTCAAGTGCTTTCCCAAAGGCTGGAGAAATGGGAACAATTAGCTCAGACTTTGACTGGAAAGTAAAAACAAACCAGATAATAGCAATGAGGGGAAAAAATAGCATGGTTCTTAAATTAACATATTTTGGTCTTCGATACCCTTAGGTTCAGGATCTAGTTTTATCACTTACTAGCTAGGCAAGCTACATTCTCTGAATCTCTGCTTTCACCTGTAAAAGCAGCATAAATAGCACCTGCCATAGAGAGATCCCATAAGGGTAAGATAATTTAATCAGAGCACTTAGTCCGTGCCTTCCCTATGGGTGAGTGTACTCATTCTTAACTATTCCTTTTTTTTTTTTCTTTTAAGATTTTATCTATTTATTTGACAGAGAGAGAGAGAGAGACAGCAAGAGAGGGAACACAAGCAGGGGGAGTGGGAGAGGGAGAAGCAGGCTTCCCACTGAGCAGGGAGCCCGATGTGGGGCTCGATCCCAGGACCCTGGGATCATGACCTGAGCTGAAGGCAGATGCTTAAGGACTAAGCCACCCAGGCACCCCTTAACTATTCCTAATGTACAATCTTGCTATTTATAATAACTTGTAAATGTTATTATAAAAACCCAAATTACACTTAAATGAGCACTGCATTACTTTTATTCATTTATTTATTTGAGAGAGAGAATGAGAGAGAGTGCGTGTGTGCATGTGCACACAAGTCGGGGGGAGGGCAGAGGGAGAGGGATGGAGAGCATCCCAAGCAGCCTCCACGCTCAGTGCAGAGCCCAACAGCTGGATCTAATGACCCTGAGATCCTGACCCAAGATGAAATCAAAAGTCAGATGCTTAACTGACTGAGCCACCCAGGTGCTCCTCACTGAACTACCTTTAGAAGAAAACAGCTATTGAATTGTAACCCAATGATTTATACTTGGTTCCAAGATTCCCTGCTCCGCAGCAAATCACAAAGGTCTGTGGTGAACATAGTAGGAGAGATTTAGGTGAGATGTGGAGGATTATGGACTGGGATTTTGACAGAATCATTTTTGGAGCTTTTTTTTTTTTTTTTTTTTAACCTGATTTGATTCTCCACATGGGAGCAGTAGAAAAATATCCACTGTTGTGAAATCTGCATACACACACACACACACACCAATCACACACAGCCAATGTGCAAGTGACAATGGGCTCAAGCTTGTTACATCCCTACATCAGGAAGGAGAAAAGTCTCTTCCTTCAACCGTTCCAGTTTCAAACTAAGGCCCATCTTATGAAAGACAGATTAACATAAAGAAATTTATCATCACATATATGTCTCATACACATGGGAGAAACTCAGGGATGAGTAAACTCAAAGAGGTGGCTAAAACTTGAGCTTCAATACCATCTTCAGCTAAAACAAAGGAAGAGGGGTGTAAGGAGAGGCCAGTTATGGGGAAATGACCAGGAAAAGTACAGTAAGCAAGGGTAAGGTTTGTTATGCAGATTTAAGATTTGTAATACAGATTTAAGTGCCTTTTACATTAATAAGAGTCTCTTAGGATTTAGAATCATCTTTCTCCTCCTGGTACAGAGAAGCCACCCTTACAAATGGATTTTCCTTTATAAATGTAAATATCCTTTACAAAAGGGTAACTATTCCATTTTCAGAGCTTCTCCTGTGTCTGCAATCCCTATGCCAAAGAGCCATATTTAAGGTGGCATATTCTGGTCTCCTAAACCTACTTTTCCATGATCATCTGACAGATGGCAGGAGCACTCTGATTGTGGACTCTGATGTGGTATCACTCCCCCCGGACCATCTCCATTAGTAAGTATGAACCTCTAACTGTGGGGGGTTTCCACTCTAGAAGTTGCCAGTGAGAGGAGACATTTCTGTGCCATTCATAAATACAGTTGACATTCCTAATAATTTCTGAAATAATAGGTTGGGTTTTTTTGTTTGTTTTTTCATGAAAAACCGATGTTATTTCTCAGAGCTCTCTCCTAAGTGCTCCAAAGTCAGTATTGGAAAATGTTGACTATGGAGCCATAGAAACCTCATTGGGAAGTCAGAGCACCTGGTGAAAATGCTCAGTACATTTGTCAGAGCTCCCAAGAGTTGATGAAAGAAACTTCATGCTCTGGTGGGTTTCCTCATAGTCAAGAAACCCCCTTACAAAGCTGTCTTTGTAAGAAGGCCATAGCTCTGGGACTGAGCCTGTCAGGCCAACTTCCAGGCTCAAAAGTGAGTCTCAAGCCCGACCCCAGCTGGAAAAGTAGAATGTGCTAGAGGAAAAACCTGGGAGAAAGAAAAAGGCAACTCGTTAAATGGCCTGCCACGTAAAACACAGATAGTTTCAGCGATAAGGAGGAAGTGTAGTTTCTCAGATCCAGAAATAGTGTTTTCAAGTATGTTTATCGTAAGGAATCTGTTCCAAAGTTGGAGGGCTGATCCTCTACTCCCAAGAATTCTGCAGGGAACGTATGTGCACAGATGCCACACACATCTGTTCTGAACTAAATTAACATGTTCGGTGGGGGAATGAAATTTTAAGGCCTCAAAAATAGCACTGGTGGATAAGAGAGCTATTCAAAGGGGAATTTTTAAATGCCTTGGGTTGGAATTCTAAACTACAGGCTAAAAGAGGATCCAGTGCTTACTACCTGTCTCCGTCTGTGGTGAGCCATGAATCTTAATGGAATTCAATTTGATGATCAGTAGCTACAAGTTATTCTATATGTCACTTTAGCCAGACTCAAAAATAATCATTATTTTAGTCATATATAATGCAACTGATATAAAAGCACTTCATTTAAAGATACATTTGTAGAGCTTAGTGTTAAAAAATAACTAAAGAAGACAATTTAGGTGATACACACAAATTTCATTTAACATTTCATGAAGTGGACAGTCCTTTCAGAAAACTGCAAAATGGGGCAGAAGGCAACAAGATTCCATAAGATAAACAATAAAGAACAAGGAAGAGAGAAAGAGAAAACGTCTGATTGGCTACCGCCACATGGTCAACCTTATTTGGGGGAAGAAGGCCCAAAACTGGTCTGGTGTTTGGGGATCGGCTGACTGAAAACACTATATTTCTGGTCAAACAGAGTATTTATAGGGACACGAAAATTACCCAAATTTTGGTTTACTGACATGGCACCTTCTGAAGGAGTGGCTCCATCTGGGATCTAATATTGATTTTAACTCTAGGTAAGTGCCCTCCATACCACTGGATTTGAAGATATTTTATAATTGACGGCAAATTTTACAAACTATAACCTAGACTTATTATACTTGTTAAATGTTTGGCTTTGTTTTTGTTTTTTTTTTAGCAACAGAATACAAATATGCAAATCCTGATGAGCACGAAGTGGCTTTTTCTATATTCTGAGCAAGTGCCCAACCACCACGTCCGTTACAAAATGTCCAAGTGCTAATTCTTCTTGCTCATTATCAGGTGTTTTTTCTGATGGATATAATGACATGAACCCACAGAGCACAAAACTCACTCTGTTTGCGGCACCAGGACTTTGCAAACTTTCTCAAAAGGCAACAGAGGGAGGAGTAGTAACAAACCAACAATAGCGAAAATGTTGGTGCTGGCATTTAAATTGCTAGTCAAGGGGATTATTATCATTATTATTATTATTAAAATCCAACTCTCACCCTGCTTTCCTTTAATCATATTGATGCCTTTTCTTTTACTTGGTGAAAAGAGGTTTCCACTGGATTTTTCCATAAATCATTCCGTAGGCTTTTAGCCTTTCAGAAAAATTTTTGAACATGGGAGTGGTGAGTTTTGCTCTGCAGGCTCCTCGGTAGAAACTAATGAAATTTCAAAGATGTGTACCACTCATTCTATTCATTTGGAGCCACAGGACGCTTTCCTTTATAAGTATTTTGGCCTTTAGTATTTTGCTCAGAGTACAAGGCATCACTGTTTAATAAGCATTTGAAACTATTACTTTATATTACTGGATTTTAAATGCCAGAAAGATGATAGACACATTTAAGAGGAATTACGAAAGCAATAATTCAGTGTCAGTTTAGACCAGTATCCATAAATGTCTAGGGTCACGTTCTTGCAGTTTATAATTTCATTTGAGTCCTACTTGATTATGACTATTGAGTTTGAGGAAATTCCAGGCAGAGGGGAAAATATAAGCAAGGAGTTAGAAGCAAGAATGTGCAAAGTCCATCTGAGGAATAGAAAGCTGTCCAGTTTGGCTAGAGCCTACAGGAGATATAGGGCAGTTTCAACAAGAAATAAGGCTGGAAGGAGATTCTTGGAGGATAATGCAAGAGTTGAAAATCAGACTGAGATATCTATACCTGATTCTGAGGGCAATAAGGACATGCTGAATATTTTAAAGCATGGACCTTGCATGACTCTAGCCAGGCTTCAGAAAGATTAATAGACCAGTGGCTGCAGAAGAGAAGGGAATTAGCGGAGGGGAGGGTATTGGAGCCAGGACTGCATTCAGGGGGCCCTGTTAAAGCCATTACAACATTTCTACTTGGATGGCCTCAGCTCTCTTAAACCTAAGATCACCAAGACAGAACTCATCAGTTTTCCCACCAAGTATGCTTCCCCCTTAGTCTTCTCCACCTGAGTAAATGGTTCCACCACCCACTAATTCCTCCAGTCAGAAATTGGAAGTCACATTTGACTTCTCTCCTTCTTCTACCCCCACATTGACCCGTCAGGAAGTCTTGACATCCCTACACCCGAAGAACATCTCTCGTCCAACTACTCCTCTCCATGTTCCCTGCCACAGCCTGAGTCTAGGGCCCCATGAACCTTCACCGCGACAATGGCAACAACATCCTGAATGGTGTCCCTCTGTTCACATTCTGCAAATGGTGCCCAGAGAGATCAGCTCCAAGTGTAAGTCAGTATCACTCTGCTGTTTACAACCCTCCAATGGTCATCTATGCATTCAGAATAAAATCCAAACTTTTTATCTTAGCCTAAAATGTCCTACCTATTCTGTCCTCTGCTTCGCCCTCAGATTTAATCTCTCTCCTCCTCTTATTCACGATGTGTTAGCCTTCCTTGTCACCTGCTCTTGCAAGGCTCCTTCTCACCTCAGGTTCTTTTTGGTTTCTCAGTACCAGTAGTATAACTCTGAAAACAAAGGCTAGTGGAGTAGCAGCGAGGTCTCACTCTTTCACTGCGAATTTCTCCCGGGCAGGGATGATATCTCGCTCATTAAATCTGTACATAGCTTTTCAACAGCCACATGTAAAGATTTCTGGTTTGCGGTTGCAGCAGCTATTGTAGACATTGACTGTAATAAAAAGACGGTCATGTTGTGGACAGACCCCAAAGGGAAGACTCTCCTGGCTCATTTCCTCCCCTTTGTCTCTCTGGAGTGACATCTGGTAGACACAAACCAGAATATCAAAGATGGTAGTGGGAAGCCAAGGGAGGGGTGAGATTTCTGCTGGAAGGTTTTCCCTGAGGCTGCGTGGATTCCTCCCACCCCAACTCCAACACTGTTCCCTTTGCCAAGTCAATTTCTCTAAAGAGCCCTTGGTTCATTCAGGTGTGCCAAACTTCTATTACTTTATGTTATTGGAAAAGAATATATGCCCTTGGACACATATACATCTCCCAAATCACATCCCCAACTAAACCCATCCTTAAGATTTTTGAATATATATATTCAAAATACTTTCTGTGCATATAGGCATCAGTTAGTAATAAAAAATTATCCCCGAGCTCTGTGCTTTGTGGCTTAAGGTCAGGACTTTAAAGTTCTAGGGCATAATGAGAATGGCTTGTCCAGCTTCACAATATCTTGGGCTCAGCTGATTAGTCAGGAAGACGCTCTGACTTGATGTTGGATATTGAAACCATCTGAAGGTTCATCCACTCACACACTTGGGAGCCTGAGATTACTTAAGAATTAGAGCTGCTGACTGGACTGCTCCATTTGCTGGGGGGAAAAAAAAGCAGGCTAAGAAGATAGGAGCAAAGATGAAGCCATATACCAGGCAGAAGGAAAAGCATCTGCACAGCAAGGTTCCCTGGTGGGAGGGAGGACAATGCATTAGAGGTAAGGAAAGAAAGCCAGTAAGGCTAGATACATACATACACACACACACACAGACACACACACAATGAGAGAGAGAGTGAGAGAGAGAGGAGTCCCAGGTAGGAGATCAGATACCACAAGTCCTTGCAGCCCAGTTGTAAATTTGTGTTTGTGTTTTACCTTAAGAACAAAGAGGAGCCAGTTAGAGTCTTAACCGTGAGGCTGGGGCACTAGGGATTAGGACTCCAACGTCTTACTTTTTGAGGGAGACACAATCCAACCCGTAACAGATGCCAACAGCCTTCCACTGCTGCTAATCCCCTGGTGCTCCACCACTTCCTGTAGGTTATCTTAAGCTTTCTCACACTTACGTAAATGATCCCTTCATGAAATTCTCTTAGGTTCAACCCTTTAGTGTGCCAGGGTTGCCCTGGGACCCTGGCTCATACGGCCATTTTGAGAGCTATTCAATAAATAAACCATACAAGGCTCGGTGATGGGTTCCTTGGGTGAGGAGTGGAAATGAGGCAAAGGGTCAGATGTAATCCCCAAGTTTCTGTCCGGTGTAATTGGTGGGTGTGGTGCCTTTCACTGAGATCAGGCATGCATAGAAGGACCACTGCAAAGGAGATAATGATATGTCTTGAGACATATGAAGAAATGTATCACACACACACACACACACAAATCCTGAATGTCTGTGCATTATAGAGTTTATATGACATATAAAGTCAGCATGATTTGAATTCTAGCTCTGCCACTTGCTGGTTGAGCCACCTAGGACCAAAGATTTCATCTTTGTCTTCCTAATTATCTGTAGAATGGACATCACAATACCTGCCTTACAGAGTTGCTGTGAGGACGGATGAGATGAGCCATAAAAAGCACTTAGCAAAGTCTCTGACATTTAAGGGAGCAATAAATGCCAGTATTAGCCAGTATTACTCTTACATACTTACTTTCCATCTGGAGAAAGTATCACCAACAATAAAGGTCTTGAAATGATCCACCTGAACATGGTCTAATTCCTATTTTCCACTGCAAATTTAAAACTATTTTAAATGCAGTGCAGGATGGAAATAAAGTTGCTAGCAGGCTCATACTTCTAAAGCTTTCTCTTTTCTACCTAGTTTTGAATTCAGGAAGCCCATTTAAAATAGTTTCTAACCTTGATGCTGGATATCAGTTGGAGATGTGGATACATTTCAAAGCAATGTAGATATTTTAGGATGTAAAAGAGGGCTTTGAGAAATTATGTCATCTGACCTCTAATTTTCGGATGAGGAAATGAAGACCTGAGAGGGTAAATGAGTCATCTCAGGCCACACAACTACAGGCAGAGTTGGGGCTAGAATCCAATGCTCATGACTCAGATGCTGGCCTTTTCATCTCCAACATGGCCGACTCCAGCAAAACAGTCCGGAAAAATGCTTATCGCATGGAGTTTTAAATTTATATAATGAACACAACCCCTCTCTAAAAGAAAATACAACTTGAAATGAGGAATGAAGGACCAAAGTAAGAGTTCAAACCATTACTGTTTTATTTTGTTTTTATAAATCCATGGAAACAATTCCTTCTGAAAAACAGATGAATAATTTAACTGGCATTTTACACTTTCATAAATGTATGTTGTTAGCAAGGTGTCTGACCACTTTTACACAAGGGAATAGACTTTTCTCACACTCCTGAACTATGAGTTGCCAATTTTCGAGTTTATTTTGAAGACTTTGTTCTGTGACAATCAAGTACTTAATTGTTTTCAAAATTGTCTATCCTAAAGAGATTTTATTTTAAAGAATTCTGACTCAAAAACAAATGAAATTTTGATGAAATAGTTATATGCCTTTTTATAATCAACCTGGTTTCTGAACATTGAGTTAAAAAAACCTAAATATCACACCTGGGTCAATCATCTTGTGATATTTGTATTTGATTATGTGGAACCACATAAATCAGTTTTCTTGCTTAGACAGGAGGAAAGCCAGAGATAGAGTTTCTCTCTTCATATCATCTTTTCTAGTGTAGGAAAAAAGAGATACAGGAAGAAAGAAAAACTTCAGGGTAAAATTGGAAAAAAATTAAAATATCATACTTCCTGATGTTAGGAGGAAGGAATATAATTTTTTTGTATTGAAAAAAAGAATGTGTTCAGTAGACATAGTATTTTAGAGAAAATCCAATCTAACTGAACTGGATTATGTTAAAAGAATTCTATTATCTCAGAGACTTGGTATCCATAGCAACTGAGACATCTCTGTACTTACTTTTTCCATCCATAATGAAGGAAATAAACAGCCAGAGAGCTTGCCATTTCCCAATATCATTATATCATAGCTAATAAGTTATTATTTGACTGAGACATCTTAACAAACCTTACTGCTGTCTTACTTTTGAAACAGGAACCCCTCCTCAAAAAAAAGAAAAAATAAGAACTTGCAACCAAAATACAGGAATGAAAAATCCACTTACAAAGGAGAGTTATAAAGCACATGCAAGGAGGGAAGGAGTTACTCTCTGAACTTGGACTCTGGCTGATGTCCAAAGTAGAGAAGCATGTTCTGGGCTTCTGCCAAGCTGCAGGTCACCTGGTCCTCCATCCATGCAAACTCTGTTGGTTTGAAAGGGAGGCCAGACCTAGGCAGACCACCCTCGAAAAGCCCAAAGATATTCTAAACAGAATGTTCAACCAGGGGCAAACGTGTGCCTTTTGCATATATAACTGATTGTTGTTACAGGATAGTAACTTTTCATTCATTCATAAACATTTGCTGCATATCTATATGTGCCAGTCACTGTGTAAGGCTCTGAAGATGTTAGATGTGAACGAGATAGTCCCAGCTATCCAGAAGTTCACATCTTGTGTAGAATCAAGATATATCAAATTTCCTATTAATATTAGAAGAGGATTCCTATTAATATTAGAAAATATTAATAACCTCCACCTATGATGGGCACATTGCTAGATAATTCCCTTAGGACTCACAACAGTTTCTTGCAAACAACTGACACAACGTAAATGTTGACTAAATATGACAACTTAAGGGAATGATAAGGATGAAGCTAAGAAACAACATGAAAATTATATGTGGCAGGGAGGTCTTCAAAACACAAAGCCTCAAGTTTTAGTTGATGAAATAAGTGCAATTTATAAATCATTACAAATAAAGATAAATATAATCAAGGATTTCAGAAATAATTAAAGCAGTAAAGCTGGGACTCAAACCCATGCAGTCTGGCTCCAAAGATTTTTGTGCTAAACCACTATTCCATGTCACCATTTAGGGCAAAGTAGAACAAGAAAGGAGGACAAATGTGAAATTCTTTCTACAACTATGGTGATTTCAAAAACAAGGAAAGGAAGGAAGAAAACAAAACAAACCAGTGCAAAAGCACAAACTGCAAACCTTTAGAGGTCAAGCATACAAATTGAACTGTATTCATTCATTCATTTATTCATCCATTCATTCATTCAACAAATATTCTTTGTGTCTCCCTGAGCCAGGCATTCTGGGTGCTAGGATTTTCATGTGAAAACCCATTAAACCATTGTTCTCATGGTCTATTTTCTCCATAGGACTGGCCATCTTCAAGCACACCCTATGCGTTACTTATTTATTAAGGTTATTGATTATTATCTGTCCTGTCTTAACAGAATATAAATTCCACAAGGACATGAATTTTGTGTTTTGCTTCCTGAGAAAAACTGTCCCTAGAACAATCGTTGGAACACTGCTTAGTTGAAACTTTTGAAGTCAGAAGTGTGCATCCTTTTACTTTGCTCTTTATTTTCAGGATTGTTTTGGCTAATTTTGGTACCTTTAATTCCATATGAATTTTAAGATCAACTGGCTAATGTCTATGAAAAAATCAGTTCAGATTCTGATAGGAATTGTGTTGAATCTATAAATCAATCTGGTGAGTATTGCCATCTTAATTTTTCTAATCCATAAACATGGGATGATTTTCCATTTGTTTAGATCTTTAGTTAGATCTTCTTAAAATCTTTCAACAGTATTTTGTAGTTTTCAGAGTATAATCCTGCCCTTTCGTTGAAATTTTTCCTAAGATATTATTATTTTTGATGCTACTGTGAATATGATTGTTTTGGTTTTGGATTATTCATTGTAAGATGTATAAAGATACAGTTGATTTGCAACCTGCAAACTTGTTTATTAGCTCTAGTAGTTTTCAGTGGATTCCTTAGGATTTTCTGTATACAAGATCATGTTATCTGCAAAAAGAGATAGTTTTACTTCTTCCTTTCCAATATGAATGCCTTTTATTTCTTTTTTTTGTCTAATTTCCTTGGCTGGACTCTCCAGTGCAAGTTGAATAGAAGTGGTGAAAACAGACATCCGTATCTTGCTGCTGATCTTAAGGAAAAAGTATCCACTCTTTCATCATAAGTATGATGCTAGCTGTGAGGTTTTTGTAGATGCCTGCTTCAGGGTGAGGAATTTCCCTTCTAGTTCTCATTCATTGAATGTTTCTATCATGAAAAGGTGTTGGCTTTTGTCAAATGCTTTTTCTGCATCAATCGAGATGGTTGTGTGATTTGGTTTTTTTTTTTATTCTATTAATATGATATATTACATTGATTTTCAGGTGCTGAACTAAACTTGCATTACTGGGATTGTAATGTTGAGAAGTTTTTGCATCTATGTTCATGATAAATTGATCTGTAGTTTTCCGGCGATGGCTTTGGTTTTGATATCAGGGTAATACTTGTCTCATAAAATGAACTGGTTTTTTCTGTTCTTGGGCTTGCCTAATCTCTATTTATCTGTCTTCAAGTTTGCCAATTCTTTCTTTACCAATTCATATCTACTGTTGAGCACCTCTGAGTTTTTTATTTCAATTACTGAACTTCTCAACTTCAGAATTTCCATTTGGTTCTTTTTTATATATAATTTCTATCTTTTTATTAATATTCTCTATCTGATTCAACACTGTCATAGCTTCCTTTAGTTCTTTAATCATGCTTCTCTAGCTCTGTGAACATATTGTTAATGGCTGTTTTAAAGCATTTTTCTGTTAAACCTAACATCTGGTCACTCTCATAGGCAGTATGTATTGTCTGCTTTTATCCCCATGTAGGGGGTCATACTTTCCTATTTCTTTGCATGCCTCATAAATTTCTTGTGAAACTAGATATTAGGTAGTCTACTGTAGCAGTTCTGGGTACTTAGACTCCCCTCTTCGGGGCTGTTGTTATTGGTTATTTTTTCTTTATTGCCTTGCTGGATTATTTTATTAAAATCTATTTCTTTCTCTTCCCATAAGGTTAAACTTCTAATGTTACTCCTCAGCAAAGCATGCCTTTGGGTATGCTCTCGATAACTCTGGGATGACAGTTCTATAGGTAGGGCTCTCTTTCTTTCCCTCAACCACACTCAGTGTTAAACTCTACTAATTGCCAGCTGATTACTCTACTGTTTTTGACAATTCCCTGGGTCATAAATAGCTCTACAAATTACTTCGATCAGATTGTGGCTTCTTTGAAAGAGTGGTTTCTGATGTCAGTGTTGGATATTTGTTCTCACCCCAGGAAGGCTCCCAACTGCATTATTCTGGTTCTCTCTTGCAAAGTAGTCAACCTAAAGTGTAGGCTCTATCTTCATTAAATCCACCAATTTGCCTGCCAATTTCATTTCATCCCTAGCCCCACTAATCTCAAGAGTGTCCTTTGGCATGTACTTTTCTAAGGTCTGTTGCAAATGAAGTCAGTTCCCTTGGGAAGAGATTGAGAGCTGTTTAGGGCCTGCTTCTCCCCCCAGGCAGTCTCTGAACAGCCTTTTGGAGCTGGAGACCAGGACAAAGGTGAATTTCTCTCTGAATGACACCTGTGCTCTAGGAGCTGAGGGCTTAGGTAGGTGAGGGAGGAAACAGACTCGGGTTGCCTCACCTGGCATGGAGCCATGACCTCCTGAGCTGGGGTACTCCAGTACAATCAGCATGTCATGCCTAAGGTACAGTCCCCATTCCCTGAGTAGGGCTGAGGGGAAGGGCACCCTTATTTATTGATTGCATTCACCCAGAACTTAGCCTCAGCAACAGATAGCTGGGGATAAGAGGAGAAACGTGGAAGTCTTACTCCTCCTGGGAAGAAAGCCCTTCCACTGGGATTTGGAAGAAGAGAAGGAGAGAGTGGTCTTTGTTCAGATACCACAGACTCTCATCCTTCTTACCAAATTTTTGTAAATTTTCTGGAATAGATGTTTTTTCATTTGCTGTTTACCGTTAGAACCATTTCAAGGGGCTTTAAATTTTTGAAGACTACTTTCACCAGTTTCTCTGTGAAGCAAGTCAGCAGAACTCCTTACACTAACACAGGAAGTACAGCAACCCTTCATTTTAATGCATTTATTCATTGCTAACTTACAGCAGAATGGTTATGGAATATATGCTGTCCACTTATTAATAGGTTTGTAGCAACTAGTGACATGGTTTGAGATCCCTAATTAATAGTGACAAAATGCTTATGGGGAACGATGCTTTGCTCTGGTGAGAACCCAGACACCAAGACAACAGCTCATGGAAGATGCAGGTTTGTCAGTGATTGGATAAATGCATAAATGCTATACGGTAACACAAATGATTAAACATCTAAAGCTCAACCTGTTGTATGGGCTTTGAAGAAGCTGCAAACCAATTAGTCTTTTTCTCTTTCAGGAACAGCCTGGAAAACTGGATCTTAATTCAAGCTCAGCTTGATTTCTGGGCTATAGAGAATAAGAGATGTCAGTGCCATGAAACAAGGAAACAATTGATTAGGTCTTATCTGAGCTTTAAAGGCTGAATGCTTGGGAGAAGCTCTAGTCATTTGCAATAATCACATTTACATCTACCTTGATGAAAATGAGGTACCACTAAACCTCAGAATGATTCTCAACTCTGGAAAGTATTTCATATTGTCTAAAGTCTTCAGAGAAGCACTGAGCAAGAAGCAGCTGCTGTTACACTGTGACTAGATAGAACATAGAGTCCTTCTGCTGCAGTTATACCTTTCCTTTGATGATAAGACCTAGCATCCAAGAACTACCAAGGAGTTTGAAATAGAAGAGCCCATGTTTTCTGAAGACGTTTCAGCAGGAAAAGAGATATGATGTGCTCAAATACATATTGCTTGACTTTTGCCTTAGGGGTATTTTCCTCCCTCAGTGGACTTAAAAAATGATTTCCACAATGCTTTTATATCTTCTAAGCAGAAAATACGGGACTAGCAGGGGATTGACATTTAGTTCATTAGGTTGGAACCGAGATTTCTCATCCCGGTGCCTGTGGTTACTGAAGAGATTCACTCTCCCCAGAGAATAACTTCCTCTACATCTGTGTGTCCAGAGCCATCATGAAATGGTATTTATTTAGTTGGGTCATATTTTGTAAGTCACCTTTTGGGTCCTTAGAATTTATAAACACCATGTTAGTTCTCCATGCACATAATTCAAGTAATAATAATGTAAGCAGACACATGTATGTGCTCACTATGCACCAGTATCTGCTCCAATGGCATCAAGTGTATTAATTCATTAATCATCACAACAACCTCATGAAGAATGTAAGGCACAAAGAGGTTAAGTAGTTTTTCCAAGGTGACACAGCCAAATAGAACCAGACATGCAAATGTGCTTTCCAAGGAATCAATGAACTTATGGAAATTCTGACATTTCCATTCAAAAGCAACTTTAGATCATTCACTAGGATAATCCAATGTCATTTTCGATATTAACAACAACTGCCAAAATTTTTAACTCCACTTCAACATAAATAGCCCTCCCCCATTAAAGTTACTAATTTCCAGTTCGGAAAGCCAGTCAAACTCCAAAGTTAGTTGTATAAGAGTCAACACTTAATCAAGGAATTAACTGGCTATGCAAAGAAATTATCAATCATCTGTAGGAACTGGTGCTTCTTAAAGTGAAAAAGTTTATTTATTTGGCCATTTGGATTTGCAAACCTAGTAACTAACAAGGAAAAGGAAAGTGTCTAACAAGGAATCATCACTTATACAATTTAATTAACTATAAGTTCTTTCAGGAGCAAAAATCACGTCTCATACATCTTTGTACATCTCTTGGTGTCTGACACACAGTAGGCAATTGAGAAATATTTATTAACTTGATTTGATGCACTAATCATTATAAAAAGTTAGAGAAGTGCATCATATGTAAATTGTTACGTATGCACACTGAAGTTGTCCTAGCTCTATAACTTTGGGAAATCACCTCATCCCTCTGCATCTATACTTTCCTATCTGGAAAATAAATAGTTGGATTGGAGACATGTGGGGTTCCTTCCAGTTCTGAAAGCCTAAATGTGGACCAGCAGTCTATGACCTAATAAGGGAAGACTGAGTGTCAGGGGCATCTTCTCCTTTGCTTTTAGGGCCTAAATTAAACATTAGCTCTGTTTGAACTGGAGAAAGGGGGAGTAGTTGGTGGCTGATTCATAAATAGTGAAATTTACAAGTTTTTCTCTATTACAGACCTCAAGTTGGTCAATGAGACAATTTTCGTATATGCATGAAGACCAGAAAACCCCGAGCTGTGAACTCTATCCTGTACATGCTTGGATGCAGATTAAAAGGAAGGGAGGAAAGGTATCATGTCCTCCAGTAGAGGGAGCCAGATTTTAAGCATTAAACCAGACCTCAAATTATTGCATGGCACTGTTTGCCTGATCTAGAAAGAAGAAATAAGAATTTTGATACTAACTCCTCCTTTCTGGGCCTTACATATAACATTAAAAACTGTATCACAGAGACCAACTAATTTTCCAAAAGACAATATTTTTCCTAGTAATAAATGTTTCTTCTTCTTTAAAAAAAATAACTCCTCTATCAATTTCATCAGAAGTGATAGGATTTTTACAAACATTTATGTAGCTTGTGGATATCTGAGCTCAAGTTCAAATAAAAGTTACAGATCTATGAAGGGGTCACTACAGCTCGGCCATTTCCTTTAAGTGGAGATTTTTTTTATTTACAGGTAAAGAGAAAAGTCTTTTCTTTCTTTATCAAGATATAATTGACATATAACACTGTATTAATTTTAAGCATACAACATAAGGATTTGATATACGTATATACTGCAAAATGGTTACTTCAATAAGTTTAGTTAACATCCATCATCTCACAGTTACATTTTTTCTTATGATGAGAAATGCTAAGATTTACTTTCTCTGCAACTTTCAAATATACAATAGTACTGTTACCTATAGTCGCCATGCTATACACTAGATCCCTGGAAATTATTCATCTTATAACTAGAAATTTGTATCCTCTAACAACAGCTCCTTATATCCCGCACCCATCAGCTCCTAACAATCATCATTCTACTCTGTTTCTATGAGTTCAGCTTTTTTTATGATCTCACATATAAGTGAGATCATACCGTATTTGTCTTTCCTTTGTATGGCTGAATAATATTCATACACACACACACACACACACACACACACACACACCCCTATTCTCTGGATGCATTTGTTCATCAACAGACACTTAGGTTGCTTCCGCATCTTGGCTATTATGAATAATTTTGGAATTAACATGGGAGTGGAGATATCTCTGAGAGACTGATTTCATTTCCTTTGGATAAAAACCCAGAAGTGGGATTGCTGGATAATGCAGTAGCTCTTTTTTTATTTTTTGAGGGACCTCGACAGTATTTTTCATAGTGGCTGCACCAGTTTACATTCCCACCTATAGTACACGAGGGTTCTCTTCTCCACATCCTCATCAACACTTGTAATTTCTTGCCTTAAAAAAAAAAAGATTGATTTATTTGAGAGAGAGAACATGCAACAGGGTTGGGGAGGTGGAGGCAGAGGGACAGGGAGAAAGAGTCCCAAGTAGACTCTGAGCTGAGTGTGGAGCCAGACACAAGGCTCAATCCCACAACCCCAATATCATGACCCAAATCAAGAGCTGGATGCTCAACCAACTGTACCACCCAGGCATCCCTATTTCTTGCCTTTTTGATAATAGCCATTCTAACTGCTGTGAGGTGGCATCTCATTGTGGTTTTGGTTTGCATGTCCCTGAATATTAGTGATGTTGAGCATCTTTTCATGTTTCTATAGGCCCATCTGTATGCCTTCTTCGGGAAAATGTCTATTCAAGTGCTCTGCCCATTTTTAAATCAGGTTATTTTTATTTATTTATTTTGCTATTGAGTTATATAAGTTTTTCATATCTTTTAGATGTTAACCCCTTATCAGATACATGATTTGCAAATATTTTCTCCCTCTTAGTAAGCTGCCTTTTCATTTTGTTGATGGTGTCTTTTGCTGTACAGAGCTTGATGTAATCCCACTTGTTTATTTTTGCTTATTTTCTCTGCTCTGTCAAATCCAAACAATCATGGCCAAGACTAACATCAAAGAGCTTACTCCCTATGTTTTATTCTAAGAAAACCTTTTAGGTTTTATGTTCAGGTCTTTAATCCATTTTGAGTTGGTTTTTGTATATGGCATAAAATAGTGGTCCAGTTTCATTCTTTTGCATGTGGCTGTCTGGTTTTCTCAACACCATTTATTGAAGAGACTGTCCCTTCTGTATTATACATTCTTGGCTGAAAAGTCTCAATTAAGAATAAGTATTTTGGGGGTGACTGGGTGGCTCAGTGGGTTAAGCCTCTCTCTTCAGCTCAGGCCATCATCTCAGGGTCCTGGGATCGAGCCCCACATCGGGCTCTCTCCTCAGCAGGGAGCCTGCTTCCCCTTCTCTCTCTGCCTGCCTCTCTGCCTACTTGTGATCTCTTTCTCTCTGTCAAATAAATAAATAAAAATCTTAAAAAAAAAAAAAGAATAGTATTTTGGTTTGATCACAAGAGAGAAAACAGCTTGTACACTGCAGCCTTCATTCCCTTGTGTAGGAAAGATTACACACTTTGAAATAATGAGGACTCCTCTCCTGAGAACTTTTATGGGTGGAACTGTGTCCCTCCAAAATTCGTATGTTGAAGTTCTAGCCCCTGATACCTCAGACTATGGCTTTATTTAGAAATACGATCACTTCAGATATAATTAGTTAAATGAGGTCATACTAAAGTAGGCTGGGCCCCTAATCCAATATGACTAGTATTCTTATAACAAGGGAAGTTTGGACACAGACATGCACACAAGCAGAATGCCATGCGAACATGAATGCAGAGACTGGGGTGACAGCCACAAACCACCAGAAGCTAGGAGAGAGGAAGAGAACAGATTCTTCCTCACAGCCCTCAGAAGGAACCGATCTTGCTGGCACCTTGATCTCAGATTTCTAGAACTGTGAAACAGTTGGGACTTTGTTGTTTAAACCACTCAGTTTTTGGTACTTTGTTACAGCAGCCTTAGTAAACGAACACAGGAAGTTATGTCATTCTCTCACAGTGTTTAGGATAAAAGTATCCTTTCTAAACTTCAACTTTGCTTTCTTTTCAACTTTTAAAACAAAAACTAACTTTTTAATATTGCAAAGAAATATATCAATTCAGTCCAGAAATATAAACAGAAGAAGAAAATGATATCACATTTCCACAAACCAGACATTATTACTAAGAACATATTCTATATCCTTCCAGATCTTTTTTTACATTTATAAACATTGATGAAATTTTTACCTAACTAAATCATATTGCACAAGATCTTTTCTTTATATTTTACTTTATTCACTTAATGAGTCACACATTTCCACATTGATAAATCTTCATTTTTCTCATGTCCAGTCCATAGTCTAATACGCTCAATTATCATAAAATGCTTTTACAACTGCTCATTCTAAACAATAATCCAATCCAGACTCCCTCTTCAATCTGAAAGACTTCCCTATTTTTTTTTTTTTATTTTAAATCTCACTGACTTGTTGAATAAACTGGGCCAATAGTCCTACAGTGTCCTATCTTCTAGAGTTGTCTGGTTATTTCCTCATTATGACATTTAGTTTGCTCTTCTAGCTTTTGTACTTCCTATAAACTAAAAGAGAACTAAAAGCTTAATGTATTCCAGTTAAACATTTAACTAGACCACATAGGTGATATTACTTATTCCATATCAAACATTTTCAAATGGTGGTCTGATGAAATCCTCAAAATAGAATGTGTTGACTTGAATATGATATAGACATTTATACATTACAGCATTTCATTTTCTCTAAAGCAGGAAGTAATAAAGATCTTTTTTGAGTATGACCATATCCCAGGAAATAGAAACCTCCCAATTATATCTATTAATTTGCTTGCTACAAGGGAAGGTATGAGACATGAACTATTAAACACAAATCCAAGACATCTATTCAAGTTTTCTAAGAATTTCAACAAACTGTCTGCCCTATCTACTGGGGATACAGAGGTGAAATTCTCCTGCCCTCATGGAACTTACATTCTACTCGTACCTCAGAACTACCCAGACTGAAAATTTTAAACTCCAGTAATGTGCTCTCCTCCCACAAGCTCACATCCTCCCCATGTTCTCATCTCCTCACTACTCCAAATCCCACAGTTTCATTTCATAAGATCTCCAGTCTCCTGGCCACTCCATACACCTACACCTGACCACACTTTTCTTCTTAAGGAGTCTGGACCCATGCTTGGTGGAACACCTCAGAGCCTTTCCAACAGCTCAACTCCTATCTACACACCCTCATCTGGGATGATTTGCTTACTTTACTTACTCTTTGTAAGTGAACTTGGACCTCCCTTAGTTTCATTTACTAACTATATGTAGTTATATACATATAACTTCAAACTGTTCTTCTGGGCCCCATTCCCATTATATCCAACCACCCACCAGATATCTGTACCTGGATGTCCCAAGTTCAGCATATCTCAGACAGAATTCATTTCTCTCTACATTCTCACTTTCCATTTAATGTTCTCTATCCTCATTAGTGGCACCACTGATATCATCTTGGACTCCCACCTGTCCCCCTCCCCACCTAATTAAATTACTAAGACCTGCCAACTCTAAATTTTCAACTTCTCTGTCCACTGCTCTCTGTCCACACTGATGTCATCTCTCCTGTAGTAACTTCTTTACTGGTCTTTCTGCTTCCAGCTATTGCCCTCCAAGCATTCCTTAATATTGCCTTTGAGTTATTCTTTTTAATTTTATTTCTTATCATATTATTCACCACTTAACGTTCATCACCTCTTGGATAAAATCTTTCTTCTGCATGACATACATGGCCTTTAATGACCTGATTCCCATCTTCTTCTATTGCTTCAGTGTCTTAGTTCTGGATACTCTAACAAAATACCACAGACTGGGTGGCTTAAACAACAAACATTTATTTCTCACAGTTCTGGAGGCTGGAAATCCAGAATCAAGGTGCAGGAAGATTCAGTGTCTGGTGAGAGCACTCTTCCCGGCTTACAGGCAGCCATTTTATTACTGTCTTCACAGGGTGAGGGTGGAGAGGGAAAGCAAGCTCTTTGGTCTCTTCTTCATGGGGTCCTAGTTGCATCACAGGGACCCCATCATCATGACCTCGCTTAAACCTAATCACCTCCCAAAGGCTACACCTCCTAATACCATACATTGGGGCTTAGGACTTCAACTTACAAATTTTAGGAGGATGCAAACATTCAATACATTCAAACATTCAATAACACTCGGCTGCTGCCACTTCCCACCATTCTCCCAAACTATAGAAATTTTCCAAAATTTCATCCTACTGCTGTGACTTTTCCCTAGCATTATGTCGATCTAGAATTCTCTCTTTATCTCACCTTGTTCCATGAAATGACACCCACTCCCTTTTAGGCAAATGTGTACTCTTTCATCATTTACCAACTCACGTGTCCCTCCCTGTTGTGAAGCCATCTCCCACTTCCTCTGATAGATGAAAGAACATCTCTAGAATCCCATTACATTTGTATGCATATCCATTATAGCAATTATCATAACATAGTACTGTCTGTTATAGGTCTACTTCTCATATAATCTACTGTTTTAGAGATAAGACAGTCCTAGGTGCTTAATAAATATATGTGGAATAAGTAAGTGGACAACATACATTTCTAACAACTACACGGCACTGTTAGGTCTTCCACTTTGGAAACTGTTTACTATTCAGGAACCATTTACAGTTCCATTTAAATAGATGCCAAAAACAAGTTGGCAAACTTCTCAAGTTCAACTGTTTTCTCTAATAAATATTTTTATTGAAATATACATATTGAAAATAAATATACAAAACTTATAACCCAATGAATTTTCACAAAATAAATACTGCATTGTAACTACTACCTACTTTAAGAAAAGGAACATCTGCTCCCTGAAGTAGCCCTCATGTCCCTTTTAGTTATACCCCCAAAGTAATCGCTATTTCAACTTCTGACATTCTAGATGAATTTTCCCCTAATTATATATTTTGAACTTTCCTTTGTTTGTTTTAAAGGTTTTATTTATTTATTTGCAAGAGAGATGTGAGTGGGGGGAGGGGCAGAGGGAGAGGGAGAGAATCTTAAGCAGACTCCACACTGAGTGTGGAGCCCAGTGGGGGCTCGATATCAGCACCATGACATCATGACCTGAGCCAAAACCAAGAGTTGGATGCTTAACTGACTGAGCCACCCCGGTGCCCCATGTATTTTGAACTTTTTATAAATAAAATTATATAGTACTTTTTTTGTATTGATGGACTCAACTACCTTTTCTTTCCTTCCTTCCTTCCTTCCTTCTTTCCTTCCTTCCTTCCTTCTCTCCCTCTCTCTCTCTCTTTTCTTTCTTTCTCTCCCTACCAGATTTTTTGGAACTAGTTTTTAAATGTTTATTTATTTATTTTAGAGAGGTGGGGGGGGGAGAGAGAGTACCAGTGGGGGGAGGGGCAGAGGGAGGGAGAGAATCTCAGGCAGATACCTTGCTGAGCATGGAGCCCAATGCAGGGCTCAATCCCATGACCCATGACATCAGGACCTGAGCTGAAATTAAGAGTCACACACTCAACCGACTGAGCCACCCAGGTACCTCTGGAACTAGTTTTGCTGAATTGATATAGAAATGTTTTCACCATTTAAAAAATAAGATATTTCCTCCAAGCAAATAAACTTAGGGGAAAAACAAGTTTAACATCATAAGGCTTAGCTATCAAATATCAAATACCACATCCCTATAATAATTTCTCAGCCAATATCTACAGGTGCCAACATTCATCACAAATAATTTCTTAAATGTTTAAATAAAAATTTCATTTTAGAATAGTTTTAGATTTACAGAAAAGTTGTCAAGATAGAACAAAGAGTTCTCATATACACCTCACTCAGTTTCCATGGTTATTAGCATTAGTATGGTACGTTTGTCACAATTAAGCAATGCGGATATTCTTGTTAACTAAAGTCCATACTTTATTCAGATCTCTTTAGTTTTTAACCTAATGTCCTTTTCTTTTGTTCCAGGATCCCATGCCGGATGTCACACGACATTTAGTAATCATCTGTCCTTAGTTCTCAATTTCTCAGGCTTTTCTTACTTGTGATGACCTTGAAAGTTTTGATGAATACTGGTCAGATATTTTGTAGAATATCATTCATTTGGGATTTATGTGTTGCTTTTCTCATAGTTAGACTAGAGTTATGGGGTTTTAGAGGAAGACCACAGAGATCAAGTGCCATTTTCTTCACATCAATTGAACATACATTTTATCAACATCACTTATCACTACTGATACCAGTTGACACTGGTCTGGCTGAGGTTGTGTTTATCATGATTCTCCACTACAATTACTCCTATTTTCTCCATTACCATATATTTGGAAGAAAGTCACTATGTGTAGCCCACACTTAACAAATTGGAAATTATGCTCATGACCTCAAAGGGTAGAGTATCTTACATAAAGTTGTTTGGTATTCTTCTGTGAGGGAGATTTCTCTATTCTTATTTATTTATTTACTACTTTGGGTTATAATCCAATACAATTTTATTTTGTTGCTTAAATTATTTTCCAGCTATGGCCATTTGGAGCTCTTTCAGTTGATTCCTGTGTCCCTTTGACATATCTTTATCACTGTGTGTATTTGTGTGTGTGTGTTCAACATTTTCTTACTTTCTGGACCTTCAAAATGCCCCAGACTTATCTTGTATATTCCCTGCTACATCTAAGAATCAACCATTACTCCAGGGAGTCCTAGTACCATACTTTTAAGTCAAACATCACCTCAAGTTAAGTAGCAAATGTACATTTTCTTTCTTTCTTTTTTTTTTTTTTTTGCAGATGCACATTTTCTACTGCTTAGTCCTAAAAATCTAGAAATGTTTATGATTTTCATCATTGATAATATTTTTCCACGAATAATCACCACCTCCTCTTCGCATTAGCTGCTTTTGAGAGCTGAGACAATCTACTTATCCTCTCCTCAAAAAACCTCGTTCCTCTACTCCAGGATTTCGATAGAGGCAAACCTGTCTTCAGAGAGATCCAAGATTCTTTAGCATGCCATCTGTTTGGCAATCTCTTGAGATAATTTTCTCTGCCTGATTTCTCTGAAGTGAGAGGCATTACATTTGCCTCCATACCCATTTCATCTCCTTTTTTTTATCGTCTTATCATGCCACTCGACTACCCATTTCCTTGAGTATTTTTTCTTCTCTTTCAAAACCACTGTTTTGCAGTTATTCAATAAAATCAGAAATGCCAAGAGCTTCTTTTTCTATTTTCCTGTATTATGAAAGAGCTTTTAGCACACTCCACTGGACTTTAAACTACTTATAAGAAAAAGGCATCCTGAAAAGAAATGCTCTTTACTTTATGATTTTCCTATGTTCTTTTCTTCAGCCGGCTTAAACAGAAGAAAAGCATTTTCTGATTCCTGTATTTGCTCGAGCATTTTAGAAATACTTCTTTGCTTGATGTACTTCAATTTTTAAAAAGCTGCTATGTACCCTGTGCAGTTTGTTTTTTTAAGTCATGACTGGGCTTTTCTATGGCCAACTCTTAGGTCTCATTAAAAAAACAAAAACAAAAACAAAAACCAATCAATTCTTTGCCAGTATCATATCAACTATCTTATCAGTATACTACCTGAATTCAATCTACTAGGAGTTTATATAAATTTTTAATAAAAATGTGAATCAAATGCTTTAAAACATACAATATTGAAAAATACTCTACCACTAATCCATTCTTTATCTCTCCACCTTACAACTTGAATTTCTCCTCTCCCAAACATTGCAGATTTGCTTCAGATTATCACTTTCAATCTGTTTTCCTACTTGGGGATTTTACTCATTTATATAGACTTATGTTTCATTAAATGCAAATTTTTTCCCGATAGTTCTTGAGGGTAGGCTAAGCATCTATAGAATCTTACATTCTCATAAATGAACACTTATTAGGCACCTCTATGAATTCAATGCGTTAAGTGTTAAGGTAAAAAGACTCAGTAAGTCCTTAATCTGGTGGTACAATACAGAATAAAAGAATTAGAACCTCAATTCCACCTTTATTAAAATGATTGTTGAAACCACAAACCATGCATTCTATTAGTATGTAATGAAAATGGGGTGAACTGTGGCATAAGTAGTCCTGAGACTATAAAGCAGGATGTTGGAGGACGTCATCAAAAAGATGTGACTGCTCATTGACCCACTAACTGGACTCAGGTACTCGGAGTGTGTGGGTTCGGCTTGCCTTTCCTGGTCCCAGAGGCTGCTTCCAGGACAGAGCCTTGAGATGGTGATGTGGTATTGAGAACGCCTGCCTGGTTTATGTGACTGAGCCCAGTTAGGGTCTCTTTATACATTTGTAAGATTTGGGGGTGGGCGTGGGGATCCTTTAGTCATGCTGCCACCCAAGACAAGCTTGTATGTAAGTTCCCTTTGCTGTTAATAAAACTGTCAACTACCAAACTGGAGTGGCCTGCCTCTTTCTTTGGTCTCACCCTGCCCTCTCTGCCCTCTGCCTTTTTGGGCTGGTTTCAGATTACACCAGGGAGGCTCCTGGGAGGGTTATAAACCAACAAAGGAATTATTAGCCATCACCCTTTACTTAGAAAAATGAGGGAGGGGCATGGGTAGCTCTGGGTAGCTCTGTTGGTTAAGCATCTGTCTTCTGCTCAGGTCCTGATCCTAGGGTCCTGGGATGAAGCCCCAGGTCAGGCTCCCTGCTCAGTGGGGAGTCTGCTTCTCCCCCTCCCCATGCTCGTGCTCTCTCAAATAAATAGATATCTTTTTAAAAAATGAGGGAGAAAATGTAGAACATGTCATTGCCAATTACCATAACACTTAAGGTACATTTATACTTATTTCATCATGAATTTGGATTTCTGTCTAAGTCTGTTCACTCAAAGAAGTACTTGGGCTTTTTTTCCTTATTATTAGCATTGGGATTTAATAGAAGATCTACTTCACCTATATGAAGTATATGGTACTTACTAAATACTAAATAAATATTAATTTTGTTCCTCATCTTTATTTAAAAATAGCTTAGATCAATGTTTTCCTTTCTGTTTTCTGTGAAATACTAATACTCCCTGCAAAAATGATTCTGTGATGAAATAAGTCTGGGAAATGTCAGATTAAATAGGGCTTAATGCTTCTGTTCTACAGAATTTTGCCGGGTCTTTAATATTTGAATGTACACTGTAATGATCTCAGATAGGGATATGGTATTCCCCAAAGACATCTGAGTACAGAGTACTTTCTTTTTTAATTTATTTTTCCATACAATGTTGTATTAGTTTCAGGTGTACAACATGTTGATTTGACAATTCTATACATTACTCAATGCTCATTAGGCTAAGTGTAGTCACCATCTGTCACCATACAGTATTACAATGTTACTGACTATATACCCTATGTTGTACTTTTCATCTTCGTAACTTATTTATTAAAGATTTTATTTATTCATTTATTTAGAAAGAGAGAGAGAAAACGCAAGTAGGGGGAAGGGCAGAGGGAGAGGGAGAGGGAGAATCTCAAGCAGACTTTGCTCTGAGTGTAGAGCCCCCATGCGGGGCTCAATCTCATGACTCTGAGATCATGACCTGAGCTGAAACCAAGAACTGGATGCTTAACCGACGGAGCCACTCACACACCCCTTGTGGCTTATTTATTTTATAATGGGATTTTGTACTTCTTAGTCCCCTTCCCCCATGTCACTCACCCCCCCACCCCCTCCCTTCTGGCAATCACCAATTTGTTCTCTATATTTATGAGTATGTTTCTCAATGTGTTGTTCCTGTTGTTTGTAACACTTGCTTCAAGGAACACCGATATTCCCAGACCAGTTTTAGGAAGAGTTGATTAATCTGAAGAGCAAGAGAGAAAGAAATTTAAAATGAGTGTTGGCAGGATGATGGTGCTGTTAATAGCACCAGGAAACAGGACAGACAAGTGTGTAATGGAAAACTATTTCATTCTGAACAGAGTGGAGGTTCCTTTATTGTCAGGCAGAAATGAGCAGTATATATGAGAGTCAGGAGAGAGGTCAGGGCTGGGGTTATTGATTATTATTGATTAAAACCTCGATCCATTACAATCCCTCATGAGATGGATCACAAGTAGCCTTTTACTAATATTAGTTAAAATACCAAGTTTGCAAAAGATTTACATTTTCAGAGAAAATAAAGAGTTTAAATCTTTTCTGAAAAAAAAAAAAGACTTTTCTGTATGTAATGATTTGAAGACAGTTTATTTTCTCAGCAATTGGTGAGTCAATGAATACTTCGATAAATCTGAGGGTGGAGACAGGGCTTCCAGCTCCTCAAATCAATAGTAGTAGGCAGACCATCCCCACATGTCAGTATGAGTTTAATTCCTGAAATAGAAAAGGGAAGAGAAGCCTTGTGAGGGTTTGGGTGAAAGGAAGGAGACAGGAAAAGGAGGAAGAGGAAGAGATGTGACATCAGGGACATTGAATGAAGATTTTCAAGTATACTGTCACATGCCGTATTATAGAACTCATCTTCATGTCCCAGGAACTGAAAAAAGTTAAAAACAATTTGCTCAATGTGGTTTGATTTTTTTTTTTAAAGAAACTAATTTTTTCTTTGGCAGAGTACCAAGACAGCATCTATTTGTATGAGAAGAAATGGGACAGTCAAGGTCCAGGTGACCCCTTTAATGGACTTTGTTGGCCACCTGCCCAACATCTGTTTCCCTCCTTCTGTTTTCCTGACAGGACCCTGTTGGCCTCATGTAACCAAGCAACAGGATCCAGAAGAAGCTAACCCCACCTGTAGGCAGCCCGGGAGGAGATTCTAGTTTGTCTAATCCAAATGTGGCATTCCCCTTGCTGGGTTTGAGGAATGTACATGTGACCCACTTCTGGCCCCTGAGACTGCATGATGGAGACTTTTGGGGAAGTTTTCCCAACTCCTGAGAAATGTACTCAAGAAGAGACAGTCATTCTTTTTCCTCTGGACATTTTCATGTCTGGACGTGAGAGCTAGAATAGCTTCAACCACAATGCAGTCAGTCTGAGGAAGGCAGAGGCAAGATATCTGCAGAGTGTGGATGCTGGCCGACCAGGGGCCTGCCCTACTCCTGTTATGTGAGATCATAAATGTGCTTAGGGTTTAAAGCAGTTTAAGAATTTTGTTTCTGGCAGGAAAAAGTATGTGAACTAATGTATGCCTATAATAACATCAGTCTAATTGCATTCTGAAAAAGCTTTCCCAGGTAGGAGAGAAAAGAGTGCAGTTAAACCCAGCCTTTCCTAAATATTTCATAATCTGCAGCCAATCTAATCTAGGTCATTGTACTTTTTTAAAAATGCTTTTGTAACTGCTATGCCCACCCGCCGATCCCCTCCAAAGGCATTCTATGCACTACTGTATCAGTCAGGGGTCTTCAGAAAAACAGAACCAATAGAATGTGTGTGTCTGTGTAGGGGTGTGTGTGTGTGTGTGTGTGTGTGTGTGTGTAGATAGATAGATACATGAATGATGGATTTTAGTCTAAAATCTGCAGGGTGGAGACCCACGGAAGAGCTAATGCTACAGCTGAAGTATGAAGGAAGTCTACTGAAATATCCCTTCTTCCCGGGGGGAGATCAGCAATTTTGTTCTTTGTAGGCCTTCAACTGACCGGACGAGGCTCACCCACATTACGAAGGGCAATCTGTTTTACTCAAAGTCCACCAATTTAAATATAAATCTCATTCAAAAACATCCCGGCAGAACACATGCAGAAGGATGTTTGATAAAATATCTGGTAACAGGGCCCAGCGGAGTTGACACATAATATTAACCCTTACAACTACTGTTTTAACTTCCTCACCAATTTCTGGGGACTTCATCACACTCTGGGCATATCCAAGGCATTATGTCAAGCACAGATGAATGTAGAAGCCAGACAGGAAGGAGTGGATAGGCAGAAGGTGCAGACAAATAAGCAGAGTCTGCAGTTTTAGAAGGCAATGGTGGTTTGAAAGAATAGCGGGATTAAGGGCTGAGGTGGATAACTGATATGGCCCAGTCCACAGGGAAGCACTTAAGAGCACATTTGGAGAGACCAGACTCTCTTCCTTCCAACTTGTGGCCTGCTTTAATGGTTCTCTTCCAATACAAGTAATCTATTTTTCTCTAGATAGTGCCCTGGATGTTCTCCAGAAAGCACTCAGGAGAAATAAAGATCTAGGAAATGAAATTTGTAGACAGGCAATACTTTTGAGATTTCATATGTTAGTTTTAACCAGATTGCTCATTAGTATTAATGAGCTCAGGAGAACAGAATGACCCACCTTTTCCTAGAATCTTCAGAGTTGAATTCTCATCATTTTTTCCTATAAATACATCTTTTCCCTGCATTTGCTATACACTGAGACTGTAGACTGCATATTTTTGCTGTTACAAATTTCACTATTTGGCCAGCTTCTATATTTTCTAAGATCTGGGTATTGGCAATATAAATGAAGCTTTCATAAAGAGAGTATGAATTATGAAATAACTTTTGCCTGGAAGATGGGAATCGGTACCTATCATTAATTGCAGCCCTATAGAGTCCCTGCTACCACAGTTGATTCTTGGTCATCCATGTGCTATAAATAGGTACACCATGAAGAAGTCAAATGTGAATGTCCACACCTCATTTTGATAATTTATTGCAGCTTTTTGGGGGCAGGAGCTTGTTTTACTTCATTGAGATAGCTGCTGTCCATTCCCAGTCTGTGATATGATTGTGACTTATAAGAATCATGTGGAGTTTGTATTCAGAGGGCTACAGAAATGATAAAATTCTGTCACTTATTGATAAATATTTTTCAAGTCCATGAAATAAATCTAAGGCACCACGGGTGGGCATATAAAATGAGTTATCACCCGTGACCTTCGGAGAACTTCTACAACAAGTTCATTTTCCATAATAAGAAATTTAAGTGGGGAGAGCTTAAGACAAACACAAAGAGGCAAATTATACCCCTTTATTTTATTTTTTTAAAGATTTTATTTTTTTTGACAGAGAGAGACACAGTGAGAGAGAACACAAGCAGGGGTAGTGGGAGAGGGAGAACAGGCTTCCCGTGGGCAGGGAGCATGACACGGGGCTCGATCCCCGGACCCTGGGATCATGACCTGAGCCAAAAGCAGACGCTTAACAACTGAGCCACCCAGGCGCCCCGAATTATACCACTTTGAATATCTAGCCTCAAACGTCCAAGGCGGCACCATCATTCTCCAAGTTTAGAGCTTCTGTGGGCAGCTAGGCTTTAGGTAACCCAATGTGTACGATGGCTGTGGACTTGAGAAAGGCAGTGTGCACTGCTCTATCATTGGTGCAGCATTTCCTCAAAAGAATTTTCCTCTCAGCCCTTCTTTGGCGCCATGTTTTCAGCCCTCGAGCTCACCAGCTGCCAATAATCACGCCTGTCACGCTGTCACATTCAACTTTGACCTGGGACAGGAGCACTATTTGCTCTGATCGGTGCTCTGTCTTGCAAGCAAACATTATTTTATTGTAAGGAGGATTTCCTTGTCAGATTATGGCAGCTCTGGCAAACTGTCTTGCCATACTTTACATAGAATGTTCATAGGCCAAATTTGCCAACTCTTCCCATTTCCCAAGACTATTACTGACGCTCTTTGTAATACAAGCATGCTAACTATCACATCTTTTTAGCCAAAATCTTTCTGAGTCTATGGACTGCAATTATCAATTACCAATGCACTCACTCCTGACAACATATGACTATGACAGAGATGTTTACGCTAATTCCTTCAGCATTTCTTGAATACCCACCGTGTTGTAGACATTGTGTTTTAGGTGGCCCCCAGATGAGGAGAAATGATCCCTGCTCCCCAACAACTCCTGTGAAATGGCCATAAGACAATCAGATGAATGTCATAAGAGACACATACTGGAAGCAATTAATTCCAGACTTGGGGAGAGAATTAGGGACTATTTTACTGGGGATGGAGGGTATTTCTCAGAACAGTAAAAAAGGTCACATTTTATGTTTTGAGCCATTTTGAATCCACAGCGTGATTTCGTCTTTCATACATCAACTCTGGTTCATAAAAACAATAGCCAATAAATAACATGGGAAAACAAGGTTTTCACATACATATAACATCAGGCAGAAAGTGGTCAGGCTGCAGGGGAAGTACAGAGCTTAGTTTCTGCTGGGAAAATCGAGGGATAGGGATTGTGTGACCACTTGGCAAACTGCCCACAATGTGGGACACTGAAAAGTCACAGGCTAAATGAATGGTATCTCCCTAATCACTAAGAGTTGAATCATATTGTCTTAGCAGTGAGAATATATAGGGACACTTGGGTGGCTCAGTTGGTCAAGTGTCTGCCTTCGGCTCAGGTCACTCTCAGGGTCCTGGAATCGAGTCCTGCATCTGGCTTCCTGCTCAGTGGGAATCGGCTTCTCCCTCTCCCTCTGCCACTCCCCCCTGCTCACATCCTCCCCAGCTCTCTCGCTCTCTCAAGTAAATAAAATCTTAAAAAAAAAAAAAAAAAAAAAAACAGTGAGGATATATAGAAATTTCTGGGCTTATTTTTAGAGCTTTTGATTCTCATTCCAATAGTCACTTCTCCAATTGGAGGCTTAAATGCCAAAGAGAAGTAGTAATAATTGTGCGTGCACGCACACACGCACGCACACACACACACACACACACGAATGTATGCGCCAGCACAAACACATATACAATATCCATTAAGTTGTTGTGATGATGGAATTTCGCAATATACTAAAAGCACTGGCACGTGTTGGTTCTTAGCTCTGTTAGTTGACTCTAGACCTGAAAATTCTATACGCTGGCCCTTGACCTTAATCTCTAGAAAACTCAGGTCGGGCTGCTCACCCAAGTAACTGTTGCCTTCTCCAATTTCCAACCCTGGATCACTTGGCTTCAGGATATGTGTAAAACTGAAAAGGTATGCAGCCTTTTGAGTGGATGGTATTATCCTACAATGTGCCAGCTGCTTTGATCCTTTTTTAATTGTAATGATATAGTTCTAGGATAGCAGGTGATAGAAGTCAACAGGTTATTTTTCTCATTCCTTTATTCTTTACTTGTACTATTTCCAGCTCTCTAACAAAGAACAGATTTCAAAATTCTCAGCTATCCAGAATCCCTGAGGGGAGGTCTCACTGTATCTTAGGAGTGGATCCAGAGGAATTATCCCAACCCATAACTAGGCTCTAGGAGGATGGCCAATGACAGGAGCAAGGGCCTGAAGTGACAAAAAATAAAATAAAATAAAATAAAATAAAATAAAATAAAATAAAATAAAATAAAATAAAATAAAATAAAATAAAATAAAAAATAAAGGACCGAATTATGTTACCAATATAAGACAAATGGTTAAAAGTCTCTTTCTTTTCTCTAACAGAAATACTACACAGGAAGAGGCATGATTTCTGTACAAAAAAGGACTTCTCACAAGTGTGCAACGGTCCTGTGATGGACTGTAAACATGGACACAAACTATCCCATCCTTCTATCCACACTCTTTGGTCGAGCCCACCCACAACTCGGCTGGCCCTAGAACTTGGTCCAGCTGGCCTTTAGTAAATGTGACACAGGAAGGTATTTGCAAAGCCCTTGTGCACAGAGGCTCCTCCACTTGCTGCTCTTAGGAACCTTGCCACAACCTTGTGAACAAACTCAGTCTATTCTGCCACATGATGAATAATTTGCAGCAAGGGCACCCTGACCTCCAGCTGACTTTGTGCCACGTGCCAACCACGTAAGTAAGCCCAACCCAGACCACCCAGGCCCAGTAGATGCAGCCTGGACTAGAGAAACCGCCCAGCAGACCACAGAACAATGAGAAATAACATTTGTTGTTTTAAGTCAGTAAGTTTTTCGGTAGTTAGCAAAAGCTAACTACTAGGGATGCCTGGGTGGCTCAGTCAATTAAGCACCTGCCTTCAGCTCAGGTCATGATCCCAGGGTCCTGGGATCAAGCCCCACGTTGGGCTCCTTGCTCAGCAGGGAGCCTGCCTCTCCCTTGGCCTACTGTTCCCCCTGCTTGTGCTCTCTCTCTCTCTCTGAGAAATAAGTAAATAAAATCCTAAAAAAGCTAACTGATAAAATTACATATTCTCTTTTTTGGTTGCTCTCTATAAATACATTGTGTGTATGTATATGTATACTTTGTCTTCTAGAAATGAGCACAAAGACCTTAATATTAACTTGCCAAATATTCACTGTTTATTTCATTGTCATCCAAGGAAAAGAAAATGTCATTACTCAGTGATGTCAGAGCGTTTCCACTGTTCTTCTCTTCACAGAAATATTTGTAACTTTTCCAGAGTAAAAGGTCTAGATTTCATTAGACTGTCAAAAGTGCTCATGAACACAATAGGTTAAGATCTGCTGCTTATAGGGGTGGTTTTAGCATGAGGGAAGAATGTTGGAAGATGAGATGAGCTTGGTTTTTAGAGAGCAAGCCTAAGTTACCAGATGATAGATGAAAAGTAGATACATGAAAAATAGAACTATGTGAGGAAAATTAAAGAATCCATTTTCCCAGCATTTCCTAATAAACTCATTTTACTTTGACTTACTATCTCAACATTATCAAAAACATCAATGAAACACACACGTGTACATTCTAAATTCTCACATGACAGTGCCTGCCTCCAAAATTTTCCAGGATTTTCTTCATTTTCAAACATTGTCACTTTGTAACAGAAATTCCAATATTTGATTCTAAATGAAATTTTCCAGGCTTCTTTTCAAGTCCAGAACAAAAATCTTTTTTTTTTCGTTTGGAGATTATGTATCCCAGTTTTTTTAGAAATTAAGTTACAAAAGGTTATGATCTTGAAAGATAAATAACCCAATTAAAAATGGAAAATGGATCTGCATAAAGATTTCTCTAAAGAAGATATACAAACAGCCAATAAGCACACGGAAAGATGTTCAACAGCATTGGTCATTAGGGAAATACAAAATAAAACCACAATGAGACACCACTTCACACCTACTAGGATGGCTATAATCAAAACAATGGAAGATAACAGATGTTGGCAAGAATATGGAGAAATTGGAACTCTCATGCATTGCTAATGAAAATGTAAAATGGTAAAGCTACTTTAGAAGACAATTTGGCAGTTCCTCAAAAGGTTAAACACAGAGTTACCATATGACCCAGCAGTTCCACTCCTAGGTATATATCCATGAGAAATGAAAACATACATTCACCCCAAAACTCATGCATGAATAGTCACAGCATTGTTATTCATAATAGCTAAAAGGTAGAAATAACCCAATGTCTATCAACTGATGAATGGAAAAACTGTGGTATATCTATACTGTAATGGGATATTATTCAGCCAAAAAAAGAATGAAGTACTATCACTTCATTCAATGTGGATGAAGCTTGAAAACATCATGGTAAGTGAAAGAAACCAGTCACAAAAGACCACACAGTGTATGATTCCACTTATATAAACCATCCAGAATAGACTAATCTATAGAGAAAGAAAGTAGATCAGTGGTTACTTGGACTGAGAAATTGGAAGGGAATGGGGAATGACAGCTAATGGATATGGAATTTCATTTAGGTGTGATGAAAATGTCCTAAAATTGATTGTGGTAATGGTAGCACAACTCTTTGAAAACACTAAAAAGCACCGAATCGTGCACTTTAAAAGGGTGAAGTTAATAGTGTCAGAATCATATCTCAATAAAGCTGTTAAAAATTGTATTTACGTTTATGATCTTAATTAGGAACACTAATTTACTGGGTTAGATTTTGAGTTTTCCACTTTGATATACAATAGTTGCCCCATGTTTGCCCCATCTCTGCTATCTGGGAGTGGACTTCCAGCTATTGGCAAATTGCCCTGCCACTGTCACTGAAATAAAGCTAGCTGCCAGTCAGCACGGCTTTCAGAGAATTTTTCTACTGCTCTGTTCTTGATGGAGGCAGTGCTAGGTGCTTGCGTGGCCTCTCCCAGTCTACCGCTATGCTCATTTTCCCATAAGGATTTTACCATTCTTGCCTAGGGTCTTAGTGAATCTGGAGTCTCTCTATGCTTCTAGAACACTGGTATCCAGTGCTTCCCTTTGTAAATAAACCAGTAAGCTGGCTAGGCCCTGCTTATCTTCATCTGCCAGCTCCATTATCCTGGAGTTGGGTCGGGTATGCTTACTTCCTCCCCCATCGCCAGATGAATTTCTAGTATAATCCACTGGGTCTGAGGTTTCTCTGTACATCGAAAGTAAAGCCCCTGGCCCACTCCCCATCTCTATCTTCTTCATCACATACCTGGGATCTTGACTCCTACTCGAACTCAACCAGATTTGCTATGTCCTTACTGCTAGGGTTCAGCCTCCACCTTTACTATCCTAATCTTACTCACCAAGAAGGAGCCACTTTTCTACTACCCATTCTCCTCCACCATACAATTGATTATTTCATGTTTGTCCCACCTCTCTGTAGGGAAAGGGTTACAAAGCCTCCAAAAATGAGTGAAGTATACCAGGTAAGAACTGCAGCAAAATGATATTAGCCCCCATCTGAAGTAGGTTTTACCCTTGCTGATTGTTTCTGTATGAAAATGAAGCCGACTGCTGCCAGATCTGCCAATCTGTCAAGGATATGGAAATCCAGATATTTAAGTAAAATGTCCTAATTTATAAAATTTGGCTCAATTTCTTTTATTTTTTTATTTTTATTTTAAGTAATTTCATTTAAATTCAAGTTAGTTTACATATAGTGTAGTATTGGTTTCACGGTTAGAATTTAGTGATTCATCCTAAATGAATCTTACATACATACATACGACCCTCGGTGCTCATCCCACCAAGTACCCTCCTTAATGCCCATCACCCATTTAGCCCATCTCCCCCACTCTCCCTCCAGCAACCCCTTTTGTTCTCTATGGTTAATTAATGAAAAAAACATTTGTGAAGACCAAATAAAACTTATCTGTAGGCCAAATGTAACTCAAGAATACTGTGATAGATCTACTTTGGATCTGTCCAACCAATGTCCCATTCTCCCAGCAGCAGTATGCATTCTGCCATAGTGGGCTCACACCAACAGTTCTGACAAAACAGTTCACAAGGGCCAAAAGAAAAACATGGAACAAATTTGTAGATAGATACAGATAGGTATAAATATACAGAATGTTAACTTTATAAACCACACAAGAGATAGAGATTTCAGGTGAAGTCCCATAAAGTACATATGTGGACCCCATAAGAAGGCTGCATTAGTCACTTCCTAAAAGAAGACACTCTCCAATAATCAAATCAAAGTTCTAATTTTTCTTGTTTGAGATGGTCTTTGATCATGACAAGATGAACCACTGAAAAAGTTATCTAAAGAAATCCAAAACAATATAAAATACTTACACCTAAAAGTCTGGGTTTCAGAGTAATATTACAGAGTTCATTCAATCCAACATTCATTCATTCATTAAAAGATGGCAACTGAATACTTGGAGTGGGCCAAATCTCTGCTGTAATCTTTATTTCCATGCACCATTTTACTTGACTAGTTTAAATATAATCTCTTATTTCATTCTTCTTCTAAACCAGACCAAAGTGGATTTCTAAGCTGATCCCTCATGGCACATCTAGCTCACTTATGCAAAATGTAATGTTAGTCATTGTGACAATACGGAATTTCTGCTAAAGCAGATTAATTTAGTTTTATTTTCTAGGTATCAGGCATTGTTCAAAGGTTACGTTATGTCCATTAAGCCTTTTTCCTTACAAAAATGAAAAAATTCAAATGATGAGTAACTTGGCATTTAGATTTGCATACTTCAAACAGCTATATATCCTAGATATGTTAATGAGTGTTAGGGGTGATTAAATTTGAATTTATAGTTTGTGAAAGGACAGGTAATCCTAGGTAGGTATCCACTAGAATAGGAAACATATAAAGAATTAACATTATAATACAAAAGAATGAAACTGGGCCGCTTTCTTACACCATACACAAAAATAAACTCAAAATGGATTAAGGACCTACATGTAAGACCCAAAATCATAAAACTGCTAAAAGAAAACATAGGCATATATAAACTCTTGGATATCAGCCTTAGTAATATTTTTCTGGATCTGCCTCCTCAGGTCAGGAAAACAAAAGCAAAAATGAACATTTGGGACTACATCAAACTAAAAAAAAGCTTTTGCACAGTGAAATCATCAACAAAACAAAAAGGTAACCGAGTGAATAAGAGAAGATATTTGCAAATGATATATCCAATAAAGGGTTAGTATCCAAAATATATAAAGACCTTATACAACTCAACATAAATAACAAAACAAATCTGGTTGAAAAATGAGCAGAGAAGCTAAATAGACATTTTTCCAGAGAAGACATACAGATGGCCAACAGAAACATGGAAAGATGCTCAACATCATTAATCATCAAGGAATGCAAAGCAAAACCACAATGAGATATTACCTCACACTGGTCAGAATGGCTAGTAACAAAAAGATAAGAAACAGCAAGTGTTGGTAAGGATGTAGAGAAAGGGGAACCCTTGTGTACTGTTGGTGGTAATGGAAATCAGTGCGGCTACTATGAAAAAGAATATGGAGTATCCTCAAAAAATTAAAATTAAAATACTAGGAAAAAAATTAAAATACTAGAAATACTATGTAATCCAGTAATCCTAATTCTGGGTATCTACCTAAAGAAAATGAAAACACCAATTCAACAAGATATATGCACCCCTATGTTGATTGCAGTATTATTGATAATAGCCAAGATATGGAAGCAACCTAAGCATCCAATGATAGATGAATAAAGAAGATGTGGTGTACACACACACACACACACACACACACACACACACACTGAATATTACTCAGCCATAAAAAAAGAATGAAATCTTGCCATTTGTAACAACATGGATGGACCTAGTGGGCATTATGCTAAGTGAAATAAGTCAGACAAAGGCAAATACTATATGATTTTACTTATATGTGGAAACTAAAAAACAAAACAAATGAACAAACAAACAGAAAAAGACTCATAAATACAGAGAACTGGTGGTTGCCAGAGGGGAGGGAAATCATGGAGAGTAGGTGAAGTAGGTGAAGGAGATTAAGGGGTACAAACTTCTAGCTATAAAATAAATAAGTTATGGGAATAACAAGTACAACATAGGGAAGATAGCCAAAATTATTGTAGTAACTCTTTATTGTGACAGATGGTAACTACACTTATCATGGTGAGCATATCGTAATGTATGTAATTGTCAGATAACTATTTGCACACCCGAAATTAATTTTTTTAAAGATTTTATTTATTTGACAGAGAGAGAGAGCACAACTAGGCAGAGCGGCAGGCAGAGAGAGAGGGAGAAGCAGGCTCCCTGCTGAGCAGAGAGCTTGATGCGGGGCTTGATCCCAGGACTCTGAGATCATGACCTGAGCCAAAGGCAGACACTTAACCGACTGAGCCATACAGGCGCCCGACACACCTGAAATTAATATAATATTGTATGTCAACTATACCTCAATTAAAAATAAGAAAAAGAATTAAGGTATATAATATACATACTTATGCATATATATAGTGTGTGTGTATGTGTGCACAGATGCAAAATTTGAAGCAGCAAGAAATTATAGTCAAACTCTGCTGGTGAATGCTTACCTGGCATATCCACATTATCTTTATTAATCATCATTTCTCCACTCATAAGGCTTATGGTCTTTATCATATTTTGCTGGAGTTGGAGGCAATGCTAAATTAGCATTTATCATGAAATGCTATTTCATGAATTTCTTTTTTAAAGAAAAATAATGAGAGTAAATTTAAGCCTAGGCTGACCAAATAATTATCCTCAAAAGAAATGAAAGGTCTGGGGCACCTGGGTGGCACAGCTGGTTGACCATCTGACTCTTGGTTTTGACTGAGGCTGTGATCTCAGGGTCATGGGATCGAGCCCTACAAGAACGTGGAGTCTCCTTGGGATTTTCTCTCCCTCTCCCTCTGCCCCTATCCCACCCCCCTCAAATAAATAAATAAATATTAAAAAAAAAAAAGGAAATAAAAGGCCAAATACACTTCAAAGATCATCTAGAGTCTGCTATTTATGTAAAAGGAAAACTTATTTAAACCTCTGCGGGTTTCTATTTGCTCATCTGTAACATGGATGGTAAGTCAAAAACAACTGCTAAGATTTCTTCTAAATCTAACATGAGATGACTGGATTTTCCCATCAAACCCTAATGTTTCACTAAGAATCTGCCTCCATCTTTCCTATGCATGGACTCAAGAAGTATTATCTTAAGTAAGGAAAAACACTATACTGAATAAACAATCCACACTGTAGTTAGCTTCTACAGATAAATCAAAGTTTATAAGTAGGCATATTCCCCAATCCACTACATCTTCCCCCACCCCACCTCCCAACATTGCCATAGGGCCATTATTGCCCAAACTTCAGTCATTTGAGTTTCATGTCAAATCTGAGTACCACCTATATTTTTATTCATTTAAAAATGGAACTTAAGGTAGCTGATTTTTTTAAATATTAGCCATATCCTGAGCAATCATAAGCTAGATTGTGCTAGCTTTATGCATTTTTTTTCCTAATAAAATTTGAAATAAATTCATAGTCTATAAATAAAGGAAAATTCCACCAAGTACCATCAAGAATTGTGTTGTACACCCTCGGTGGTATATATACTAAACTTTGGAAAATACAAGAGCGGCTAATTGAAAGGATATGTATATGCTGGCCTAGAATATATAAGATTTTGTTTTTAAAGGAACCTACTACAGTAACATTTCCATTGCATTTATTAGGATAGAAAAATCAATTGTTATTTCCATTATCCTACATTAGTTAGAGACTCTGATTCCATAGATTATTTTTAAAAAGGGATAATAGGACCACCAGTTAATGGGTAGAGTTTTCGTTTTACACATGAATTAGCATAAATCCCACTCTCGTCATGCCAAGTGTTGATGCCAAATCTTTTGGAACCATCAAGATCAGTGAACTGAGAACGGCATTTTCTGTGGACTATTGAATAATCATCTTGACAAGGATAATCCTATTGGGTGGGGGGAGAAAGAGAAATAATATTGAATGACCAAAATATGTAAAAACGAGTGATAGTTTCTAAAAGCTGATCTTCAATATGATCTTCAATATCTTCAATCAATCATCTTATTATGATCCAAGTTTAATTTTCACACAATTAACTTAATATCTCAAATCACAAATGCCTCAATGAAAAAATGGCTACTGCATTTATAAATACTTTAATTCTGAAAGAAACCTCTAGTTCATAGTTGTTTTATTTATAAAACTAAAAAGATACATTGTTATGCACATAAAACTTTTGTAAACCATAAATCCATGGCCCAAAGAACAACTTAAATTTTATGATCACCTACATAAGACCAAAACGATTATAACTTAACTATCATTCAGTACCTTTCTAAAGTTAATATAAATTATAATCATTCCAAAGAATAATATCTTGGGTTGTATCTTTAATAGTTGCTAGCAAGTCATAAATGCCAAACTTAAAGGTTCATTCTTCCGAGAAATTTACCTCAAGATAACCCAGCGTCATGTTTAAGGTATTTATCCTTAGAGCACTTCATAGAAGCTTCTGTTTTGGTAAAACAAGACACTCTCATCAACCATTTCCCAAAGGAAATATTGATTCTCTCAAATTACATCAAGGGTAATGGTAGACAAGGAACATAAAGCCCTTGAACTGATTATCTAATTTCTGCTTCAAATTGGTACTAATTTTAAAGCACTAACACAATATTAAAATTAAATCACTAGAACTATAAAACAATGAAAGAACACCAAAATAGATTCTAATCTTTGATTGGCCTTATTGAAAATAATTGAAAATTTTAACCATATATTCAACCATAACAATGAATTATAGGGTCAATGGATTTACTGAGTGTCTATTATGGGTTGGGCACCATAGTTGAGTGTTTATATCTTTTAATCCATAGCAGAACTCTGACATAGGAATTATTGCTCCCACTTTACATACAAGAAAAGACAATTTGCTTAAAATCTCAGAAAAAGAGGATTTAAAGAAAGTCAGTATTAAGCAACTCAGCCAGGACTTCAAACTATCTATCTAATTTTAAGATCCATTATCCCTCCAGTGCCCTCATGAAATTCTCAATAATTAGAGATCAAAAGAAATACAAACGACAAAATCCTAAAACTACATTATATCCGTGTTTCATTCTATAGTTTGGGCTTTCATTTTTCATAGTCAGGGTCTAATTTCTCTGGGGCTTATATGTTGGTTTTTGGTCCAGTAGAGGCCTTTTTAGTGAGATTGGAGCACTACCGGCCAAACCCGCCGGCTCCCGGGGAGCAGGATCTGCTGGTTCCTAGGCCGGCTTCCATCAAACGGAAGGAAGCTTCAAATGCAGGGCTAATGTGTTCCTCTAGCATCTCCTAGGCAGACAGGATGATTTATTTTGATCGGGTGAGTGACAAGATTAAATGTGATGTTTTTTAAGAAAAGGATTCTGGCAGCAAGAAGGTACTGAAGACTAAAGGTAGAAAGGACAAGTTTCCAGAACTATAATTAGAATTAGAGTAAGAACTCACATGTCATCAACTCATATGGATAAACAAAATGTGGTCTATCCACGCAGTGAAATATTATTTAGCAATACAAGGAGTAAAATAATAAAATACCGACAGATGCTGTAGCATAGATGAACCACGAAAACAGGCTAAGTGAAAGAAACTAACCAAAAGACTAGACACTGCATGATTCCTTCTACAGAATGTCCAAAATAGGCACGTCCACAGAGAGAGAAAGTAACTTTGCAAGGGACTAGGGGGAGGGGGAGAATGAGGAGACCGTTAATGGGTGCAGTGGCCAATTTTATGTGTCAACTTCACTGGATCACAGGGAGTCCAAACATTTGGCTAAACATTATCTCTGAGTTGTGCCTGTGAAGGTATGTCTTGATGAAATTAGCATTTGGATCTGTGGACTCAGTGAAGCAGTTTGCTGTCTCCAATGTAGGTAAGTGGGCAACTTCCAATCCGCTGAGGGCCTTAATGGAAGAAAAAGACAGAGGAAATAAGAATTCAGTCCCTTCCTGCCTGCTTGCTTGAGCTCGGACATTAATCTTATCCTGCTCTTGGTACTCGTGGTTCTCAGGCCTTCAGACTGGGACTGATTACACCACCAGCTCTCCTGAGTGTCCAGCTTGCAGACGGCAGACTGGGGGACTTCTCAGCCTCCATATTGCATTAGCCAATCCTTATAATAAATCTGTCTCTCTCTCTCCAAATATATATATGGTTTCTCTCGGTAGAGAAACTTGATTAATATACAGGGGGTTTCCTTTTAGGGGTGATGAAAATGTTGTCAAATTGATTGTGCTGATGACTGCATGACTCTTTGGATATACAAAAATCACTGAATTGTACACTTTAAAAGGGTGAATTTTGTGGCATGTGAATTATCTTAGTAAAGCTATCATTTTTTTAAAAGTGGACAGTAGGGGTAAGCAATCCTGAAGTTAGGAAAACTAGTTAAGAGACTGTTTCCTATTAACACATATGAAATTAAGTCCCTCCCATTATCAGAGGTGCATTGGTAAGCCAGCTCCCTACCAAAAAAATCCCACACAACTTACTTGTGATATTTGACAATTTGTATGGTGTAAATACTTCCGCTATGGACGACTTTGAGCTACCAAAGTGAGGTCAGTGAACGCTGAGCTGGGAAGACATGAGCATAATCAGCTCACTCGAACTTTAAGACGTGACTCAGCAGCTCACCCTGAATCTACTTCCCCCATTTCATGGGACAGCCATGCAGTTTGAGTAGATTGATCTCACTCCAAAATGTAGGGGCAGAATCTAACCTATGACAATCACAACCATCTCATTCCTTTTTCAATGATAGTGACTGATCCAGCGTTGGGCATATGTTTTGAGTTTGCCCAAACAAAGTAAAGCCCAAGACTTTTGCTCAGTGATTTGGAGAAAAGAAACTCTTTTTCTCTTATTGGACATAAATGAGGAAGCGTCTAGCCCAGATTGCTACTGAGAGCCCTTCTCCAATCAGTTTAGCATGAAATCGACACCCATAAAAGGCAGATTTGAGAGTCAGTAAGTAGCATGATGACATTGCTGTATCACTCCTTTTCTGAAACCTGACTTTTCAAAAAAATTGTAGACCAATAAACTGCTTTTATTGTCTGGCCTGACTTGAGCTGGGTTTTGTACAACCTGCTAAAAGCATCCTAACTAATATGTACCTGAATAATCTGTAGTGTTAGAATACTGAGGTACTGAGAATCAGAGTAAAAAAAAAAAAAAAAGGGTCAGAATGAGGAAGTAGGACAAATATATATAGTAGGAGAAAAGGCAAACAATACATTTGTGACTAAACATATAATCAGGAATTAGAAGGACAGAAATATGAAATAGATGAACAAACAAAATAGTGTAACAAACTATTAGGAACCTAGAAGGTACAATTATTTTAAGGAAGTAGAGCAAGTACGTTTTTCAAAGTTTAATACAAAAGGCACAAGATAGAATAAAGCAGCTGCACCAAGATTCGCCTTGAAGGACCTTAATATTGACTGCAGCTAAGATCCAAGGCCAAATTGAGATGGTGGGAGTCTTGAACAAACAAGTAATTTGGTGTGCCACTCAAACCAAGTATACAGGGGGTAATCATCTCCAAATGATAAATAGTTTTGCCCTTTCTGCGTGTAACCATCCATTTGCCCAAGGTGAGATCACAGTTTGTTTCAGAAAAAATGGCAACCAAAAAGCAAAGTAACATCAGCTTCTAACATGCAAAATAGGATTTTTCAGTAAGATGATAGCCTTTGTGATCCAACTCACAGTCTTGAGGACTTTAGAATATCAATGTGCAAACCTGGAAGACCTCAGACCACAGAGTTCTCTCAATATGTGGGAAAAATATCCTTTGCATTAAGGCTTAACCAAAAGTTGGAATGGATAGTAGGAAAACAGGGAAGTGTCTGGGGAATTATAGGAATGAGAAAATAAGGGGAAAGGGAAAAGCAGGACGGCAGAAAGAGCCAACATATTTCCCAATTTTCCCTTTCCAAGACTTTAAATCAGGCAGAGTCCCTCTAACCTGGACAGAGAGAAATGCATGAGATAAATGAGAGTAACGGCAGAAAGGCATAAGAAGGTCTCCATCTCTCTTGAGAACTTGAAACTGAGCATCTCAAGCTGCCCTTTCATTTGCCCTAGAGTATAACCATACCCGGCCAGGCTGGTGGAAAAGCATGCCCAGGCAGAGGGAGACTCTGAGTCACTTCTGGCATCCTGTGGCAAGTCTGCAAGGTGATTACTAACAGAAGCTGCAAAGTCAAACACTGGAGATGGGGCTGATGGTAGTTACAGAAATCTTCTGTGGGGTCTACATTACCAATGGGAGTGGAAACGAGGCTGAGTTATCCCAAGCAAGTCATCTGGGCTCCAACCTAGCCCAGAGAGAAAGAGGGGGAAATAGAAAAAGACCAACAGTTCAACATCCACAGACCATAGCCACTAATGCCAGCAAGGACAAGAGCAGCCAGGTGAACTAGGGACATCATCCCAGAGACCAGAAGAGGCAAAGAACAGCACACACAAAGATCCTACTCTTGCCCTCTGGCATCAGGATGCTAAGTCACTTCCCCTTCTCCATATACTTGGACCCCGTCTTACAGTCATAGTTACTATTGCTGTGTAACAGGTCAACCCACAGAAAGCAGTACAAAACAATACCCATTCCTAGACTCTTTGGGTCAGGAATTGGGAAGAGGTATAAGACAGCATCCCACTGCTCCACACTGTCTCAGGCTTCAGTAGCGAAGACTTGAAAGCCAGGAGTGACTTGAAGGCTGGGGTCAGAAATATCCTTCATTCCAGTTGGTGGTTGATATTGGCTGTCTGCTGGGACCTCAGCTGGGCTGTTGACTGGAACGACCACACAGGTCCTCTGCATGGCCTGCCCGGGCTTTCTCACATCATAGCGACTGGGTTCTGAGAATGACAATGGCACAGAGAGAACCAGGAGGAAGCTACACTGCTTTTTATCACCTGGCCTCTGAAGTCACATAGCATCACTTCTACTGCAGTCACAGTTCACCCAGCTCTGGTCGAGGTGATAAGGACTCTGCCTCTCCATGGGAAGAGTGTCAAAATCACACTGCAAGAGCACGTGAGATGAGCACACGTGCTGTACCCATTTGGGGAAAATAACAATCTGCCACATGGGGAAAAGTAGGGTGTGTTCGGGCTTCTCGAGATTACTGCTAGATTCAATGATTTTGCTAGGAGGACTCACAGGATTCAAAATATGGTGGTATTTGTGGCTATGATTTACTGCAGCAAATGGATACAAAGCAAAATGAGCAAAGGGGAAAGGCACATGGGCCAAAGTCCAGGGGAAACCAGGTGCAAACTTCCAAGAGTCCTCTCCTGGTGAGTCACACAGGATACACTGAATTTCCCCAGCAAAGAACTGTGAAATGTTGTTTCCTGGGGAAGCTCAATGGAACCTCAGTGGCCAAGGTTTTTCTTGGGGGTTGGTCACAGAGACCCTCGTTGCCTTGCAATACCAGAATTTCAGATTCCCACAAGTTCAACATGAAACATATTGTTTGCACAAACGGTTTAGGTGCAATGAGCCTCTCTCATTAGGGAATTCTAATCCCAAAAGTTAGGTTTCTAGATGCCAGCCAAGGGCCAACGTTGCAAGCAGGATTTTTAACAGATAACAGGCTCAGTTCTACTATGTTAGTTCTTTTCTGCAAACAAAGGATGGAAGACCTCTGAGAAAGTGAGAGTTTTTTAAAGGGAGATTGAACACCTCCTATAGGAACTATTTAAATTATGGAATCAGACTAAGCTACAAACGAATCGAAGGGTTAATGTTTTCCTAACTGGCAGCCAGTTACCAGTTAGATATGTTGCCTCTGCATCTGTGAGTTGCAGACAGTTGTTGCATTCCCATATCTTAACATAATATTTATGTGTCTGTTCAACATTTACTTAGTGGGGGTGGAAAGAAATATTTAGAAATTGTCCCTAGAAGCAGTTATGGGAATCACCACACGTTGTTGTTGGCTGGCTGACTATTCTGGGGCTACACAGACCCCGAGTGTTGACAACAGTTATTTAAGACAGGATAATCACTACGACTCTTTCTGAGCCCTTCAGGTAGATGAGGATCACGGGGAAAATCTGTCTGAGGTGTGGAGTGGGTGTGTGTCAGTGCACAGTGGCTTACGCAGAGCCAGACTGGAAGAAATATTTCACAGGAAGAACTTAGAGAACCTAGAAGGCCAAATGAAGATAAAGAAGCAAAGATGATCCATAGCTTCAAATTTGGATGACTGGGAGAGTTCTAAAACCACTAAAAGGAATGAGAAAGACATGGAGATGGGGGAGAATTTGTTATAGCAGAGAAATGACGAGTCACTTTTTAGACATTTTTAATGTGAGATGACATCAGTACAAAATCTTTGAAAGGTGGAGCTATGGGATAGATGGCCTGGAAAGAGGTCAGCGCCCTACATACAGTAGTAGTCATTGTCTGGGGAAAAATAACTCTAAGGAACAGTACTGGGACCACAAATGATACTTGAATACAAACTGTGAATTACATAATTATACTGCATCGATTATTCCTGAGGTTGAAAATATTACCATAGCTATGTGTCCTTGTTCTTAGGAAATACACACTTAACTATTTCTAGGCAAAGGGGCTCAATGTCTCCAGCCTACTCTCAAATGGTAAACAATTGGTGACTCTGGGTAAAGATTATATGGGAGCTCCCTGTGCCATTCTTGCAACTTTCCTGTAGGTTTGAAATTATATAAACTACATTACCCCCAAAAGGTGATGGTTGAGGAGCCATGGGAGCGGATGAATTCTCTGAGACTGCATAAAATGAAAAGCACAGAGTTCTGAATCCCATGTCTTGTGGACACTCATGGCTGGGTCCATAAAGAAGCCATGAAGGACAGAGGAGAGGTATGAAGTGGGCAATGTCCTAGATTCTGAAGGTCGAGGGAGGTGGAGGAATGCAATGGTAGCCAACAAGCGCTCGCTTCCAAAGAAACTGCATAGAGGGCAAGACCTGACAAAACACAAACAACAGTGCTGTTTCAGAGAAACACAGGAAGTTGAATGAAACATCCCGATAAAAGATGGAAAAAGTGTGTCAGAAAAGGTACACTGAGGGCAAATGGTCTCTGAGAAACAGGAAGCACTAAAGATGCAGCAAGAGAATCACTATGGAGGAAATCTGCCTTAAGGTTAAGAAAGCTTTCTTCCTTCTCTTCTCTTTCTCTCCCTTCTTCTTTTAAACAAATCACGGACAAGCATGGTCAGGATGTCACAGGAGGGTCCTCTTGGTGAGCGGGCCTCCCATCCGACCTTCTGTCATTACAAAGGACAAACAGCACATGGTTTACCACCAGGATCAATAAAACGTATCAGCATATCTTTAAGAGGCAGGTATCCTGTTCTTAGTTCCCCATCCCCTCCCCACCACCATCCTCATTGCCCCCTGAGTGCTATATTCTTACTCTGAGCACCGTTAGCTCCTGAACTTTCTTTGGAATAAAATGACATGACTGTGTCTTAGTCAACTGTGTACTCAGTCCTCACTCAGCTTTGGTTATACTTAAGTCTTATTTGATTTCATCTTATTTCTTTGGGATCTTTTATTTTTTATAGCTTTATTTTTCAAGGTCATTTTCAGTTTTCAGCCTGCTTTCTGGAACATCAGTAACTCTGCCTAATTTAATATTATACAATAATTTGAAAGCACAGTCTCAATTCCTTCATCCACATCATCCATAAAAATGCATAATGTGTTAGGTTTCCTGGCCAAATCAGTCACTGTGAACTAACCTTGTGTCCACCATTACAGATAGCTATTAGCCACCTGGCATTCATACAGCAAAGACCATTCTTCCCTAGCATGCCTGTAAGTATGCTCATTTGGGGTACTTCATTTAGTCTTAAAAAGGTATTTGAGGCAGCAAGCTTATTTATGTGAATGTCACATTGGATGGAGTAAAAGTAAATAAATACACAGGCAGATTACTGTGAGATTTCGTTTCATTATTTTCAGTACACATAATGTATAAAATTCTTTCGCTGTTATATGTACTTGACTGAAGACCAGTTGTGCCCTAATGAGGTTCTCTTTAATACACGCATGCAGAGTGATGTGGGAGAAAAAGGACAATTTCCATACAGCCAAATCTACTTTACCAACCCTAGGGATCACAGAGGATAGGCATCTCAGACATTCACTTCCTCACCACTTTAAAAATGATTTCATTCCTATTGGGTATTTTTTTCCTCCCAGGGATTACATTATAGACCTAAGAGTAACTGGAAAATGTAGCAACAACAAACATGTTACTAGTTGGATATATTTTTTTTATGTGTCTAAGAAACAATTACTCTGCCTTTTTATTCCATAAAATCTTACAAAGGAAAAACATTTGTAACCAGTAGGGGTATTCAACTAAAGGAAAATGGTCATGGGAAGTACAAGGAAGATGAGGCTGTGGATATAAATATAAATATCTGTATCATTAATGAGTCGGGTCATCACAAAGAAAAATACAGAGATTTATACGAACAATCACCTCACAAAATAAGCTGACTTTAAACAGTATCATACAAACTTTAGTAATGGCCAACATAAAAAAAAGCAATATAGTATCAAACCTTAGCTACTGACACATTTTTTTCTTTTTTATGCACAAATTTTGATTGGTCCTATAATTTTAATCATAGAAAACTATTTATAAATATCATTTTTTTTATTCCTTAGTCTACATTATGTGAGGACTTTATTTTACTGTTGTTATTTTATACTTATAATGGTATGGTTAGTTATAAATTTGAGGCCCAGGGTTCTCATTTTTTAAAGTTTTTTCTTCTTTACAAAAGTCAAATATGTTCATTGTAGAATTTAAACATACTTAAAAGAAAGAAATTAGAACAAAGCTTTTACGATTTGATGCAGAAACAAAAGGAGATCATAGTTACTTAGCTTCAGAAGACAATATAAAATGAAGGTATAGTTTTAGAGAAAACGGTTCTTTCTACTAAAAGGATACAACAACAACAAAAAGTACTTGAAAATCTGAGTTTCCTGAGAATTAAGATAACAATTTCTCAACTGTTAGTGACACATAAGATAAGCAGAAGTTAAAATACTCATTTCCTAATTTTCAAGTAGACTCAAATTAAGTGTTTGCCAAGGTCCTTCATCAAAAAGATTACTTGGTCATAAATAAATACTATTAGGATGGGACAGGATCAAGGAGAGAGAATCAAATCACTTCAAATACATGAATAGTGAAATGTGAGAGCCAGAGAGCTCATAAAGATCATCTTGTCTATATTATTGAGAGTCCTCCAGAGAAACAGAACTAATAAGAGATAGGTAGATAAATGGATAGATGGACAGATGGATGGATAGATAGGTAGATAGATAGATACGAAGGATGTCTACTTATCTACCCACCATATCTATCTCCTATTTGTTCTATTTCTATATGTTTGGGACAACAGTAGACCCTTGAACAACAGGGGTTTGAACTATGCAGGTCCATTTATATATAGGCTTTTTAAGATAAATACAGTACAGTACTGCAAATGTATTTTCTCTTCCTATGGATTTCTTAATAACATTTTTTCTCTAGCTTACTTTATTCTAATAATACAGTATATAATACACATACAAAATGTGTGTTAATCAACTGTTTATGTCATCATTAAGGCTTCTGGTCAACCATAGGCTATTAGTAGTTAAGTTTTTGGTGAGTCAAAAATTATGTGTGGATTTTTTACTGTGTGGGGAGTCAGTGCCCCTAACTTCCACATTATTTAAGGGTCAACTATGTGTATATATATATATATACTGACACAAAGACAGATCCTCCCTCCCTTCTCCTTTCTTTCCTTTCTTTCCTTCCTTCCTTCCTTCCTTCTTTCCTTCCTTCCTTCCTTCTTTCCTTCCTTCCTTCCTTCTTTCCTTCCTCTCACCTATTAGCAACTATATAGTTTTGCCCAAATAAGGCAAATCCTCTTGTATCCCAACCTGGGAAAGCTGTGAAGCCCTGTGGAGCTATATGAACAAATGCCGGCAGGTCCTAAAATTGAAATTGGGACCTAGGAAATGTGATCCCTTAATGCTGGCAGAATGCCTTAAGACTCAGAACTGGAACTGTTTTGCCTATAATGTACAAAATCAAATCTATGTGTATATGTATAAGGTCAGCACACATGTATAACACACAATGAGATCTTTCAGGCATTATTTTAGATTGAGGAAGGCCACCATTTCCTTCTGAACCCAAGTAATAGGGGGCTGTTCCTGTGGTTAGCTAACAGCAGTATTTTGGAACACCCTGACATCAATCAAAAAATATTAGGTAGAACCACATGACCCCTTCCCTCTTCTCCAAATTCACCACCCACCTCTACCTCGTTTGTAGAATAATCTAAAACTCTTTCTCATTTTAGCCAATAGTAAATGTAGTAAGAAAAACAAGGATATTCGGCAAATGGCCATTATTCTTTTGTCAGTAGATACTGAGTTAGAACATTAATAGGACAAAAAAGAGAAAATTAAACAGTAGATATATTAAGATTCAGGACAAATAGTAAAACAAAAGTTATGAATATTGAGGAGGGCATGTATTGCATGGAGCACTGAGTGTGGTACATGAACGATGAATCTTGGAACACTGAAAAAATTTAAAAATTTTTTAAAAAGTTATGAAAACACATCATAGAACCTGGGATATTACCTACTTTAAAAAGCACACTCCATCCTGGACTAAAAACTTATATGTGATTATTCCATGTGGCCAATTTAAATGACACAACTTTGCACGCTATGATGTTTCTAAAAGAGAAGCAGAAAAAGAAAAGGACTGTATACTGGAACGAAATTATGGAAAATCATGGTGGCACAGAATGGAGCAAAGATACAAACAGGATTCTAAAAAGGAGAGAGAACTAAAGCTAATTTAGTTCAGAGAAGTGATGCTTCCTACAGAACCCCCAACCTATTCTAGATTCACTTTCTGTCTTAGCTTTTGAATGTTTTCAGCAAGTCATTCTCTTCCTTCTCTTCTTTTTAAGGGCCCTGGTAGACATCCCTTCCTAGGAAGCAGAAAACTAAAGGCAATTCCAGCCTTAGGGGTTTTCTTGCATGTGAATGAGCTTAACTGAACAATAAACGGCTCTTAAAAGATTGCTGTCCACCTCTGTCTCCTAGCCAAGATGCATTTTGGTCTGGGATAATACTCAAAGTACTTATTAATCAGTACAGTCAGACTGGGCAAGTCCTAGAGGCCTGAGGTCAGGCAAGTATTAAATTTCCAGAAGGTCCAGGCTGGGCCCACTCAACCATGAAGCGCAGGAGGCCTAGGGCCTAGAGCCCACAGTACTTTTGGGGGTTCACAAAAGTGTTGTCATTTCTTTTTAAATCAGAATTTTCAAGATGAATCTAGTAACAAAGTGAAGGCCCTTAATGTCATTAAATTCTACACTAAACAAGGGTTGAATAGTAAATTTTATACTACATATATTTTACCATAATAAAAAATGCAGATGCCATTTTGAAAAACTAACTCTATTAAATGGTAGAAACTCATAGCTAAGCCAGGAAATGTTGCTGGCCATTTAATATTCATAAAAATCTTAAGGCAGTAACTGATGGCAGCTATTATACAGAAAATTTTGCTTAAAATAGGGTACGAGAGTCCAAAAGTACTTCCCAGAAAAAAAAAGAAAAAGAGTATTATATGCTTTAGTTTTGTGTAATAACATCCTTTGGTACAATGGTAATAATTTCAAGAAGGGTAACAATAACAGAATCCTATAGCACGGTCATAAAATACAATAATATAGTCAAAAATAGGCAAGACGACAAACAGCCTAAGAAATGGATTTCTTTAATAAGCTTTTAAATCCCCCCCCCGCCACCAAAAGTGAATATGATCCAACTTGGATTGTATTTGTCTTTATACCAATGCAGTTATACAATATATATTGTTTTATTTTTTTAACGGAAGAAGGAGCCCATGACGGCAAAAGTGCTCAGGGTCCGTGAAAATCATAATGCAGTCCTGGGTCCTGGGAGTCCAGAGAAGGTGCTGGGGCTACTCAGGGGGCAGAGTTCTGGAGAACTCACCGTGACAGCAAATTTCCAATCAGCACGGAAATATCAGTATTTTACCAGTGCTATATCTGCACCAGTGCATTGATCCTTTGTAGTAGGACAGGTTGATCCTGCTATTGCAGAGAATAATGTAAAACAGATGCAGCCTCTTTTCATACCTACTGTGCCACATGGCAGGGATTCCTCAAAGTTAGTCTGGAATGCATGCCAACTTTTTTTTTTTTTTTTTTTAGATTGTATTTATTTCTTTGACAGAGAGAGAGAGGACCAGAGAGCACAAGCGGGGGGTGGGATGCAGAGGGAGAGAGAGAAACAAAGTCCCTGCTCAGCGCAGATCCTGATGTGGGGCTTAATTCCAGGAACCTGGGATCATGACCTGAGCAGAAGGCAGATGATTAACTGACTGAGCCACGCAGGTGCCCGGCATGCCAACTTTAAAACATAATTCTCTATTAAAGACTTCCACAGCTTTCTGTCTCTGAGTGAAGATATTCACAAAAATGGAACATTTTTGGGGTTCAAGCTACCCATACATCTGGAAAGATAATTCAATAGGCAGCTGTATTTAGGAAAACAAATGGTACTTCACATTGATAATGACCAACCAGATGTACCCAAATGGCAGCTGTATGACTGGGAGGAGCTATTAACCTCCAGAATACTCCCACTGAGGGCTTGGTCATTTGACACAGTCCTTGGCATTACCTTTCTTTTCTGTTGTCCTGTAGGTTGATTTCCAACAGCCATATTTGGAATCTAGCCAACACTCTGGCTTACGATTTTTTCACCCTCTCAAGTTGATGGCTTTGATTCCATTATCAAAATTCAGTCCCATGTCCACAACCTGGGCTCTATCATTTCCCAAAATTGTTCTACATCTACATTCCAATAAATTCCAGTACATCCCCTTTGCTCATTACCTCCAATTCTTCTAGCTCTCTCACCCCTTCACTATTGCCATGCTTGTTTTTTATTTTTTATTTTTCCATTCTCATTCCTTTGACCCTTCAACTTCCTGAGTTTGCTGCTCTCTGCTTGAACTAACTCTTTTCCTTACTCACCCTTAGTGTGCTCAGTCAGCTCTCTATCATTAAATTCAGCTCACTTGTCCTTTATCCTAAACGGCCAGCGTTGGACCAATCATCTAATATAACCTCTCTCTAACTTTTCCTCTATTTTGGTTCTTTGGGAGAAGGATGGGGAAGCTTTTAAGAGAAGGTATCTTTTGTTAAAATTGGGGTAAGCCATAATAACTATCTAACTTAAGAGATGGAGTTCTGAGGAAGTAGCTTGCAATTCTCTTCCATTTCTCTCCTTAAAAATGATTTCATAGCTTCCTAATACTGTTATTTATTTACTCATTTCTAGAGTTATGGGATCATAACTTGCACTCACTCTAGAATTCCTATAATGCTATCCCGCTTATGCAAGTATCAATTTATATTATCATTTAATATAATAGAAAAATTAATAATTTCAATTCATGCAAAACATTTGAAATATGAATCAGAATATTTTAGGATTTCTTCAGGAACTGCATAATTGCAAAGGTTGTAGCCTGAGAGTGGTGTACGGTGTTTATGCTACGCCCACATGGTGAAGTCTCTAGCAAGAAAAAATATTCTCTTTCTTTTGTCAGTATTTTATGAATCATACACCTGTTTATGTACACAGTAACTTCTATGTCAGAGTTCAGTCACTATTCTACTATTATTTAACCATTCACTGTCATTATAATTTAAATTTTGTTTTGTATCCTATAACAATGCAACAAGGTAAGCATTCACTGGATGGGGGCCCTAGGAGCAGTGCTAAAAACATGTCTCAACAACAATTACTTTGGCAAGAAACTTGGAAGTGAATGAACAAAACTCTAAATAAGCCACTAACTGCCATGGTGTGCTGTGCTATTAGTGTGGAAACAAGCAACATGAGGAATATTAGAAATAATGTTAAAAATTTAAAAGCACGAATATACAACACAATGGCCAACGATTTATGCACCCTGGGAATATATCTCACATTCTTTATCTTTATGCCTGTGGAGAAATTAGTCCTTTAAAATTTTGTGGGTTTTTAATTATGTGTCTTGCAACTACCTTTTGTTTAGAGATGTAGCCAGATCCCATATATGTAAGGAAATGGGCCTGAATTGCATTTTTAAATAATATATTTGATTCCTTCTGGTTTTTCTGATTATAAGCCATCGTGCTTGTTGCACTGGAAAATTCTACAATGTGTATAGATGAAGAACTCACCTAGAATCTCACTATCCTATGGCCAACTTTACTAGCATTTTGACAGTTTCTTTGTTTTTCTCTATATTTTTGCATAGTTTATACATATATAATATTTACATATTATATTAATATAAAAATTTTTATATGCAAACAATTTTGTATCTTTACATTTTTCTTAACCTTAAATTAAGATTTATCGGGACACTAAAAACCATCTATGGACATTATAAAGGCTACAAAGTAACTCATCATGCGATTGTAACATATTTAATAGTACTACTCCTAATACTAAAACATTAGGTACTTTCCAAGTTTTGCCATTACAAATAATTACGTGATGAGTATCCTTGGTTATAAATTTCATCCCTAGTTATTTTTCTCTGAAGAAGTTTCTTAGAAGGAAAATTATTAGATCAAATAGTATCTTGATACATATTGCCAAATTCCTTTCCAGAAAGATTAAGACAATTTATAGTCTTCCTGGCAACAGATGAAAGTACCCATTTCATCCCATCTTCACCCATTAAATATTATTATTTTTAAAAAATATTGCCAATTTTATTAGCAGAAAATTCTTTATTATTTTAATTCACATCTTTTATTATTTGCAAATTGGGATTTTTCCCTATATTTATTGGCTAGTTTTATATTTCCTGCTTTGTAAATTATCTATATATTGTCCTTTGCTCTTTCCGTAGTGTCTTAACAATTTTCTTGCCAATATATATATAAGTTCTTTACCTATTAGGCATTAATCCATAAACTATCATATTTTCTTTCTTTATGGTTTGAATGCTCTTTTTTGATGAGAAAAAATAAGTAAGAATACAACATATAGTGTCATGAATCCTATACTTCCCTAAATTGGTTTTACCATGCTTTCTAAAGCTTTTAATTATTCTCATCTGTTTATTCTTTCAAATAACTCTTATAATCTTGGAGTTCTAATAGAAAACAAAATCCATTTCTAATATACTTAAATTTATGAATTTCATTCATAATTAATTTAGTTTTCCAGCTTCCTAAAGTGGTTGTTATTCCCTTGTAGTCAAGACTTCTGTCTCAGTTATCTTTGGGTGTACATTTGTTAAAATAAACTTAATGGCTTCAAACAAGAATTTATTATTATCTTCTTCTTGGAATCTTTCACGGGCTGCAGTCAGAGAGCAGCTGGAGCTGCAGTTCAGGCTCAACGAGGCTGGACGTCCAAGATGGCTTCCTCACTCATGAATCTAGCTCATCAATGCTTCTCTTCATGGCCTCTCCTTCCAGAAGAGTAGCCTCGACTTCTTACATGGGAGCTCAGGGCTCCAAGACTTGGAAGCAGTCTTCTCCAGTCTAGCCTAGATCTGGCATAGTGTCACTATTGCCAAATCAGTTCCCTGACAGCTCAGATTCAAAACGTGGGGCATCACTCACCTTGTCCTGGGGAAGTGGCTTGTGGAAAGTCCACCATCTTTGGAGACAAACTACCACTTCTTCTTTATTGATCTTTATTTGGTTTAGAATTTTCTTCACAAAAGTATTTAAAATGTGTTTTGCAATAGTAATTTGTGGGGGTTTTTCTTTTATAGTTTCCTAAGCAGTGCTGATGTGAAGCAAAGATATTATTTTTGATATACTTATTTTGTATTCAATCACCTTACTAAATGGTCTTATTTCTACTAATTACTTCTCAGTTTAATATCTTAGTTCTCCTAAGAAGATAATAATATTCTCTGAAAATAAAGATGACTTTATTTCCTCCTCTTTTTCAATAGTTTAATCTCTTACCTATTGTATCAGTCAAGACTTCCATAACAAGACTAAGAGGAAGTAGCCTTATTTTGTTTCTGTTGTTTAATTTTTTAAGTACAAGTAAAATGAAGTTATAAACTGGACATATTTTATCAACACACACATCTCCCAGAGCTAAATTACACCACTTACTTTTATGTGTCAGTGCAACACAAATGAATTGAAAGGTAGGTTTTTATTCCTGATAAATTGAATTCAGGGAAAAGGACAATAAAACGAGATGAAGAAGAAGATAACTAACACATTTTGGACACTGCAGTATTTTCTTCCTGAAATCTATAAACTTCCAAAAATAAATCATAACCATAAAATATTCCATTGACTCCCACGAGTAGCCAATATCTCTAAATAAATATACAATATCATAAATCTCAGCCATTTGTCCTTTCTTCCCAAGCTTGACTATTTACACTGGATGTGAAGAATCATTGTAAGTACATAAATAAATAAGTATTAGAATAAGGCTTTCCAGCCATTTCATACTCACAAGTGGCTGATAATCGTATGGTGGAGCATAGTCTTCAGTGTAGGTTGTCAATGCATACCTAAGAGGGATAAGTTAATATTTGAGAAAAGAACAACTCCAAAAATAACGATATTTAAAGTGTTGAGTGTTACATACTTTACACGAAATAAAAACATTTTAAGGAAGATTGGCCCTAAGAAAAATTTTAAAACCCACAACTGTCCCAGACCTTGTTTATAGCATTATCTGCCACCACAGGATGCCCTTCCTTCAGTCACTTCCAACTCAACACCACTCACTACTCTCCCGTATTAATGATATGCTACCAATCCCAAGTCCTTGAGCTCAGGTGCATTCCAAACTTTTGGGATTCTCTTTATCATCTACTTTCTGCCCCTCGAAACTTTTTGACCCTATGCCCCATGTTCTCTGCTAGATGACAACTGAAAAAGATAACAGAAGACACCAGGTGGACTGAGATTATATAGCTTCCCCAACTTCCCCCCCATTAAACACATAGCAATGCTGAATAAATACATCCTCCCTCCCCCAAGTCCACAAGCACCGCTAAGCTCCAAAGGGAAACTCTAAGGTACAAGAAATGAAGAGGATACTCACTAGAATAGGAAGCCATAAGATGATATGCCAAGGCTAGAAACTAGAGTTAGAACTGCATATGAAGGGCTGGAGATATGGCCTTGGGTTCACCGAAGGCAAAGAGCTAAACTCCTACTTACAGCCAGAAGCCTGTAAAGTCCATACCCTCACATAAAAGAAACAAAAGAAACTCCAGCCCCCAGTCCAGAGAAATTTGCAAGAAAGCTTCTCTGTTTGGAACTCAAGGGGGATGAAAATTTTTTTCTCCTATAAGAAGGAATTAAATAAATTTTAAAAAGCCCTACTTCTGTTTCTGGCAATATTATAGGACTAGACAATCAAAGAAACTCCTCTGAGAATTGCACACCTAAAAATATTGAGCACAGGGGCGCCTGGGTGGCTCAGTGGGTTAAAGCCTCTGCCTTCGGCTCAGGTTATGATCTCAGAGTCCTGGGATCGAACCCCGCATCAGGCTCTCTGCTCAGCAGGGAGCCTGCTTCCCCCCTCTCTCTGCCTGCCTCTCTGCCTACTTGTGACCTCTCTCTGTCAAATAAATAAATAAAATCTTTAAAAAATACATTGAGTACAAGGAAATTTAAACATTTTAATGCATGGCTATGCTGGTGGGAAAGAGAACTCAACAAGTAAAATAATTCCAAAATAACAAGAAAGTCGAACTCAGAATAGTTATTGGGTATAGGTGCTAATATTTTACCTGGTAGTAACCACCAGTTCCTGTTAGGCTTTTGAGGTGTGGTTTCCAGAGTAATAGTATTAGCATTACCTGGAAACTTGTTAGGAATACAAACAACTGGGACCCAGCCCCAATCTGCTGAGTTAGAAACCTGGGGGTGGGGCCCTGTAGTCTGTGTTTTAACAAGCCCTCTGGGCGATGCTGGTGCCCATGCAAGTTTGAGTACTGGCAACTAAAAGAACAAAAATTAGAAGTGTAATTTTCAAACTAGCAAATAAATTTTTTAAAAGGCCAATCTAATAAAAAAGTAGGAAAGGGGGTGCCTAAGTGGCTCAGTCAATTAAGCATCTGCCTTCTGCTCAGGTCAAGATCCTGAGGTACTGGGAGGGAGCCCCATTTCGGGCTCTCTGCTCAGCGGGAGTCTCCTTCTCCCTCTGCCTCTGACCCTACTTGTGTTTTCTCTCTCTCCCTCTCTCTCTCTCTCAGCCACTCTCTCTCTCTCAAGTAAATAAATAAAATATATATATTTTTAAGATTGTATTTATTTATTTGACAGAGAGAGAGAGAGAGATCACAAGTACGCAGAGAGGCAGGCAGAGAGAAAGGGGGAAGCAGGCTCCCCGCTGAGCAGAGAGTCTGATGCGGGGCTCGATCCCAGGACCCTGAGATCATGACCCGGGCCGAAGGCAGAGGCTTTAACCCACTGAGCCACCCAGGCGCCAAAATAAATAAAATCTTTAAAAAAAAAAAAAAAAAAAGCAGGAAAGGAAAATAAAAGGAAGAAAAGAAAATCATTTCTGCTCATGAGACAAATTAAAATAATAAAAATAAAAATAAATATCTTTGCAATCACAATGAAAGTCAGGGTTAAACTCATCAGTGAAAGCATTTCTCAGACTTAAACTGAACGTCACTGTGTATTACATAGTACAACTCTATGCTTCTATATCTAGAATAAAATTATTTTCAAAGAAAGTTTGAAAGTAAAAGCATATAAAAAGACACATCAGAAAATATTAACATGAAGTTAGTGTTCTTATATTAATAACATATGTAATTGACTTTTTGTCAAAAGCTGTTCATTATTAAGATCATTACCTACTGATCGAAGCACGAGGAAGATCCTAAGTCAATAAACCTAACAACACACAGAATATATAAGTCAAAAAATGACAGAATCACAAAGATAAAATGCCAAGTCTACAGTCAGGACAAGATTGTTACACAATCCTAGATCCTTTGGTTCCTTAAACCCAAATATTTACATATACCCTCCAAAACCATATAGATCAACAGCAAAAGCAAGTGAAATCACAAAATTGCCCACACCGAGAGTATAAGACTACAAATTTCGGTTTACATGTAGGTGGGAGAATAATCTAAAATCAGTAGCACCAGATCCAGAGCCTATTCTGGAGTAAAATCAGGTAGGGATTGCAGGCAAGAGAGGAGAGGGTGGCAAGTCCATCATGGGGATGGAACACAGAAGGCATCACCCCCAGAAATAAAGCATCCTTCCTCTTGGGGAAATACTGAGAACAAGTCTGAGACTAGAGGATGTGAACATTGGCTTTCCAAGAAAGAGGCCTGCAAAGTATTCAAGACCACAGTGGCAGTCTTGGGAAGGTGCTCCCTCTGGGAAAGTGGAAAGCAATTAGCAAGGTAAAGAAAAACAAGAACTCGAGCTCAGAAATTAAGGGTCCTAGAACCAGTGGTTTTAAAAAAAAAAAAAAAAAAAAAAAAAAAAAAAAAGATGCCTTTAATGAAATAACGTTCACTTCAGTGTTCCAACGGTAGAGGGCACTCTTGAACTAAGAGATTGAGAGAACGGCCCAAATGTCTCATCGCCCCTCCTTAGAATTACCTGATTGCTGCTAGTCCAGGAAAATTCAACATACTTAAGATGAACAGAGAAGTACAACATTACTATAAGAAGAAAACAGTACATGAGAATCAAAACTAAGCGGATGAATCCCTCTCTAGAAACATTCCCAAACAGTCACAGAAGTCCTTCTGCAGTATTTCTATTCAATGAACTGGATTCTATCCTATGTACCAGAAATTTGAGAAAATGCAGTAAAACAAGAAAAAGAAGCATAAGTGTAATAACTGGGTTGAAAGAAACAAAATTTTCATCTTCCACAGATGATACTGTCTACATTAAAACAATCCAAGAGAATCTACAAATCATAATAATAGTCAAGTTTCATGAAGGTTGTTGGATACAAGATCAATATACAAAAATAGCATACCCATATACCAGCAACAAGAAATTAGAAAGCATAATTAAAGTGGAAATGTCCCATTTATAACTATAATAAAATCCCTAATGTTCCTATACGAATACATCAAACAGAAGACTTAAAGTTATGACAAAAATTACAAAATTTGCTTAAGGACATAAAGTAACTCATTTATTTATAGAGTCAATATATGTTTCATATACATACATGTGTGTATGTATAATTTCTAAAAGGTTAATAATCTGACATTTTATATATAACTCTTAATTTAAAATTTCTATTACTCAAAAGATACCATAAAGTGTTCCAAGAGAAATCACAGACAAGAAGATATTTATTTTAAAATTAAGTCAAATAACATTAGTATCCAGAATAAATAAAAAATTCTTAGAAATCAGTAAAAGACAATATTCTATAGAAAAATGGCCTAAGACTATAAATAGTTCACAGTAGAAGAAAATAAAATGGCTAATAAATACTTGAAAACAAATTTGGTCTTAAAATTGTCTTAAACTCAGTAGTGAAATGCAAAGTAAAACCACCACAGGTACCATTTTATATCCATTTGGTAAAAATTAAAAATCTCTACAATGTATATAAGGATATGAAAGTAAGAGCATATTCATACACTACTAGTGGCAATATCTTACAAAATTGAAGGTGCATATGTCTTAATAACCAGCAATTATATTTTTGAGTGTTAAGAAATCCTTACATATATACTCAAGGAAACAGATATAAGGATATTCAATCTAGCTTTATTTGTAACAGTGAAAAACTGGAAGCTAATGTCCATCAATATGGTGGATATATTGGATGACTCTATAATTCATGATAAATTGTCTCTCTAAAAAAAATTTAAAAATATGATAAAACTATTAACTTACAGGATAACTGGGTAATAAGTAGATGGATGTCTGAAGAGTGCTTTATATGGAAATATTCCATAATCTTAAAATGTTTATGTGTTAATAGATGACGGTGAACTTGTTTCCCTACCCTATTCTCATCCAAAGTTATGACTCAATGGTATAATTATCAGTCAAATAGAGTGTTACTTTGAGCAGACCAATTTGCAAGATGGAATTGAGCAACTCTTGATGCACTTAAAGCAGACAGAAACCCATTCCATGCAAGCTCAGGCCCTTCTTCCACTCTTTTTATTATCACCTCCCAGCAGAGTCTGATACAATGTAGGCAATGAGAAATTAATCAAACGCATAAAGCAATAAAAAAAATTAGAATATAAAAAATATAGATTTACTATAAGAAATCAAAGTAAATAAAGGTGGAAGGTTAAAATATTCAGTGATCTTTTTGAAAATGCACTGTGGCTCATCAATATGGAAACGTTTACAATACTGAATGATGACTGTCAGTCGGTCAGTTATAAACCATTTGCTATCACTCCCTCCCCACCCCCACTTTTTAATCTGAAGAACTGGGCAAAAATCTTTAAGTGATATATTTCATCCAATTTGAAACAAGATAGTTTTTTGAAAATAAAACCATGGAAAATCAACATAGATCTTCCTCTTAGATATCAGTTGAAAACTATAGCCAAATAAAGAATATAATGAAAGAGTAAGTCCATTAGAAGGGAAATGGCCATCAGAGAAACTCAAGAAAGCAAGATGAGAAAACTAAGGGGGGCACGGGTTCTAGGCACAGAGGGAGGTGTCCTGGCTCATAAACAGACCTCTGGAGGTTCTGGGAGCAGAGCTGCAGGACACCAAAGTCAGTGCTACGATCTGACCTACGACAGCCAACAACAACTTTAGCTCATTGTCCGGAATCACCTCAAGCAAGCCTGTGCCACGGTCCCTGCTCTAGCACTCAGTCACTACCCAGAGCTGAAAGGTCCAAATATCAGCCCCCGGTTCAGATTCCATCAGGGCTCTACCAGGGATTTCTTACTATAGATGAAGGATAAAGGCTCCGTCACTCTCCTGTGACAAGAGCCATGGGATAGAAAGTCCCTCCCCTCAGAAGGAGAAGAGGAAGCCAAGAGGGAGAATGCCGGTCCCCAGCCCAGTAGTCTCCGAAGCTCAGTTCTTCCAAGGACTTTCCCAGAGTTCCACGTGGTAATTTAAACTATTTTAATAAACTCTCCTTTTGGCTCAAGGTAATTTTAATTGTGCATTTTTTACTTACAAGTGAAAGAGTCCTATTATAATCAGGTAATCAGAGTCTGAGGCCATCGATCATTGTAATCTTATAACTAACTCACCTTGTTCTGATTCCAAACACTCTGTACAACATTCTTATTAGTTTGCCTTCCTCTTTCTTTCTTGCTTTCTTTTTTTTCTTTTCTTTTCTTTTTTTTTTTTTTTTGTTAGGCTGACATGACTGGTGTGCTTGAACATTTTATTTCTCATTATAAATTAAAATACTGGCTTTTCTTGAGAGTCTAATGAGCATAAGTCAATCCCCATGAGTCAGATAAATTCTGAAGCACAGATAAAATGGTCTTTCTGGAAATGTAAAACTGAGGACCAGATGCTGGTAAATTTACCAGTCTAAGGCCACGCTGTAAGAACTCTTGGAAGGTGGACAGCTGGCTTTCGCCCAGCACCACCTACAGTTTGCCACACATGCCCTCTCCAACCTTTAGCGGTTGTAAGTTAGAGAACAGCTAAAGGTGCTCTGCAAGATGAAAAAGGAAAAGAAATCTGATGTTGAAGTTATTATTAAAGCCATAGTATTAGTTAAAATGCCTACAACTGCACTAAGCCCCGTGGTAACATGTGTGAACCTGGGACAAGATGATATACCAAAACCCGTGGAATCACAGTTTCCTAAACTTGGAAGAACTTTAAGGGTCAACTGCTTCTTTTCTGTTTTGTCTGAAGGAGGGGCAGATATTTTCTACCCAGCTTCCCGGCAGCAACAATAAGGGCATGTGACATCTACTCAGCAAATCAGATGGTCCCACCTAAGAGTCTGAATCTGAGTTAGTGACTCAAAGACTCAAAAAAGCAGAGGATTAATTTGGAATAAATCCCCTTGCTGGCAGCAAGAGAGGCATCATCAACCATTTAGGATGGGTAGAGCCCCTATGGCTATGGATCCTACTTGACTCTGTGGGGTAAGAGAGAAGGGGAGCTTACAACCTCCCTGGAAAATCGTCTCATTCTTAACAGAAATCATCATTCTTTTTAAATCCCATATTGAGCGGAGATTCCTCTTCCTTCTACCTATGGAATGAAGCCACCCAGAGAAAATCTGATCATTCTTCCACATCTGCTACATGCCAGGACTTTTTATTTAATGTACCACTAATTTACCCTCAAACTTCCCCAGATGAGTAATTCTCATCTCAGTATGTTCAGTTAATTTTACTCCTTGAGAACGTTTCTCTTGGAGACTTCTGTTCTGCTCTAGTCTCAGGGCATTGTTCTTCCAAGCTGCTACACAGCTGGAATGTTGGGGAGCCTTAGTCCTGGGGATAAGTGCCACGGCTCCCCTGTGAAGGATTTTCTATTGGGGGGTCTCTCATCTTTCTCTACCTTTGTTTACTCCCTCATTTAAAAAGATATTAACCTATAGTGTTAGATTAGTTTCAGATGTACAGTATAATGATTGAACAATTCCATATATGACTCAGGGCTCATCATGGTAAGTGTACTCTTCATCCTCTTTATCAAGTTCACTCATACCTCCCCGGTGGCCCCCACTAGTTTGTTCTCCGTATTTAAGAGTCCAGTTTTTTGTTTGTGTCTTGTTTTCTTCGTTGTTCATTTATTCTTAAATTCCACATACAAATGAAATCATACTGTATTTGTCCTATTCGGACTGACTTACTTCACTTAGCATTATATTCTCTAGGTCTACCCTAGAAATCAACCTCGAGGAAGCTGGTGGGCAAGATGTGGAGAGAATAGATGAAATAGAGAAAAATTTGAGTCTGCTTTTACTCCTGATCCAAGCCAAGCCCTTGCTAAGTTCCCCAGCAGTTTGGAAGCAGTTCTCCCCTCCCATCAAGAACACACCTGGAAACCCAGAGATTCTAGTCCCTGCTTTTACCACCAAGTGGTCATGGGGCCTTGAGCAAGTCATTTAAACACTTCACATCTTAATTATCCCTTCAGTATCTCTTCCATAAATACTTACAGACTAGATGGATAGATTAATGAGAAATAGGATTCTATGATTATCTCTGTGCTTTGATTTCCTTGCCTATACAATTAGGAAGATACCTACTCATAGGACCTTGACTACTACTAGGAGGGAGCAGATAGTAGATAGTAGATAATGCATGCGAAAGTACTTTGAAGGAAATGGAGCATTCTATACATCTAAGCATGAAAGACAATGTATTATAGTGATTAAGGACACAAGCTCTGCAGACAAACCAGACGTGAGTTTAAAACCTAGTTCTGGTGCTTACTACATCAGGAAATTTGGGGAAGTTACTTTACCTCTCTGAGCCCCTTTTAATGGAGATAGCTCCAGTGTCTATCTCAAAGAAGGAGAATTAAATGAAATAAGGCACATAAAGCCCTTGGCTCAGTGCCAGACACATAATATGTGCTCATTAACACAAGAAGAAAAACAATACTGCAATGATACTAATTAAAGAGTGGAAGAACACAGTTCTCTTTGCATTTTAATTGAAATATTCAAGCTGCAGGATGGTGAATGGATTGAAAGGCACAAGACTGGAGGCAGAAGAACTAGTTAGGACACTTATATTAGCAATTGGATCTGGGTCAGTGACCTTGCTCATGCTCCAGTCTCAACTATCCACCTGCCATCTGGCATTTGCTCTTCCTCTTACCTTCACTGCCTCAAGGAATGGCCCCACTAATCCCCAGATGTCTAAACCAGAAGCCTGAGAATCAACCTTAAGTCTTCTCTACCCTTATAACTAATTAGTTACCAAGTAGATGTCTATTCTTCTCTCTTAATATATCTAAAATATGAAACCTTCTTTTCCTCCATGCCACCATCACTAAAGGTCAGGACCTTCTTATGTCATGTCTTGATTAGTTCAACAGCCTCCTGACCACAATTCCAGTCACCTAACAACCTGCCTTCTGCTTTCTAAACACGAATCTTATTGTTTCTATTCCATACTTGAAAACCATTCACTCTTGCCTTCATGATAAAGTCCAAACTCCTTAACATAGCTTTTAGGCCCTGCCTGCTTTGTCCCAAACAAATGGAAAAGTGTCCCACCTACTTAGCCATTTGGTTTCAATGTACATCAGCTAAGGGAGGATACCCTAAATGCAAGAACCACGCAAAGAGCAATAGCATTTAAGTTGACTCTAAAATCATTTCAGCAAATTTGGCCAACTAGAAAAGCCATCATCACTCAGTACCAACCAAGCCACGCATTCCAGGGAGCTCAGGTGGGTGATATGAGCTCAGGCAGGATTCCTGCCTCACAGGGAGAAAGTACCAAGCCAAGACCAGGGCACAGCATAGGAGTCAGTAGTCACGTTATTTGAAAAATGGGAAATTTGAATTCAGAAATTTCAAGAAAAGAACCGCAACTTCCCTTAATGGCTTGGTGCTCATGGTCTGGCCTGCCTAAATGCAGCAATTAACATCCATGTTCAGAGTTCTCTTAGTTAGCCTATCATTCAGAGAGGCAGCAGAGAAGAGTGGTTAAGACCAAGAGCCTTGGCCTTAGACAATCTCAGTCCAAATCCTGGCTCATTACTTACCTGCCCTGAGAGTTTGAACATGTTACTTGACTTCTCTGTGCTTTTGTTTTTCCCACCATGGAATGTAGATAATGTAGATGGAACAAAGTCACAGAGTTTATAGGAAGTAAATGAGTTAGGACCCTTAGAATGGTGCCTGGCACATAATATATACATACCATATAAGTATTTGCTATTATTAAAGTTATAAGTTACAGAAACCCAACTCAAACTCAGTTAAGAAGAAAAAGAAGGAAAATGCCAGCACATATAAAAGGAATACCAGCAGAACTTTTTCAACACCTCTGCTTAGCTTCTTTTACAGACAGATGCTCCCCCAGTGGAAGATGCCCTCTGTAACTTGCCACCTGGAAAATGTTAGGGCATCTTGTTCCAAACTTCAGTTACTACCCTAGAATGCTTTCTGAGTGGCGTGGTCTGGGTCCTATGGCCCACATGTGGGCTTGTGGGAGGTGGGAGTGAGGAGGAGAATTGGCCCATTAGCATATGGCCTAGTCACGCTACACTGAATGGGAAGCACAAGGTCCTATAATGAGTAAGACAGGGAATCAAGAATAGGATTCGGGTCTATCTCACTCTTATTCCATGGTCTTTTCACCAAATCACTCTCCACTTCACATTTTCTTTGTTGTTATCCTCATCACCATCATCATAGGGTTGTTTTTTTTTTTTTTTTTTTTTTTTTTTTACTTTTTGTCTCTCTGGAAATATGTTCAACATCTAGGTGGTAACTTTTTGTCTCTCTGGAAAAAGGTTCAACATCTGGGTGGTAACTTACCAAGAGACAAGCCACCACATAAGTGCCTGAGTAGAAAAGGAAGTGAATGCCTAGCACTGCATTTTGAGAAAAGGAAAACCAAACCAAAACCAAAAAAACCCTCGTACTATTCATATTCAGTCCCTTTCCTCTGTAGAGTGCCAAAGGTTTTACAGATGCTAAACGCCCCCGTGAGAGAAATAAATTGAAAGAGTTTAAGCTGTGGCCCGAGCTCGGCTATGGCTACTGTGAAGTAATCACTCCATACACATATGGATAAGTGCTCTATGCCAACAATGAAAACTTAACTGCCTGAACACTTTTTGGCCTCATTTAACTTGTCCATTTATGTGACTACAGATGCCTTTCTCCTTAGAACCATAACATTTTAGAGCAGGAAAGGACTTTCCAGATTATTTGCTTCAATCCCCTCATTTTGCAGATGGAAACAACTGGAATCCAGAGAGGCTTATTACCCACCACAAGGTCACATAGCAGTTCAGTGCAGGTCCAGAAGTAGAACCCATGTCTCCTATTTTCTCATACCATGACTTTTCTGAAAACCCACACTAAATCCAAATAGCTACCCCATGGTCCAAAACACTATTAATTTTTTTCTCCTCCAGTCATGTGAATCACATAAGCGTTTGGATGACTTCTGGGAACAAGAAACATTTATTATAGAATTTTGACAATATACACTAGTCACTACCACCAGGAGACAATGAAATTTGGTCAAAATGACAAGATAGTAGTTACGGCTGTCCTGGTAAGAGGTCTACTTTTCACACTTCATCCTCTGGTTGGTAGTCAGGACTTCTTGGCTGCCCTCAAACTGACACAGGCCCCCATGGGCATGCTTCTCACCCAGCTCATATTCTATGCCAGAGTTGGCTTTTCCCTGTAAAGAAAAACTGGCTTTTCCTGTAAGCCATTATCCCAGGACAATGTATGGTTACATATGAATATTTAAATAAGGGCTTCTGAAAAATAAGGTCTTAAAATTATGTTTATATTAAATCTCATTTACAAAATTGGATCTGCCTGATATAGCCTTTGTTGTTGTTTGTTTCGTTTGTTTGTTCTGTTGTTTTGGTTTCTGGTTGGTTGGTTGGTTAATGGTCACAGATGCAGTCCAAATATTATACATGGAAAACCTTACTTCTTAGAATGAATCAGCTATAACTGCTCCTATGGGCAATCATAAAAGGATTTTGCATGAGATAATCATGTATCCAAAGGCCTTCTGGTAATTAGTGAATTTACTTTCCATAAAGAGTTTCCAAATTAACTAAAAGTTGCTTCAGAATTCTCGAGAACAAGATAGGAGGGCAAAGAAAGCCTCTTAACTTACTAATGAGATTCATGTTCTTATCCACATTTCCTATGTGTCTTAAAAGAAATGTGTCTCTCATTACATTTCTGTGCCTCTAATGACTCTATCCATGTAGTAAAAGGCATATATGTCAGAGATGCCCTACACATGCAACTGTCCCCATCTGAGACCAGAAGAACACTGTCATTGGCTGAGATATTTGGGCCTCCCTCTCACCCTTTCCATCACTGGTCATTGTTAATTCCTTGGAAACTCACTGGAAAAAATATAACCAACTCTCAAGAGAAACAATAACTCTAGTTCTAGAGAAGCTCAATCTAGCCTCAATGTATATAAATCTCATGTTTAGAGTTAAGTCATTGATATCACTTTTAGTCTTAACCTTACTGCTCCCTATATTACCATTTTTAAAAATTTATCTCAGTCGGGGTGCCTGGGTGCCTCAGTCTGTTAAGTGTCTGACTCTTATTTTGGCTCAGGTCATGATCTCAGGGTTGTGCTGGGCACGGAGCCTGTTTTGGATTCTCTCTCTTCCTTGCCCCCCGCCCCCACTTACACTCTTTTTCTTTCACTCTCTAAAAGAAAAACAAATTATCTCAGTCTGTGACATAAGTGGAAGGAATTATCCACAAAGCCCTTTTCTCTAGTTAAGGTCAGGAGTGATAAGTGGACTCTAGTTCTGATTTTCAGTATGTTCCAGAGACATTTGCTACCAGTTTAAGAAGGAAAGGTATAGGTCTTCTTCACATTGGCCCAAAATAAAGTGTGCTGGCCATCAGTTGAGTTGTGAGAAAAGAAACAGACTGTCAAATGCCATCACAATATAATGGATGTTATCTAAAAATTAAGATAAATGCATCTGACTAATGTCTCCTTAATAACAAAGCTATTCCTATATTCTGAGTTTTTTTCTTAAGAGGTAACTAGAAGTTTAAATTTACATTATGATTACAGCCTTTCTTTTATAAGTTGAAGCACATTATTTTGGTCCATTGAGCAAACTCATTCTTATTCATTGCCTTTTAAAGTTGACATTTAACTTCCACAGCTGTACAGTTGGCAAGAAGCAAAAGAATATTTAATATTAAAGAGAGAAGATTCTGGGGTGCCTGGGTGGCTCAGTGGGTTAAAGCTTCTGCCTTCGGCTCAGGTCCTGATCTCAGGGTCCTGGGATGGAGGCCGGCATTGGGCTCTCTGCTCGGCAGGGAGCCTGCTTCCCCCTCTCTCTGCCTGCCTCTCTGCCTACTTGTGATCTCTCTGTCAAATAAATAAATAAAATCTTTTAAAAAAAAGAGAGAGAGAGAGAAGATTCTAAAACATCACACCATTCTATGGTATGGAACACACTGTAATTAGTGTACATTAACTGAAAGAAGAAATTACATATGGAATTAGTGAAGGAAAAGGTGCTCGTATTTATTCCTTGCTAATAATCAAATAAGACAAACAAGTAATTCAGCAATTCAAACTAATAAGGACTGATTTTCTAAAAGATTATGTCTTCTAATGCATTCACCAGAATAGAACGCAGAACAACTTTTGGTTCTACAGGCCTTGAAGACCTAAATCAAATAAGCTAGGAAACAGTAATACCTCCCTTCCATTAGAATTTTCTGTTCCAGGGTGCCTGGAGGCTCAGTTGGTTAAGCATCTGCCTTTGGCTCAGGTTCTGATCCCAGAATCCTGGAATCCAGTCCCACATAGGGCTCCCTGATCATCGGGGGGGAAAAAAAAAAAGAATTTTCTGTTCCACATCAGAAATAATCCATTCATCCAAGAAATGATTACTGTGCAGTGGCTATAGGCACTGGGGATAGAGCTGTGACAGTTCTTCCCTTTAGAGCACTGAGTTTAGCAAGAAAGACAAACAGGAATGCAAGTAATCACAACCAAAATGAATAGTGTTAGGATGAAAGAAGCATACAAGTGTCATGGACACCCACAAGGGACCTACCAAGTCGCGGGGGCTGGGAGTGACAGTAGGAACGGAAGGCCCTCTGGAGGAGGTGACATTTCAGATGAGACTTGACAACTTCACAGTTAAGATTAAAGGGACACACTGCATTTTGCTTCCTCAAAAAGCTCCACTAAAAGCATGTTAAAGAGGCCTTAAAAAAATAAACCTACAAGAATAAGGAGAACAGAAAAAGGGACAAGAGAAACAAATTTTGGAAGCTTGAGAGAAGATGAACAAGTGGTCTCTGACTTAGCAGAAAGCTGAATAAAATTCTAAAGCAGCAAGGGAGGATTGGGTCAGAGCTGCTGGAGAAGCAGTCAGAGCTCCAGGCCCCTCTACTATTCCCTGCTGCCGGGTAACTGCCCCTCCTCTCTTCCAGCAGGAAGCTAGAAATGTATTTACTAGAAAGGCTAAAAGAGAAAGTCATTGATCAGCAACATGGTTCAGTGACCATACATAATGAAAGATTAATACTGATGTCCCAGCAAAATACCCTGTTCGCTCCAAGAACATAGGCACCAGTCCCTCACCTGTCAGACGGTCAAGTAAGGGCTCTTCCTCTGGGGAAAGCTGACCAGCCCAAGAAGAAAGACTACTGACACCAGGGCTTCTGGGGGAAAACAACAACAACAACGACAACAACAACAACAACAACAAAAATCCCAGAGACCCACCCAGATATCTCCAGTAAAGCTCCAAGTGAGTAAGCTTCACTCTCAGGCTCTTAATCCTGAGCAGAAAAGCAGGGATTTCAGATATCTCAAGAAAGCCTCTCGCAAGGAAGATAGATACCACACACTCAAAAAACAAAGAGAAACAAAAAAGCATTTTGGAGGAAATAGAGCGTATACATAGAGAAAAAAATTTAAGAAAAACAATCATTAACATCCCTAGATAGATAAGATATCCCAGTCATGAAATTAAAAAAGGATCCTATAAAAACAGAAGAATTCAAACAAAAACAAAAGAACTCAACAGTTGGGTTGAAGAAACAGACTAGATACTAAAGGCAAAAACAAAAGGGAAAGACAAGAAAATTAGAAGACCAGACCAAGCAATTTGACATCCAAATAAAGGATTTCCAAAAGGAAAGAACACAGAAAATGGAAGGTATAAGTCATCAATGAAGCAAATTAAGAACACTTCCCTGAATTGATAGGAGTTTCTAGGCTGCCAAGTGTCTGGCCCAGCTGACTCGCACACCACTTATCATGTACACATTGATTACTGTTTTATTTATCTTATGTATATTAACTTGTTTAATCATCACAGCAACCCCAGAACATGGAAGCCTTTATAATTATCATTTTACAGATGATGAAACTGAGGTACAAAATGGCTAGGCAACTTGCCCTAGATCACACAGTTGGTAAGTGGCAACACCAGGATTTGAAGGCAGGCAACACAGCCCTGGAACCTGCTACACAATCCTACCACGCAGGAGGGAGAGCCACTGTAAAATTTCGGAATACACTGCAGATAATTCTAAATGATCTTTTAAAACCGGGGGTAGCTATTCTTTCCATAGTGCATACAGGGCCTCATCCTCGACCAAAACCCAAGGGGAACTACATGCAGGTTCCTGTTCCCACCTCCACACACAACTTTCTTCCCTCCAATACCCTGTCCTACAAATTTCAGTCACATCAGAAACTCTAAATTCCTATTCCTGCTTCCCAGCTCAATAAGAATACTGCTCTACACTTGGGCTCACCTCCCTGCACCAAAGCTGAAAGAAGTGTCCTCAGAGAGTAAGTCAGGGGACAATGAGACGCTCCCCTCTCATCTCAAGGATCACAGAGCCACACAGTTGCTACCCAATGCCTGACAACAGTTGCCTACTACATTTTGCCCAATTCTATAATTATGCATGGCAGGACAGTAAGTCTGAAACCAGTCCTTGTGTGCCTGAAGATATCTTTACTTGACCCTCCCATTTCAATAGTTCTAGGCTCAAAATTTTTTTCCTTCAACACTTCAATGTTATAGTCTTGCAATCCAATGTTGCTGTTGGAAAGTGAACATCAACTTGATTTTTATTGTTTTCCCTATTTTTGTTTCCTTTATATCCCCAAATAATACAGCTTTAAATTCCTGTTCCATTATGTTGCATCAGGTCTGCCTCCTCTGGTATAGGTAGGTTGACTATGTCCTTTCATTCTTCATGATACTTTTATTCTTTAGATGTGTCATGATATTTTTTAACTGGGACTTCATCAGTATTATTCCTGAGACCATGGGTTGCCTCTGCTTGGATGACTACAAAGGTGGCCCATTGAAAAGAGAGGGTCAGCTGGTGTCTTCACTGTGAGGTGGGGAGATAGAGTTAAGCGCCTCTACTGCAGGTCTCTGGGCTTAACTGCGCTTGTTTTCCTTGGCATTTCTTCTCCTTTAGATGCACTGCCTAGTTCCTCTGTATCTGAGATTGCTTTCCTGAACTGGAGTTGGGGGAGACAGCTCCGGGCCCCCCTGGCCATCTGTGGCTGCATTACAGATTTCAATGCTGAGATCAGAGTTTCAGGGAGGGAGACTGTTGGTATCAAATCATCTACTAGGTAGGACTCTGGTGTCTCGTTTTCTGTTCTGGACTGAAAACAGCAGGCAAAGTCAATGCAGAAAAATTCAACTTTGAGCATATACTCCATGTTTGCAAACACAATACACAAGACTCATTCACCTCCTGTCTGAGCTGAGATCACAGCTCCCACCCTGGACTGGCCCAAGACTCCATCTAGAGACTTCAACTTTTGTCTTCTCTCTTCTCCTCCCTTCCCATCTTCCAGCCCTCTCCTCCACTAGCCCATCATTTTCTTTAGAGTTTCTCAAAGTTTTGATACAGTTTTCAAGTCTGCATCTGGATTCATTCTGCCCTTCCATGTCTTCGCTGGAATTTCCAGATTTCAGTGCAGGGAAGGGAGCCAGTGGAATGTTTTTAGCTCATCACTTTTCATGGAAGCCAGAAGTCCACCCTCCTCAGGGATCATTCTAGGGATATTCCCATTGGACCTTCCAGCCCACTTGGGTATGCTACAGCAGGCTGTGGGAGACATAGGCCAGGCCAGCCTCACAGGAGGAATCAATGTTAGGACCTGCACTGTTAGAACACCTGGCCAGAATTACAAGTGACTGTGAAATGGGGTGGGGCATTTTCATTTTAGAAACTTCCCACCCTAACCTTAGGCAGACTGCGAAGTAGCTTAGTTCTAATGCCATACATTTCTCAAAGGAAGCAAAATATCCAAATTTCCGGTAATGATGACATGTATCCACATCTACATACTGCACAATTTTATCATGCTTGTAAGTGCCTTTATTCCATATCATTTATCTATATATCATTACAGAAATTATGAAAGTTTGTCTTCTTTAGAAAGATGAGTGGAAGACAAGTTTCTTTTCTATAGTAACAAGTCATCCTGCCCCAAAATAAATATATTTCTTTTATCAGTATAAAGTAACAGTCTCCTGCTCTACAGTCAACTCTCATCATTCACAGTAATGTTCTAAGGTCACCACAAACACTTAATTAGCAAATACTGAACCATTGCTTTTAGGGGAAACACGGGATTAGGTTCCTGAGAGCCTCTGCTCACAACATTTTCATCAATCAGTGCATATGCATATGGTTTTATGCATATTTCTGTTTAAAGACACTTTATATATATTGTTATCCATTAACAATGAACATAGCCAACAGCATTATAACTCATGCCAGAAGTAAGCTAATCTAACATGTATTTTCTTCATAAATCACATCGCAGTCTTCTTGTGTTTGGGACATTAGACAGCACTTTAACATTATATTCACAAGCCATTTCAAACAGCAAAATCACCAACAAAAAGCATACCAAGAAATGCAAAAATCAAAAAATAAAAAAAATTAAAAAAAAGCAAAAATCACGGCACTAAATAGACCATGAAAAGGACACTTGTATACAGTATGAAAGCTGGAATGAGAAGGGAGAGCTGTGCTTTGTTCCACCTCGGCTGGAAACGTGCACATCGGGTGGCTCAAATTTTTCACCGCTCTATGCATATCCATGAAAGAACCACCCTAAGTACTGCTTCGGGGGTTACCAATAAATTTTAGCAAGTAGGAGAATTTGCAAATATGGAATCTTGAATAATGAGGGTTGACAATATTATCAGTGCTTGCATACTGATGGGGAAAAAAAAAAAACCTTTTGTTAAAGGAAAGGAGTCTGTAAAATGCCATGTAAAGAGTATTTTGTTGACCTTGGTATACCCTTCACCCTCCCACCTTCACAAACAAACCTCTTGATTAATTAAGAAATGTTTCGTGCAATCTGCAGCAATTTAGAGTCTACTAACATTTTATGCCGATCTGGTGGGTGTCTAGTAAAGAGAGCTCCAAAGCCTGTAGCAGGTAATCCAGCGTCCCTGGAAACAAGACAACAGTTTTTAGAAAACATGTCAGACTGATATTTATAAACTTTCAAAGCCATACAAAACTAATTTGGGAGCTGAATTTTTTTATCCTGTTTTTCATTTTGCATTTTAATACCAGTGTAGTTAACATACAGTGTTATATCAGTTTCAGGTGTACAATATAGTGAGTGATTCAGCAGTTCCATACAAAGAAAGTACTATTTAGATTGCAGTTGACTAATAATCTAGCTATTCAGGCTGCTGAGACAGGGAGTGACAGTAGTAAAAGTATGACTTTAGGTATGATTGATCAAACAAATAATGATGTTTGGTATTGAGAAATGGCGCGGTTTTATATTAATAATTACAGTAATAAAATTGATAGTACCTATAATTGAGGATATACCTGTTAAATAGGGGGGAAAATCGGTCAACAGAAGCTCCTGCGTGAACTAGGTTACCAGCTGGAGGTGGGTACAGTTCCCCTTGCTCAAGCAATAACAAGCCAAGCACCTGCTTCAACTGTTGATTATGTGAGTGAGAATAACCATGATGGTGAGAGCAGTCGGAAACTGATTTACTTGAGAAAATGCTGTATCGGGAGCACCAGTTATTAACAGGATTGGTCAGTCTCTGAATCCTCCCTCCAATTATAACTTGTATAACCATGAAGAAAATTAATACGAATGCATAGGTGGTTACAGCTGAGGCTGTAGTGGTTGTAGTGGTGTAATGTACAGCTGAGGTGGTTACAGCTGAGGCTGAATTTTTATGAATTTTTACGATTTTCCCCCCTATTTAACAGGTATATCCTCAATTATAGGTACTATCAATTTTATTACTGTAATTATTAATATAAAACCGCAAGCCATTTCTCAATACCAAACACCATTATTTGTTTGATCAATCATACCTAAAGTCATACTTTCTTAAAGGTTATTCATGTTTGCAACTTTCATGCACTTTGCAAAATAAAATGCCCCAATGAGTAAATGAAAAATTCAGCATTTTGTCATTGTTTTGACTGTATTTACCAACAATTACAACATAAGACAAGATGAATGGAAAGACTTTTCCATGGAAAGACTCTGTGCCAAGCTGCAGGACTACAGATATGAGTAAGAAAGAGTTCCTACCCTCAAAGAACTATTTCAGGGGAAAGACACATACATATAAATAACTAGAATGTAAGTCCAACAGTTACTCAGGACATAAACAAAATGCTCAGAGGGCAAGAACATAAGAGCAATTAATCCTGATCGATGACAGCTTGCCTAATTGCTTGTCAGGCAATATTTCTATGTACATTTCATACTTCTTTTCACCTAAACTTCAGAGCAACCTACGAAGTAGATACTTTTATAATACCCATTTTATAGGTTGACAAGCTGAAGATTATAGACACTATTTCACAAGTAAATTGCGAAGTTGGTGTTCCAATCTAAACAGTCAGACCACCGACCAGAAAAAAATGCATAAAGAGGAAGTAACATTTTAGCTGGACCCAGAATGGGTAATGCTGATTGGCAAACGATTGAGGGAAAGGGAATTCCAGACAGAGGGAATGGCATGAACAGAAAGCATGGAAGCTTGAGATATGTTCATTGTGATTGATGCATCCCTGTAACTTGTAGCTGGGGCTGCTACACCTCCTCACTACTCATACAAATCCTCTCCTACATGTGTATGTTCTATAAGCAAAGGAAAGTAGTAAGAATACCTTTCAATAATCCCAGAGCTCAATGTCTTGTCATTCAATAAAGCCTTCCTCTTTATTTTAGCCAATTCTCTGTTTAAATAAACTTGTGCCATTTGTTCATGTGCTTCTGATATCCAAATCTGGAAAAAATGGAAGCCACATATAAGGAAAACACACACATTGCCAAAAATGATGAGTTATTAAAATGTTGTTGTTGAAGTACATTCTAATTTTAATTATTGATGCTGTTGACATTGAAAAATAAGTACTATCTCATAGCAGTTCAACTAGTTCATCAAAAGTATGTGAAAGTGGCATTTCCTTACTATGCGTTATTGGAAAATAAAAAATCAAGTCAGTTGTTTCTATGAAATGCATTCAACTAAATACTAACTCTACATGCTTTCTACTTTCTTCTCAAGGTTAGTATGTTTTAATTTCCCTAAATCAGAAAATGTTTGTAGCAATCACTTTGTAAATCACATCGGACTCAGATACCAGCAGCACCACCACCATCATCCATTCATTCTCCATCAGAGGATGACTCAATAAATTATCAAGCAGTTATTACTACAAGAAAGACTTGCAAATGGTAAGATGTACTCAAACCAACTGAAGAAGCATCATGAGTAACATTTAGGGAATCTTACAAACAAAAA
>CM052892.1:70644196-70666536 GCA_028534135.1 Potos flavus
TCATGTAAATACAAATCAAAACCACAGTGAGATACCACCTCACACCAGTCAGAATGGCTAAAATTAACAAGTCAGGAAACGACAGATGTTGGCGAGGATGCAGAGAAAGGGGAACCCTCCTACACTGTTGGTGGGAATGCAAGCTGATGCAGCCACTCTAGAAAACAGTATGGAGGTTCCTCAAAAAGTTGAAAATAGAGCTATCCTACAATCACCCAGCAATCACACTACTGGATATTTACCCTAAAGATACAAATGTAGTGATCCAAAGGGGCACGTGCACCCGAATGTTTATAGCAGCAATGTCTATCATAGCCAAACTATGGAAAGAACCTAGATGTCCATCAACGGATGAATGGATAAAGAAGCTATGGTATATATATACAATGGAATACTATGCAGCCATCAGGAGAAACGAAATCTTGCCATTCGCAACGACATGGATGGAACTAGAGGGTATTATGCTAAGCGAAATAAGTCAATCAGAGAAAGAAAATTATCATATGATCTCTCTGATATGAAAAATTTGAGAGGCAGGGCGAGGGGTCATGGGGGGTGGGGGGAAATGAAACAAGATGGGATCAGGAGGGAGACAAACCATAAGAGACTCTTAAACTCATGAAACAAACTGAGGGTTGCTGTGGGGGAGGAGGGTAGGGATAGGGTGGCTAGGTTATGGACATTGGGGAGGGTATGTGCTATGGTAAGTGCTGTGAAATGTGTAAGCCTGATGATTCACAGACATGTACCCCTGGGGCAAATAATACATTACATGTTAATAAAAAAAAAATTAGATACGAAAAAAAAAGTGGGGATTTGGAACAAAACCTTTATCTCTGCTCCACCTTTCACATTTTTTTCTTTATAATTATGCATTAATGAATCCGCCTTCTCATTAAATTAGAAGTATCTTAGATACAGGAATTAGTCTTTATTCATCTTTGTGATCTCAGTGCCTAGCATAGTCTAACACATTATAAATGCTCCTTAAATCTTCACTGATTGATTGATTGAATGTTCTTACATTGTGTTACTGTCACCTTAATATAAATGTTGAAAGCAGAGGCTTTCAAATGTGTCCATAAAAATAAAGAGCATCCCAGCTCATTCTGCAAAAGCACACATAAAGAAGGAATGATTATGCATATAGAGATGCTAGTCCTTTGCAACAAAAACTTGTCTCCAGAGGAATTATAAATCTACTTGCTGAATGGGAAAGCTCTCAACATACATATGCATAATACTGATTGCAACGAGGGTGTGAATCTGAGCAATATCTGACATGAGAACAATGAAAATCCCAGCCCTTCTAGCTTCTAGTTACTTGACGAGAGACACATTTTCTTTGCGGATTTCAAAGATGTTAAAAATGTTTAGTTAAGACTCCAGATGGAAGAATATATTAATTTTAAATTTTTAGAATTATTAATGTAGTTCACAACTACTCTGTCAGTTATTGTATTTTCTGATATAAATCTAACCCACATGAGAAGAGAAAGATATCTTTTCTATTAGGTTTTATAAACATCAGCTACCGAGAACTTTAAAAGAAAATTACCCTAGAGAGTCAGCTCTATTTCCTGACACCTCAGAAGCATAAAACCAATAGAATCAAAGGCTACAGAGAAACATTTGACAATGCTCTTTAAGGATTTCATGGGAAAATGATTTACATGCCAAGGTAATATTATTTTAGTGCCACATTCATCAAATTGACAAATGAAGAGTTTTAGATGTATTTGCAGAGTCATAAGGAAAATCTTATGTCCTTGGGAGAAACGGTGACATATCAAACTTATGAAGAGGGACTTTGGTTTTCAATGTCTCATGCTCTATGTGATTTGTGCATCTATAACCTGAAACCACAGAATTTGAATCCTAAATTGCACTCAAAAGAAAACCATTTGACAGAGGCTGGTACGTGAAGTCATTTTCTTCACGGCCATATATTGAGGGCCATGTAAATAAGACCCATCATTATTAAGGATTTTCTTCATAGAAAATCTTCAGAAACAGGGGGCCCTATGGAGAATATTGGGAGGAAATAAAAAAGAATATAGTAGTGGGAGCCTGTGTCTAAACAGTTTAAATGTTAAATAAATGTTGTCTGAGAACTGCCAAACACACGACTTTGAAAACAGCTGAAGGGACATGTATTAGACAGGGTGATACTATAATTGATTAATCTACCTGGAACACTTTCAGAGGGAAATGAGGTACTAAGTATCCTGGGAGTGGTGAAAACCAGGACTGTCCTAGTCAAATCAGGATCAGGACATTCCATTATTCCATGTTTCGACAATTGGATCTCAATGATCTTAAAATCCTAGGATGTTTCTCAGGGCTTCTTTGATTCTCCCCTCCAGAATCAACTTAAATCAACTGGCCAAAGACACTCTGGGACGAGTAAACGAATAAGACTAAAGAGAAACAGAGTTTTTTCAGTCCAAAGAAAACCTTAACAGTATATCCTTCATGAATGGCATGAAGACCAGTTTGTCCCCCTGCAAAACGAAAAGCAAACATCTGATTACTTGTATGAGCTCCTTCCCTGTAGTCTTAATATGACCAGTTGAAATAATTTGAATTAACTCTTCTAGAATAATACCAAAAGATCATATTGGCCCATTTTAATGCACACTTCTGCGAACCCATGAGCAATGCATATTGACTAGATGTTACAAAGTTCTTTGGTTTCAAAGCAATTCATTTCATTCACATTGGAAACAAATGAACAAGCCATTCTTCATAAATATAATCTAAAGTTTAAATATTCTTCCATTATGAACATAGTTATACAAGTGAGCATTTTCCCCATGTCTTCCTAGAAATCATTCAAAAGCAACAAAGGAAATGGAAAAATTAAAAGCAAACTAAATTTTTGGCAAAGTCAGAAGTTATAATTCCCAGATCACACTGTGTGCAAGGGCTCCCATATGCAGCCAAGATCCATCCGAAGACAAGTAGAACCAAAGAATTTGTCAAAGACAAGTGGAAGAAGTGAAGATAAGAGACTGTAGGGAGAGTGCGCCTGGGTGGTTCAGTGGGTTAAGCCTCTGCCTTCGGCTCAGGTCATGATCTCAGGGTTCTGGGATCGAGCCCCGCATTGGGCTCTCTGCTCAGCGGTGAGCCTGCTTCACCCCCCTCTCTCTGCCTGCCTCTCTGCCTACTTGTGATCCCTCTCTCTCTGTCAAATAAATAAATAAAATCTTAAAAAAAAAAAAAAAAAGAGACTGTAGGGAGAAATCTCACTAACGAGACTGGTCAGAGTTGGGAACTCTTAGAGTGACAGCCAAATTATATTTCCATGGTTATGCAAATAAATTCACTGAAAATAATGGAAAATGCTCAATAAAATATATCATTTTTAAACCCCAACATATTAAAAGTATTTAAAAGCTGAAAATCCAGTGGGGGAATTTCCAGGTCAATTTTTGGATGAAAGCCTGTAACCAAAGAGTTAACCAGATTTTCAAAACACCCAGTCTATTGATGCCTTCAAAGTGTTTGCCAACACCGCTCAAGGGCGATGACTTCAGGGGCAGAACAACAAAAAATCTAGCCCTAGAATCCACCTAGGAGTGAGTTTTATAAGAAAGTCTTACATATGTAATAGACATTGTGCTCACCAATATTATTTCTCCTTCTTTCCTGGGAATACGAAAGGTTAAAATTCCCAGCTCTCTTGCAGTTAGTGGGGCCATTTGACTAGTTCTGGATAACAAAATAAATATGAGCAGAAAAAATATATGTCCTTTCTGTGACAGTGAAAGCTCTTGTATAATTCTCAATTCTTTCTTCCCCTGACAGAGCAGTCAATGACTTTCTCGAGGATAGAGCCTGAATCAACCTGAATCCCAGAGTATCTATGTGGAGGAACGCCTGCTCTCCACCAAAAACTTACAGTTGACTTTGTGTGAGCAGGAAATAAACCTTTATGTGTTAAGCCACTGAGATTCGGGAGGCTGTTATCACAGATTAAGTTTAGCAGAAATCAGTACCAGAAGTGGGGTGGGTGCTACTGTAACAAAACTGGAAAGTATATGGCATTGGCTAAAAGCCAGGCAAAGACAAGAGGAAGCTGGTATTGCAGAGTGGAAAGGCAAAACATTTCATGACCACAGTAGGCAAAGAGTCAACTCATGTATCTAGTGAGACCGAGAAAGAGATTGGGAAAAAGTTCACGAATTCCATGTATGAACTGCAAATGTTTTTTTTCCAATGCATTTATAAAAGAGAGAGAGGTAAATTCAGTTAATTGGCTGCTTTACAAGGAGGTAAAGGGAAATGAGAGGAGTCCTGAAATTTGGGGACTGAAATGTTAGAAGAGCGAGCAACTTCTAGATCTCAAACAGTAGGAGAGAAAACTCAAGAAAGATCTTTTTGAGACAAATTTCTATCAAAGCTGAGCCTTGCAGCAAAGTTCATCCCATTGTTAGATGTTCTCAATGAATTAAGCTGCATTCAGCAAACATCAGCCTAAGGAGATAGTCAAACAGAAATTCCAAAGGGTTTCTGATTTCTATAACTACAGCAGTCTCAAAGTGATATTCAAGGTATTTATTTTAGGAGAAAAAGTAAAGAAAAATAGCAGAACTTCATCTAGAAAGAATTGAGAGCGAGGTTATTACCAGTTGAAATTGACTGAATTCAAACAAATAAGCTTATGAAGTTCTTAAAAATTATTCTTCCAAATAAGCCAGGAGTCTGAATTTAAAATCCTTTAACTGTTCGGTACTTAAAATATTCTTTGAGAGGCCCCTGGGTGGCTCAGTAGGTTAAGCATCCAATTCTTGGTGTGGTTCAGGTCATGATCTCAAGGCTTGTGGTATAGAGCCTTCCCCCCTCTTCGAGCTCCGCATTCAGCAGGGAACCTGCTTGAGAATCTCTCATCTCCTTCTGCTCCTCCCTCTTCCCTGAGAGCTCTCTCTCGCTAAAATAAATAAATAAATCTTTTTAAAAATGTATACTTTGGCCCCCAAACTTTTGAAACTAGGAAATGAACTGAGAAAGCCCAACAGTTCACAGGAGGACATAGTCTACAACATCCATTGTAGATGTGGTCAAGAATAATAGAAAAGACCACACACAGAGCAGAGTCAAGGACCACAGAGAACAATGGGAAAGGAAGCTGCTTCCAGAAAGCAGAATGGGGGTCTAACAAAGAACATTCCTGACATGAGGGTAGGGCTCTGTGTGCGGACAGAATGACCGTGGACAAATGACAGTCCTATCACTTCTATCCTTCTTCTTTCTGAGCATAAGTGCTTATTGCAGTTATCTTGTCCCTGTCCCACCATTGTGCATTGAGAAGAAAATTTGTCCCTTTCCTTCATGGTTTTCTGAATCACACAGAGCTACATCTAGTCTACAGCTACACATAGTAGAGAGACAACAGCATAACATGTGGAGATCCTGAAATTTGAACTGTGACTGGATAGAATTTGGGTCATTATCCTTGAATAAATAGGTGGACGTAGTCTGCACATGGGAGTGTGAAGTCAATATTTGGTGACCTGCCTAAATACAACTTAAAGTGCACATGGAACTTTTATAAAAATTAAGAAAAAATATTTTAATATGTTTGAAAGATATAAATGACAATTCAATAACACTAAATATTTATAACACACTTTTAAAGAGATCCTTCTTCAATCTGAACATAAACACTTCGAAGATCAAAGATCAATACAAACTTAAATTGTTGAATTTCTAAAAACTACCAATAAATTGAAATACTACTTATAGGAATCCATAAGATATAGCTATAGCAGTACCCAGAAAGAAATTCTAAGCTTTAAGTACTTATATCAGTAAAAATGAAATAATGAAAATAAGTAAAACAGCTAATTCAAAAACATAGAAAAAAAAACAAGCAAGCCAAAAGAATCCAGAATGACATAATAATTCAAGATAAAAGTGTAGTTAAATGAAGAATTAAATAAGTTAGAAAACAGAATAAATGAATAAGTAAGCAAAATAGACACATCTAAAAAATCAAGAAAAAGGGCAAGGGAGATATAAACAGAGTAGAGGGATATATTATCCACACTGTGGATTATTATTAGGCAATAAAAAGAAATGAACTATTGATACTTGCTACAACATGGGTGAAACGTGAAAACATTATGCCAAGTAAAAGAAACCAGTCACATAGGACCATATATTATTTTATTTCATTCATATGAAATGTCTAGAATAGGCAAATCTATAGAGACAGAAAGTAGGTTAGTGGTTCCTAGAGCTTAAAGGTGGAGGGGATAGAGGATGAATACCCAACTTTTGCATCAACATGGATGGGACTGGAAGAGATTATGCTGAGTGAAATAAGTCAAGCAGAGAAAGTCAATTATTATATGGTTTCACTTACTTGTGGAACATAAGGAATAACATGGAGGACATTAGGAAAAGGAAAGGAAAAGTGAAGGGGGGACTTGGAGGGGGAGATGAACCAGGAGAGATTGTGGACTCGAGAAACAAACTGAGGCTTTTAGAGGGGAGGAGGGTGGGGGGATGTGTGAGCCTGGTGGTGGGTATTAAGGAGGGCACATGTTGCATGGAGCACTGGGTGTTATACGTAAACAATGAATCTTGAAACACTACATCAAAAACTAATGATGTATTGTATGGTGACTAACATAACACACACACACACACAAAGACAAAGAAAAAGACAAAAAAAAAAGGAGTAACAGCTAAAAGGAACAAGATTTCTTTTTACGTTAATTAAAATGTTCTAAAATCAATTGTGTTGGGGCACCTGGGTGGCTTAGTCATTAAGCATCTGTCTTTGGCTCAGGTCATGATCCCAGGACCCTGGGATCCAGCTCTCACTGGGCTCCCTGCTCAGCGGTGAGCCTGCTTCTCCCTCTTCCACTCCCCCTGTTTGTGTTCCCTCTCTCGCTATCTCTCTCTGTCAAATAAATTAACAAAATCTTTTAAAAATAAATAAATAAATAAAAATAAAATAAAATAAAATCAATTGTGTTAATAGATGGACAACTTTTTAAAAAATATTTTATTTTATTTATTTATTTGAGAGAGAGAGTGAGAGAGCACGAGCAGGGGAGAAAGCAGCAGCCTCCCTGTTGAGCAGGGAGCCCAATGTGGGGCTCGATCCCAGGACCCTGGGATCATGACCTGAGCTGAAGGCAGATGCTTATCTGACTGAACCACACAGGTACCCAATGATAGATGTGCAACTTGGTCAATAAACTGAAAGCCATTGAATTATACACCTTAGAAGGATGATATGTATAGTATGTGAGTTGCATCTTTTTTTTTTTTTTAAAGACTTTATTTATTTATTTGACAGAGAGAGAGAGATCACAAGCAGGCAGAGAGGCAGGTGGAGAGGGGGAAGCAGGCTCCCTGCTGAGCAGAGAACCCGATTCGGGGCTCGATCCCAGGACCCTAAGACCATGACCTGAGCCGAAGGTAGAGGCTTTAACCCACTGAGCCACCCAGGCGCCCCTGTGAGTTGCATCTTAATAAGGTTGTTAAGAATAGGAATAACCATCAAAATAGAAGAAAAATTTTAAAAGCAGTAAAGACTACTTTCCATAACTCTATGCAAATATATTTGGAAAGCTAGATGGCACACATAACCTTTTTTTTGAAGGTTTTGAAGGTTTTGAAGGTTGAAGGTTTTGAAAAGCTGTTTGCTAAAATTGTCCTCAGTAGAGACAGAAAGTCTAAATAGACAATTCCCAAAGAAGAAACAGAGAAAGGTGTCAAGGAAAAAAAAGAGACTTTTCCATCAAACAGTACCATGCCCAGATGATTTTATTATGGAAGGAAATTTCTTATTTGTACCTTAATGTCTAGCAGGATGTTTGACATGCCTTGATCTCCTTAGGTGTCAGAGGTACAAGGGCATAGATAGGGTTGAGAAGACCTATGGCGGATCACATTACATTCATTACATTCATTTTGACATAAGTGTAAAACAACCATAGGTAGCTTTTCCAAATTATTTATATTTATTGTAAGATTGTTTAACATACAGGGGAGCCTGAGTGGCTGAGTCAGTTAAGTGACCGACTCTTGATTTCAGCTCATGATCTCAGGGTTGCGAGATCAAGCCTCATGTCAGTCTCCATGCTCAGTGGGGCATTAACTTGAGATTCTCTCTCTCCCTCTCCCTTTGCCCCTCCCCCTAATCTCTCTCTCTCATAAATAAATCTTTAAAAAAAAAGATTGTTTAACATACAAAATAATACAATTTAAAAAACACGCAATCTATCCAGACTAGATTTCTCTACTAAATCACACTTCTTTCAAGATCTAGAAAGAAGACCACAATATGTTAAGCTATAGGAAATTACCTTCAATGAGATTTTGGTCACTTTGTCAGTGTGCACCCCTACAACGAGAGCAGGTGCCACTAAGTTCTGAAAGCTCAGGATTATCATGCAGTAATAAGTAGAGAATTCCTTTTATGTGACTATCTATTAGGAGGTTTGCTGTTCACACCCTTGCTATGAATGACCATATGTAAATTAGCTAACCTGAATGTGTTGGCCTTAGATATATATTAGCTCTGTTGTCCCCACGCATCTGGCCATAGAGTTATGGATATGTAACCCAGGCATCATATAGACAGATGATTAAATGCTATTAAGATGCTGTGGCCCATCCTAGAACTAAAAGTCACAATTCTTGTAATCACACATTTGACATCACCAGAGACTGGTAATAATGCAATCAAAACTGCCCACACCTATTACCAAACACTCCAGTGGAAGGGGTAGTAATGCTTTCAGTAGACAACTAACTAATGCGCCATCTTTAGTTCTCCACGTGAACCCTAGGAGCTTGAAAAGCCTCCTCTAGAAAACTTGACCTGATCCAGTAGGCTTCCTTCTTAACTGGTAATCAACCACTCCATGAATATAATGACCTGATTCGTTCTCTTGCTTCCTTAGGCTAGGGCAAGCTGAGTATCTGTCACTTGTAATCAAAAGTCCGACCAGTACACACAGAAAATAGTACCAATAGGTGGCTTCCCTGGCCAACTCAGAGTAGTTTATCTAATAATACTACCTTTAGTGGTATTAAAACACTTGAGCCCACGGTGCCTGGGTGGCTCAGTTGGTTAAGTGTCCAACTCTTGATCTTGGCTCGGGTCTTGATCTCAGGGTTGTGAGTTCAAGCCCCACGTTCACCTCCATGCTTGGTGTGGAGCTTACATAACAACAACAACAACAAAACCTTGAGCCCTGAGCCTGGTTATCAGAGTCCAGCATACCTCACCTTTTCAAAATGTCACTCGGCCTCACATTCTTCTTACCTCCTCCCTCATGCCCCACACCCTTACCTCTCATGCGGAGTGGTCTTTGGTGGCTCCTATGGCCCAGGTGGGAGATGGTCCCAAGAGTAAGCAGACAGTAGGCTCAGGCAGAGCCACTTGTATACAGCAGTGGTCTTTCCTAATCCAAGTGCATGTACATGTGGAAATGCCTATCCCGTAACAACCTACCTTACCTGCAAGCAAAACTTGCAAGATGCTTTATTTCGGCCGCCAGTTAAGCAAAACCTCACATAAAGGTCAAGGCACAAGAATTCTATAACTACCAGTTTTGGGGAAGAGAATTTGATTGAAATTTCATAAAAGAGAAAAGCATTGAAAGAAAAATTCAGTCAGGGCAAAAGGATGCAGTGTGTCCTGGATTTCATCTCAAAAATAGAAAATAAGGTGCTTCCCCCCAAAACTACTACATTCAAAGTCATTTGTGGATATGTGCGTATGTTGAGGAACAAGAATGTAGAACTAGATTAAAAATAACTGTGGCGTAGGATCTACCATTATAGGACTGAGACAAGAATGAAAGGCTGGTTAATCCGAATGAATGTGAATAACATCATCCTTTTTACCCAACATAAAACTAGCAATTAAAAAGATATTTTAAAAAGACTCATAATAAACCATGAAGAGTGACTCAGACTCTAAAAGAGATGAAGCACTGTGTCTACATTCTGATCATTTAGAGAATGTTTGCTTCAGGGGAAAAGCTGTAGCAAATGATACCAAATTTTTAAAAGTAATTTTACTTTATTCCTATTATGAAGATAATAAATGTTCATTATGGAAAGTGTAGAAGTGGCAAAGAGGAAAAAAGAAAAAGACAAATAATCCACAAATCTACCTACTATCCAGTAATAACTATTTTGTGTTATGGTGAATGTCCTTTCAATCTGTCTTCAATGCATTTCGACATACACTTTTAACAAAGGAATTTATCACATCTGGTTTTTGTTTTTGTTTTTTTACCTATAGTGAGACTGTACTTTGAAATATTCATCTTTTTACTTTTCTTTGCTTAACTCTGTAAGATAACCTTTGCTTTAATAAATCAGAGGCATCCACATTAGTCTTGGGAAGATTTAGGATAGTTTTGACAGGAAAATGAAGGAAAATAAGACTGGCTCATTAACTTCTAACAAAATGAAATTTTTGAGTTCTAAGTAAGATATTTATCTTGAAAGTCACTGTGGAGAAATAAAACGATGAAATTTCTTAAGCTGCTCTTAACAAGACTCAGAAGCTCCCAAACACAGCTCAGATAGGGTGATCCTACAATTTATCTTTTTTAGCAGATCACTTTAGAAAGTGAAAGAAATGGCTTTGAGTAATTCTCAGGCCAATGGGAGTGAACTCTCCTGGGCAAACTCCGCGTGCACACACCCTCTCCACAGGGTATTTGACGGAAGCTGCCACACTGCCGCCGCAGGGTTGCTGTGTTGAGGGATGAGGTGTCCCTGCCACAGGGGCTGCAGGGTGACCAGCCTAAGTCACGGGCGTGGGAGGATAAGCATAGCATGGGGATCTGTAGTGCCAGCAAGAGTCAAAGTGGAACTAGGTCCGTAAGCGGAGACATCGGTCCTCAACAAACAAAGTGAATTAGTCACAAATTCACCAGAAGCAGCACCAGAAGTTGGACAAAGGATGACGTGAGCAAGAACAAGGACCCACACATAATCTGGGGGCCTCACTCCCCACCACCAAAATAACATACGTCAGTCCCTCACACACACAGATGCCACTGGGGAAAGGAGAGTGTGGAGGATGAAGGACTCCGAAATAGTGGGCACCGTTCTGAAAGAGACTATTTTAAATTAAAACAAGCTGTTTAAACTTGAAGAAACAGATACCCTTTAGTTGGCAAGTTTGAATTTTTTCCTAGTAACTAACAATTGAAAAGCCATGAGGATCCATTTTAGAAAATATATTTCATATATGCATCTGAGTTGTGTGCAAATTTCTAATTCTGGTACCCACTCAATGGTGAATATATTTGCATGTCATTGGTCTACTATTACATCATCTCAAATGGTCACGTGATATTATAATTTAGAATTGTTTTTTTAAGGATGAGTTAAGAAATAATATCTCTTTAAAATATGAATTCATTTGTCCCTATATAAACTCAAAATCTTCTTAGTACCTGTCAGTCCCTGATAAGTTAGGCACTGCAAGTAGGAAGAGCACAAGTTTAGCTCCCAATTTTAAATTCTTCACCATTCCAATCAGAAGAAGAGTACCTTGTACTCCTCTAAGCTCACTTATACAGAGGTGAGCAAACACGCTTCAGTGTCGTCCTGTTAGATCAGGATCATGGCTATGAGAATCTATTCTGGTTTTATTATGAATTTTGCCATCCTATAGACTTTTACCTCTGGGCCCTTCTAAACCATAAAATAGAGGGTCCCAACCCAGTGCCTTTTGGGTTTCTATGTATGTTCATTCTATCTGCTCATTTGTTCATTTCTTTGATGAATGTTAATTGAGCACCCACTGTGTTCCTACCCCTTGCCCTGAGGCTTGCTCTTCTCACTTCTCATTATTGACCAAAAAAGCCTTTTTAAAGGCTCTTCTCTCTTCTTTCCACAGTCTATGCTCATGCATGGAAACCACATAAGCAAACTTATTTAAAATGTACATAAAATAGGAGTTAATAAGCATTCTGTTGAGGGCCTGAGCTGTTAAAGGTAGGAGGATGGAGGTTGGTGGAAGGGGAAGCATTTATGGATTTCAAAAAAGAGGCAGGCTGCACCATGTGGTAACTAAAGGGCTTTTTGATTTGCCTTTTCATCCTGCTTTGTGAGTGTGTATTGGAGATGTGAGGAGAAGGATGCTGGCTACAGAAGGTCTGTGTCACCCTAGCTTGGCTCTGAGTCATGTGAAGAACTCCAAATACTGCCGGGTTAGTCCCCAAGAAAGTTGCTGATTAAATACAGGAAGAATGATTGCATTTTCTAATAAATGCATCTCTATTTTCTTTCTAAGTACACTAATGATATCTTGTGGGCTTGAAAGCGGGTTCTCCTCTGATCATGGAGTACCTTAAATATACATGAACTCCCTGTTCAGACAGCACAATAGAGTGTAAGTCTGAAAAGCATCACAGAAAGCTCTTTAATTTCTTTCTCCAACCCAAATGATCTTCTGTAGAAATCTGTAAAACTATGAACTTCCCTACCCCACAATTAACACTGCATTTTATTTTTCTTCCTTTTTTTCCCTTTCTCTTTCTGTTTTCTTATTATGGGGGGGGGGAGGGCAGGAGGTGAGGAAGGGAAGAGTAAAATGCCCAGGCTCTTTAATTAGGGCTTAGACAGGGGAGAAAAGTAATTGAAATATACATAAAATTAACCTGCGCTCTTAAAACTCTAGGTGTCACCATGGAGACCAGAGCATGAACTGTCTCCATGGAGACTCGAATGAATTTTTGGGCTTTAAATTATCATCACTTATTACCTGATGTCAATTTGGGCAATGAAGAGATGAGTTAAAATACGTATATAAAAATATAAGAAGTAGCCTCACATCAGGGAATTTATTAAGGCGAAATCCAGTTGTTCTTTTTCTTAGTATTCCATTATTCCAAGGAATGGGAAGATACTCCAAGAGAAGATTTCCCCCCAACTCAGAATTTCTTATGGAATCATCTAATGATATAGCTTTACAAATGTTACAGGAATGAAGAGAGAAAAATAATTTCTAGAAAAGGCCTCTCTCATTCAGAAGCGTCAGTGTGACGCAGGTGATAAAGCGCTGTCCATCATTCCAGCTGTAAGGAAGAAATGGTACCCAGGCAACGTCTTATTCCAGTATGGCACCAGAGACACTTTTAACATGACCATTCTGTGCATATCATTTTATCAGATCTACTATATACAACTGTTTTTAATATGTGGAGTGAAGTCAGACAGACTTGTATTACATGCAACATGAAGAGAAACACAGAAATCACGTAAACGTTTAAACTATATAAGCAGAGGCAAATTAGAATTTTTCCCAGTTACAGGTTCTACCTTGCAAACCTAGAGGTACAGTCATTTAATTGATCAAATACTCAGTTGAGAGGCCACTTGAATGGTATATCATAGATAGTAAGTATTCATCGATTAAATAAAAATCACTCATAAAAGATAAAAATTTAATAAGAGTTTTAATATATAATAAAATAAGTCAATAGAAAAGCAAACAATGATGACCAGAATGCTTAGAAACAAAATAGTTGATCAGATTATTCATTTGGAAGTTTATATTAGAAATTTGAACTTTATGTCTTTTTTTTTAAAGACAGATTTTGGAGACTGCTTGGATATGGAAGGGAAGCAAGGGTGCCAACCGCACATCCAGCTCAAAGAAATCAAGTATTTCTCACATTTTATGATCAGGTCTCATTATTTAAGTTGTTATATTCTATAAAGTTGTCACAAATAATTAGCAAATACTGAACCGCTGCTCCTAGGGGGAAGAAAGAAGTAGGTTCCTATGAGCCTCTGCTCACATTTTCATTGACCAATCAATATATAACCTGCTTTTATGTATGTTTCTGTTTAAATATACCTTATTTAATATCTTCTGCTGATTCATTCACATTAAACTCACAGCCAACAGCACTGTAACTCATGCCTGAATGAAGCTTATGCGACATATATGTCCTCTACAAGATACATCACTTCTTCCCTTCTTGCACACAACACGAGATAGCACTCCAGAGGGATGGGGGCTATATCAACAATGAAATCACCAATGAAAAGCACAAAAATGCTAAATAGATCATGAAAAAAAAAAAAAAACCCTACTTGTTTATAGTATGAGAGCTGAAACAAAAACGTAGAGTGTCACTTTGATCTCAACCAGGAGTGTAGAGAGGGTGTGGGGGGGGGGGAGTGACTAAAAAACTTTGCTTCTCCACACATGTCCATAAATGACCATGAAACTGCCTTGAGTATTGATTTGGGACTATAAATACATTTTACCAAGTAGGCAAATTCACAAATACAGAATCCACAAATAATGAGGATCAACTCTACTTGCAGACTATATTTCTATTTCCCTATGAGGTTGCTTCTTACTATTCCATTGCACTTGCCTGTGAATGCAATGTTCTCTTTTGTGTATCTATAGAGCTCCTATTCTTCCTTCTAAACCCTGCTCAGGAAACCACACATACACACAAACCTCTTCCTGTTACCTTTACCTTTTATACTCATCTCCATTTTGTACAAATCAGATTATTCTGAATTTAATGGCATTCTCCTTTACAGATCTATGAAGTTCCTTGAGGTCCATGACCATGTCCTAATACATGTATATAACCTTTACTGTGCTAAGTGCCAGGCTACATGTTAAAAGGTGCTTCACATACAATACCATGTTTAATCTTACAATAGTCCTAGCATCCCCATTTTACAGTTGCAGAAACAGAGGCCTAGAGCAGTCATGTGACTTGGACTCTATTCCAACCTAGAGTCCAAGTGTTCAACCATTATATTACCCTAAAAGATTAGTATTAGCTACCATATATTTTTGACTGCTTACTAAGTACAGGCATGGTGTTAAATGCTTTAGACAAATTAACTCACTGAATCGACTTTATCTGTCTCTGTGTCTCCAACACATAGCAAAGTGCATGACATATGAATGTTGAATTTATTTCTTCCTGTTCCCAAACGTTTTTTCTAAAATTAACAGCATAAGAACTCTCTACATTTTCAGCAGTGACCAGAATGACCATGTTAGATCACACTTCTCCCCCACCAAATTCCTCATCTCCTTCTCATGTATGTTCTTCTGCGGTTTTGCTATTGATGTCCACAAGTCATGGCAGGGCAGAAGAGAGCAGAAACACTGTCCACTTGAAAAAGGTCTTTAACAGTAATTTCTAATAGTGATTTACATTATGACCTACATCTTTATAGAGTAACGAAATCATGGAAGAGCTAAGTGTTTTGGCTTGAGGTCTATGAGGGAACCCCTGTATGAGGCTAAAAGAGGATTTTCTACTTCACAATAGAGCTTTGGATTCCAAATCTATCTAGCCTCTCACATTGAGTTCAAAATAGGCAGAGAGACAGTTTCAGGGATAAGAATTAGAAGTAGGGGAGTGGGCTTGTAGGAAAAGTGGGTAGGCTGTAGAAAGTTTGCAAGACAGAAGCTGCAGGGTTCACATACATTAGATGAATCAGTGGGATCGAGGAGAGTTTAGACAAATTAACTCATCTCCCTCCTGCTGTCCCCTAGTGGACCCTTCCTTTTATAAGTAATGTAATCTCAGAAATGTGATTTCTAGGCCTCACTTCCATCGACCGTTAGAGTGATATATGACCTCTGGTGACTGGGAGCTGATGTAGCAGGTCTCAAGTGTGTCTGGGGAGCTGCTCTTGGAGGCTTTCCTATCTCTTCCTGCTGACCCAAACTCTCACTCCCACCCTCTTTCTCTCTCCTTTGAAGATCTTTCTTCTCTTTCTTTTTTCTCCCTTGTCTCCTCTCCCAGTTCTCTCACTTGTCTCATCTTTTTCTTTCTCACTTCTTCCTTTTCCCTTTCTCTGCTCTTCTCTTCCTCTTTTTCATTCTCTTCTCTGTTTATTCCATCCTCTCTACCCTTGCCCCCTCTATTACTGTCCTTTCCTCTCCTCCCCCACCCCTTCCCCCAGCAGTCAGGAACTGCAGAGAGCTCGCTCACCAAGAATACACCAACACAGGTTTCGAGTACTTCTTGTGATGGGAACGGAGGGTGAGGGAGCCCTTGCGCTCCAGCAAGTCCGTGGGTCCGAGCTCAAACCAGTATTGCCTACTGCTGCACCATTCCTGGCAGGAACTGCCAGAACCCTCCATTGAGGCCGGCCACATTCAGACCTCGGGAGGATTTCTTTCCGCACCTATTCTGCTCCCCACACCAACACCCAGCAGGATTCAGGATTCGGTGTCTCTTATCTCCTGAGCAACCTGGGGCGGGGTCAATGGAGAGGGCGGGGCCAGTGGAGGGGCGGGTCCCTCAAACCTAAGAGCTCCGGTTTCCAAGACACAGTAGTCACTGATTAGAAAGAAACTACATTTCCCAGAATGCAATGAGGGAAGGGACCCGCCTACGGAGAGGTTGGGAGGAATGCCCCTCCGCCTCCTGGGATCTGTAGTTTCGACCTACCACCAGCCTAATCCTCAGAGTGGCCAGCTGACTTTAGGCGGACTCGCGGGTCAGTTAAGGGCTAAGGGGACCTGAGCCCAGAGCAGTTCGGCTGCGGCCGTCCTTGCAGAAGTTCTTTTTACCATCCATCATCTGTCGCCACCGCACCTTACAAGCATGTAAGCTGAACCAAAAGGGAGCAAGAGAACACTCCTCAAACCCTACAATGTGTCATTTATATAGAAGGAGGAGCAGAATCATTCAGCAAATCAGCTAAAAAGTCTGGGGATGAAAAAGCCCTGATTGATTCCGGTTTCAGCTTTCTCAACCTTTTTGAGTTTCTTCCTTTGAAAAAACAAAGTAGGGGATGGGACGGAGGAGGGGGCAGGGTGGACAAAAGAATCTGAGGTCCCTTCAGGCTGTAACGCTGAAAGACCCAATCTCCAGGTACAGCTTAGGGCTCTAGGCATTCAGCTCCCCGAGACCTGCCAGTTCTCATTTTCACACTTGATATTTTATGACAACACAAATTCATCACATTATTGTGTTGTTTAATACGTGACAAGGAGATTTCAAAAAGTTTACCTATGGCATTGCTTTCAAGAAATGATTGGATAGCTGCCTTCTAGAAGGAAGGTGCATATTTTATCTTTGACTTTCCAAGAGAATATTTAAGGTATCAGATTTCTCCCCAACTGAGTTGAGCACCATAAGGGCATTAGTGGACTTCATCATGGCCATCCCTCTGACCTGGCATCATTTCAGAGTATGAGTGAACAAATGAATGAATATTACGTTTGGGTACTTTAGATTTACCTGGGCTTCCATAAATTCCAGAAGTGTCTTACGTTATGAAGACCACATGTACACAGAAATTCAAACTTAAAAACACAAGAGACATTTCGCATTACAAATGGATTCTATACTTTGCAAAAGATTTATTATAGCACTCCTATAAATAATGAAGTGTTATTCCGGATCAGTTTTTACAAATTTGATTACACACAACTACTAAGTGCTTCTCTGTGGCCTGTGGTACCCAGTGTGGGCGCCCGTGGTATGCTAAGGGCCTTATTTTACTGACAGCCACAGTTAAGCCATGTTATTTAAAACCAGATAAATAGTCCATTGTCACCAGCAAAGTGCTAGTAGAGTACTGAGTGCTATTTTAGCCCTTTTCTTCCTGAAGAATGGAGAAAGAAAAATAGAAATTAACTTTAAAGGCTAAATAAGATCCATGTTAAGTTCAATTCTGCCCAATCAAAGCAAAACATATCGCTGTCACTCCAAAAATATTACCATCATTACTACCATCTGTTTTTTAAAATTTTATTTTACTTATGCTTAAAGTGTATTTACTTTTCTTATGTGTAAAGTGATGGCAACATAATATATTTGTGACCAAGATGTCAGGTTTCTGCAGCCAGTTTGACTCAGAGACAGAGGCTGCCCAGAGCCAAGCCCTTTCTGACGTACACGGACAGTACTACAGAGATTTAAAAGCATTTCAGCACACCAAGTAGCGGTAAGTTAAGAAAACAAAACAACTGTAGCTTATTATTTTAGAGTTCCTTAAACCAAGCTGAAAGCCTGGTTTAGTCTATGAATATGCTTTGTTGTTGTACTCTTTCCCCCTCATACCAACTTCACCAGCTTTATTGTCTTTTGTGTCTACTAAACACTCGTCAACATCCTTGTGTTGGGATATATGAGATTGACTCTCTGATACCCTCAAGTTCAGATTCCTTCCGTTCCTTTTGTATACACCAGTACATTCTGTGGAATTTTTGCTTTGCTGATTCCTTATCGATGAAATAGGAAGAGAACAGAAGGGTTTTGTGAGCATTACATAATATACTGGTGGAACAGCGCCTAATGGATGCTTAGCTCAATTAAATTTCAACTACTACTGCTATTGTTACATCCTAACTCTGTCCTTATCACCCTAAAATGTGCTTGTGTGGCATTTCCTAAGTATACTTCCTGTGTTTCAAGCTTTGTCTGTTTATAAGGGTTTTTTAAATGATTATCTTTTTATTATATTTTAATGTGAAATTTAACAGTCTGAATCAGAAAAATGTTGACAAGATATTTGGATATGTTACCAGTGATAATGATGGTTTTGTATTCATATGGAATCTTTTCTCTTCAAGACCATTAATAAGCTTTATGCTTTTTAAATGTGAAATCACTGATCCTCAACACACTTGAGTTATTCCTGTTTTCTTCAAACTTCATCAAGCCAATGAAGTATAGGGATTAAAGCAATGTTTTCTATTTAGATTAATCTCTTTTCACCATAATATCCTTGGGGGTAAGAAAATTATAGTTCAGGTGACTGAAACAGGACTTTTCTGTAGGAAAGTGCAGGCAGACCAACTCAGGAAGTGGGAATTCCCATCATGTGAGCCTACGCTAATATATTCATCAATTTTATGAGATTATTTAAGAAGTTGCCAAGAAGACCTGACCAGAAGAGCAAACCTAAAAAAGATGTAAACCAGACAGATGTAAATGGCCACAGGGGCAAACCTCTTCAGCATCTCCTTTCTCTTCCTGTCTTAACAATCATCTGCTCCATTCCAGGAAAGCACCTGCCCAGAACCTCTCAAAGTCACTATCAGCATGTTCACCCTCAAGCATTAAACTTTCTTCTACCAAATGTCATGCAATTAAGCTGAGAAAACAAAAATCTAATTCTGTAAGAAAATCAACTTGTACTATCTCCATGTTGAATCATTTAAATCTACAAAAAACATGTATTTAAATTATATAATATTTAGAAGTTTAAAATTAAGTATTTATGTCCCAACCAAGCACTAATTGCATAGTATTTTTTAAATTCTCGAGGAATAGGGAGCTCCCATCACCCACTATATATACATCTAGGGGTTCAATTGAGACTATTTTATACAAAAAAAGTTAGAGTCCGCCTCCTATGTCAAAATGAATGAGATTTCTGGTCTTCCCCAATCCCTACATGCCACCCACTTCCATCTTTTCTCCCTTCCCCTTCTTCTTTTCCTTTTCTCACATTTCTTCCCTTTTCCCTTCCTTTTCCATGTTCTATTCCTTCTCTTCTTCTTCCCTCCCCTTCTTTCTTTCCTCCTTCCCTCTCTATCTGTTTCCTCCTCCTCTTCTTCCTTTGAGAAGTGGTATGGATTTCAGAGTCAGAATCTGTTGTTGAGCACCCAAGAGAATCTTGGTACAATTCAGTTAAGTAAAAAATATGAAAGAAAAATAGTAAGATCCAGATACCAGGGCCAAAATTTATATGAATAAGCTCCTGTTTAATGACCTGGGAACTCTGAAAAGAGCCAACTCCGACAAAAGCTCCAATCTTCTTTCCTTTCCTTTAAGTATTCATAACTACTAATGATCTTTTTTAGAATGAATTTAACCTTGAGTATGATTTCTCTGTACTTCTTATTTGTGTTGTAAACCTATAAGGCATTGACTTGCTCTCAAACAATTAATTAGTATATTGACTAAGAGTTGTCATGCACCAGGCATGATTTCTAGAACTCCTACTATCAGCACAGAGGATTAATTTATTAAATATTCAAAGTATGGTGTTCTATAATTCAGCATTTCCCTTATTTTGATAGCCAATAAGTGAGATTCTTTGGCAGAACTGTCCATAACTATTATGATAAAATTTTAATGTCCTGGATTAGTAATGACATGCTCAAACATAAATGTAGATTAGGGATTTCTTTAACATTCTACAGATTGGATATCTTTAATTATTCAAAGACTGAATATCCATGTTCACAAATGACCTAAACCCTTGGTTTCTTCCTTTTCTCCCCTGTGCTGCTTTGGTTTCTTGGTACCTTTACTGTTTATTAGCAACAAGAATGAGACCATGTAGCTACCAGTTAACCATTCTTGGGAAAAGAGTGGTACTTGAAATTAAGTTCGGTATTATTGTGGCTTTCTTTGTTTCCCGTGCTCTTTAATCTACATAAAGGAACATCCTCTCCCAGGGGACGAAGCTCAGAGAAAAGAAACTGGATTTGGGCTCCTTTTGCTCCTGGTGGTGGTGGACATTTTTGGACATTTTCCCATGTCCCTACAAGACACACCCCCAGCTGCATGGAGAGCAAGATAGTAAGAAACCCATTGAAAGTCTTCCCCCAGAGGATCAGGTATGTGCAGGAGGTTTCTGGGTGTTGAGTACACCAAACACACAGCTGAGGATGCCAAGGTGCCACTAGAGGTCAGGAGCTCAGGGAAGAAGCTGGGGAATTTCCAGAACCTTGAAGGACTGTCTGAATGTTGCACGATTTTGAGTTTCTTGTGTTATGCGAGCATATGTCAGACTTGTGGTGTTGTTTCCTCTATTCATTAAATCTGTTTTTACAGCATCATGTTTAGGTCGCTTTAGACTACAGAGGCTTTTAGGCTATTTCAGGGGAAGGATCATTTTCTAAAGGGTCAGGGCAGGACTAAAAGCAAGTATGATAACATTAAAAGATAATAATAAAGGAAGCAGACTTAGAGTAAAGATTTTCAAGACCAAACTATCACATACATTTTCAGCACCCATTCTATGACCAATTAGTACAGTTAACCCTTAAACAACTCAGGTTTGAACTGCCCACGTCCACTTATGTGAGGAATTTTTTCAATTAATATATTAGAAAAGATTTCAGAGATTTGTGACAATTTGAAAAAACTCGCATACTGTTTAACCAAGAAATATCAAAAAATTAAGAAAACAGTAGGTATGTCATGAATGCTTAAAGTATATATGTAGATATTTCTTTATCGTTTACTACTCTAAAATATACACGAATCTGTTACAGTTAAAATTTACCAAAGCTCATGCACACACTTACACACCATACATGGCGCCACACCATTTGCAGTCAAGAGAAATGTAAACAAATGTAAAGATGCTGTATTAAGTCATAACCATAGAAAATTAACTGGAATACCTACTGTACTATGGTAATAATTTGGTAGCCACCTCTTGTTGCTACTGCAGTGAGCTCAACTTATTGCGAGCATCCTCTTGAAACACCCTATGACGCTAATCATCTCCACTTGAGCAGTTTGGCTCGCCAGTAAATTGCGCATCACAGTGAAAAAGCGGTCTCTCGTGGTTCTCACATATTTTTCCTCATGTTTAGTGCAAAATTATTAACTTTGAATAACACCATGGGACCCATAGGAAGTGCCACTAGTGATGCTGGAAGGGCTCCCAAGAATCCCAAGAAGTCATCACGTTACAAGAAAAGGATGATTTGCTTGATATGTACCATAGATTGAGGTCTGCAGCTGTGGTTGTCTGCCATTTCAAGATAAAGGAGTCCAGCATAAGGACAATTGTTTAAAAAAGGGGGGGAGGGGATTTGTGACGCTGCTCCTGCAGCTTTGCCAGCAGGCATGAAAACCCTGCATTTTCTGTGAAATACCTTTTTATATCATATTGAAAATGCAGCTTGTATGTGGGTACAGGATTGCTTTAAGAAAGCCATCCTTATCCACTCTAATATAATTCATGAAAAAGCAAAGTCATGATATGACAACTACGGCAAAAGGAAGGTGAAAGCTCTAAAGTTGGAGAATTTAAAGCTAGCAAAGGATGGTTTGATAATTTTAAAAAGATTTGGCATTAAAAAAAAAAAGATTTGGCATTAGAGGTGCCTGGCTGGCTCAGTTGGTGGAACATTGGTTTCAGGGTTGTAAGTTCAAGCCCCATATTGGGTGTAGAGATTACTTAAAAAATAAAATCTTAAAAAAAAAAAAAAAAAAAAGGTTTGGCTTTAAAAAAGTCAAGATACCAGGAGAGGCAGCTTCTGCCAACCAAGAGGCAGCAGACAAATTCCCAGATGTCATTAAGAAAATCATTAAGAAAGGATATCTGCCTGAACAGATTGTTAATACAGAAGAAAGTGCCCTATTCTGGGG